>WNWK01000769.1:117500-135000 GCA_009830355.1 Cherax destructor
TAGAGGGAGGTGATGATTTGTGTAGAGGGAGGTGATGATTTGTGTAGAGGGAGGTGATGATTTGTGTAGAGGGAGATGATGATTTGTGTAGAGGGAGATGATGATTTGTGTAGAGGGAGATGATTTGTGTAGAGGGAGATGATGATTTGTGTAGAGGGAGATGATGATTTGTGTAGAGGGAGATGATGATTTGTGTAGAGGGAGATGATGATTTGTGTAGAGGGAGATGATGATTTGTGTAGAGGGAGATGATTTGTGTAGAGGGAGATGATGATTTGTAGAGGGAGATGATGATTTGTGTAGAGGGAGGTGATGATTTGTGTAGAGGGAGATGATGATTTGTGTAGAGGGAGGTGATGATTTGTGTAGAGGGAGATGATGATTTGTGTAGAGGGAGATGATGATTTGTGTAGAGGGAGGTGATAATTTTTGTAGAGGGAGGTGATGATTTGTGTAGAGAGAGATGATGATTAGTGTAGAGGGAGATGAATTTAGTAGAAAGAGGTAATGATTTGTGTAGAGAGAGATGATTTGTGTAGAGGGAGGACTCTCTTGCATCTGTTCTTTTTTTTTCATTCTATCCTTATTCTGCCTTTTTTTCTTCCTTATTCTCTTCATTTCTATTCTTTTTGTAATTATCGTTCTTCCTCTCGCCTCCTACTCTTTCTCTATCCTACCTTCTTGCCTCCCTCTTCTTCTCCATTTCTACTTGCATTTCTTCCTCAGTCTTTCTCCATCCCTGCTCCATCTTCCCTCTCTTTCTCCCCTCCGTCTCATTTCCTCCCTTTCATTCCCTCCCTTCGCATTCCTCACTCCCATATTTCCATTCCTGTTCCTCTGTAGCCCCTCTCTCCCTTCCTCCCTCCCTCTCTAACTTTTCTATTCCTGTCTCCCTTGCTCTGTCTCTCTCTTTCTTCCCCTCTACCTTTCTTTATATCACTGTCTACCTTATTCTCTCCCTCCCTCTCTGCCTTTCCTCTTCCTCTCTACCTACCTACCTACATTCCTACATAACTTCCTACTTACCTATCTAACTATATACCTGCCAACCTACCTACCCACATACCTACCTGCCTACCTACCTACATACCTCCCTACCTACCTTCATACCTATCTTCATACCTCCCAACCTAACTCCCTACCTACCTACCAACCTCCATTATTAAGCCTGGTCAAGAATTTAGGGTGTGTTAGAGAGTGTGTGGGTCCACTACCTCTGTAGCAGTGGTAAACAGCGTTCCCTGCACCCGTCCCACCTTCAGGTTCCTGGTACCACACAATGGTGCAGGTTACCACCCACTGGTTGGCTGCAGGGGTGGTGGTGGGTGGTGGTGGTGGGTGGTGGTGGTGGGTGGGAGGGATGATGATTGTAACTGCCCTCTACTCACCTATCTGGGTGGCAAGAGTACTGTAGCACGGTGGCAGTGGAACTGGATCTAGGTGACAGTGGAATTGGATCTAGGTGACAGTGGAACTGGATCTAGGTGACAGTGGAACTGGATCTAGGTGATTGTAGAACTGGATCTAGGTGACTAGAACTGGATATAGGTGATTGTAGAACTGGATCTAGGTGACTAGAACTGGATATAGGTGATAGTGGAACTGGATCTAGGTGATAGTGAAACTGGATCTAGGTGACTGTAGAACTGGATCTAGGTGACTAGAACTGGATCTAGGTGACAGTGGAACTGGATCTAGGTGACTAGAACTGGATTTACGTGATAGTGGAACTGGATCTAGGTGACAGTGAAACTGGATCTAGGTGACTGTAGAACTGGATCTAGGTGATAGTGGAACTGGATCTAGGTGACTAGAACTGGATTTAGGTGACAGTGGAACTGGATCTAGGTGACAGTGGAACTGGATCTAGGTGACAGTGGAACTGGATCTAGGTGACAGTGGAACTGGATCTGGGTGACAGTAGATTTGTCACCCAGGTGACGACTAATCATTAATATGAAATAATTTGCTTCCTAATTACTCCCAGTAAACTATGTACCGTGTTCTCCTCCTAATTACCTTCAAAAACATTAACATTAGTTCATAACTACAACAATGACGCAATAATTCTGACACAGGTGTGTGGGAAAACAAAGGTTAATAATCGTACACAGGTGACTGGTGCATTTGTTAAGGTATATTTTTGTGCTGTCTTTGTAAATAGACAGATATTAGGGTTGTAAATTCTGATAAATTTTTCTCAGTGCTAATGTTTCGTGTTTTTTGTTTGTTTGTTTGTGAGGGAGTTGTTAAAATGTGTTTGTGCGAGGCTGTGTTTGGGTATTGGGTTGTGAGGTGTTAGAGGATCACTGGGGGATGTTTGTGTGTAGTTGATGTGTATGTGTGTGTGTGGTACTAGAGTGATGTGTATGTGTGTGTGTGGTAGTAGAGGGTGTGTAGGTGATGTGTATGTGCGTGTTTGGTAGTAGAGGGTGTGTAGGTGATGTGTGCATATGTACTCACCTATTTATGGTTGCAGGGGGTGTGCTTGTAGAGGGGTGTGGTTGTAAAGGGGTGTGGTTGTAGAGGGGTGTGGTTGCTGGGGGTGTGGTTGCAGGGGTGTGGTTGTAAAGGGGTGTGGTTGCAGGGGTGTGGTTACAGGGGGTGTGGTTGTAAAGGGGTGTGGTTGCAGGGGTGTGGTTGCAGGGGGTGTGGTTGCAGGGGGTGTGGTTGCAGGGGGTGTGGTTGCAGGGGTGTGGTTGCAGGGGGTGTGGTTGTAAAGTGGTGTGGTTGCAGGGGGTGTGGTTGCAGGGGTGTGGTTGCAGGGGTGTGGTTGCAGGGGTGTGGTTGCAGGGGTGTGGTTGCAGGGGTGTGGTTGCAGGGGTGTGGTTGCAGGGGGTGTGTTGCAGGTGGTGTGAATGGTGCTTCAGTAAAGAGGGAGGGAAGGGGGAGGTGTAATGGGTTTTCGAAGTGCACCTGGAAAATAAACCTCATTAAAATAAGGCAGCAGCACACTGCGGACGTATTCAACAGAAGTGTCAATTCCGTCCATTTCTTCCGAGTTCAAGACCGAAGCGGTTCGTCGGTACGGTCCCGGTCCCGGTCTTTTCCATGGGGGTGATCCCGCTACTCAACCCCCCCCTCTCTCGCCCCCTCCATCCACGACATTCCCCCATATACCCAACCCCGTCAACTCCGCCATTGTCTATAGGCTAATCCCCCCCCCGATGAACACCCCCCCCTCAACAAAAGTGGTTTAGGTTAAGAAGGATTCATCTATTATTTTCCCGTCAAAAGTTAATACCCGCTCCACAACTTTCCAGAGAGGAATAATTGATCCTTCATTCCACAGTGGATTAGGATCCTTCCCCCCCCCCCAAGCGATGAAGTGGACTCTCCAAGCAGATCTACTCGACGGCAATCTCTGGTTTGCCAGGTCATCCCGGGGGTCGATCCTCAATTGTTGCTATGCTCATCCCCCAGATGAGTCAGCTGGGTATGAGGTCTGTCTCAAATCATTCAAACTCATCCGGGTTGATCGTCAAGTTAGTTGCAACTTGGGTCCAAACAGCGCATTTCTGAAAATGTTGGAGCACACACACACACACACACACACACACACACACACACAACACACACACACACTCACACACACACACACACAAACACACACAAAAACAAACACGGGGTTCAGTGGGAGAGAGCACTGGCAGGGAAGTCAGTAAACGAGATGATGGAATATGTGACAACAATATGCAAGGAAGCTGAGGAGATGTTTGTACCGAAGGGTCACAGAAATAACGAGAAAGCCAGAATGAGCCCATGGTTCACCCAGAGGTGTAGAGAGGCTAAAACCAAGTGTGCTAGAGAATGGAAGAAGTATAGAAAGCAAAGAGAATAAGGAGAACAGTCGTAGAGCCAGAAATGAATATGCACAGGTAAGGGAGGCCCAACGACAATACGAAAATGACATAGCAACGAAAGCCAAATCTGACCCGAAGCTGTTGTACAGCCACATCAGGAGGAAAGCAACAGTCAAGGACCAGGTAATCAGGCTGAGGAAGGAAGGAGGAGAGATCACAAGAAATGACCGCGAAGTATGTGAGGAACTCAACATGAGATTCAAAGTGTTCACAAAGGAGACAGAAGGGACTCCTGAAAGACGGAGAGGTGGGGTACACCATCAAGTGTTGGACACAATACATACAACCGAGGAGAAGAGGCTGCTAAACGAGCTATATACCTCAAAGGCGATGGTGCCGGATAACATCTCTCCATGGGTCCTGAGAGAGGGAGCAGAGGAGCTATGTGTACCACTAACAACAATCTTCAACACATCTATCGAAACAGGGCGACTACCTGAGGTATGGAAGACAGCAAATGTAGTCCCAATTTGTAAAAAAAGGGACAAACATGAAGCAATAAACTACAGACAGTGTCACTGACATGTATAGTATGCAAAGTCATGGAGAAGATTATCAGGAGCGAAACGTTTGCTCAATAAAAACGCGTTTCGCAGTGCTTCTCTTCACTCCTGACTCTCGTAACTACAAAGTAAAGTCAGTCAGAAAACTGGATATAGAGAGAAGTTACCGAAATTCATTTAGAAATTTATCCAGATTACGAATAAGTTAACAATAAAAAGAAATTTCTAGTTAGAAAATGGTCATCAGATGTTAATTAGTTAATTACCTGTTAATGTCTTGTTACGGCTGTCAAGAACGCCTAGAAAGGGGGTCCTAAAAAAATTACGTCCCAAGAAGCTATCAAGATTCACTTAAAAAATAGATAAGTTATTTTACTTTTGTTTTGCAACCTCCTCAAAATGAGGAATTAGATACAGCTTTACTGTCTCCCTGGTTGGGCGAAACGTCTGCAGTTAAAGACACCCAGGGTTTTGCACTCACGTTTCGCCCAACCCCCGTCTCCTCTTCGTCTAATTTACGTGCCATCTTGCGTGCGTGTGTTCGTGAGACAGAAAGAGCAGTTTCGCAGTGAGTTGAGCTCACTATCGCCTCAGCTCACTCCTGTAGGATGTAACAAGTCAGCTGAGTTCATCCCAGATCGTCACAGTTAATTCATGTGAGCCATTCGGGAGGAAGAGGCGTGTGTTGGTTGGTGATTATTTAAGTTTATCCCGGAGTCATCTAAATTCAATCCGCTGGTTTTTTCTTGTGTGTCAGCCACCTTGAGTCAGTTTAAGGTCATCGACCCTACGTAAGTCATTCACGGTAATTTAATTATAGGCCATTTAAGTTCATCTGAGGTACAACCAAGGTCATTTAAGTTCATCTTGGTAAACCAAGGTCATTTAAGTTCATCTGAGGTACAACCAAGGTCATTTAAGTTCATCTGAGGTACAACCAAGGTCATTTAAGTTCATCTGAGGTACAACCAAGGTCATTTAAGTTCATCTTGGGTACAACCAAGGTCATTTAAGTTCATCTTGGGTACAACCAAGGTCATTTAAGTTCATTTGAGGTACACCCAATATCATTAGAGTTAATCTAAGCTTATATGGGGTTAATCTCAGAGTTTATCCGAGCTTACTTGAGATTAATCTGAGATGATCTTAACATTCTCAGGTAACAGATGTCATTCTAAGCTCAGATGACGTCTTTTGTAGTTATTTCTGACATGTTGTTTGTGGACCAGTGGTATTCTGCCGTCGAGATTTGATGCTGTTGTTTCTGTTGTTTCTGGTAATTTGCTGTTATTTTCAGTGGTTTGCAGTTGTTTGTGGTAGTTTGTGGTGGTTTGTTGGTTGTGGTAGTTTCTTATTTGTGGTAGTTGCTGTTTGTGGTATTTGTTTGTGGTGTTTTGTTGGCTGTGATAGTTTGTTATTTGTGGTAGTTGTTGTTTGTCGTAGTTGTTTGTGGCGGTTTGCTGTTGTTTGTGGTCAGACTCCGAGGTAAACAGACGCCACCTGTCAAGTGTATTGTTTGCATTATACTTATTGACACCTGTATTTACCTGAAAATCACCCCTCCCCCCTCTACCAAAATCCCTCCACCTTAACCCCCCTTACCCAGGATTCCCCCATCCCCCCTTCCCCTTCCCTTCTATTTCGATTCTCATTCCTGCGCCACCATTCCCAAACATCCCAACACCCCCTCTAGAACACCCCTCTCCCCGTCTCCCTCTCTCCAATACCCCCTCCTCAGTCAGCACCCCCTCCCAAACACCCCGGCTTTAGGCTGGTGATTGGGGCATAATCACCCCAATCACAGGAGTATTACCTGAGTGGCTGGAGAGGAGGGGGAAGGGGAGTAGACGAATGGGGAGAATATTGAGGGGTAGGGAGGGGAAAAGAGGACAGAGAAGAGAAATAAGAGAAAATGGGGAAATGAGAACAGTAGGGAGGGGTAAGGGAGAGAAGGGTTAGAGGTACTTGTAGTGGGAAAAGGAAGAGGAGGAAAAGGGTGGAAGAAAAATGGGAACATTCTTCCCCTCATTCCTCCCTCTCCCTCATCATCAGCCATTACTCTCACCCATTACTCTCACCCATTACCCTCACCCATTACTCTCACCCATTTCGTAACGAAAATAAACAGTTTAGTTTTTAATTAAAATATTCTGATGGCGGTAATTGGTAACTGATGGACAGTAAAGAAATATATATTGAGTTTTTTTTTTTTTCCCCAGCCAGCACAATTAACATATATTTACTTAAAATTTGCAACATTGCAACAACAAGTGAAGCAAAGTAACTCAAAGCAATGCTCTGTGTATTACACTCGGTAATACACAGAGTATTGCAGTGTGATACTTCTATACTGTCTCTCTTACTCAGTGTAATACAAGGCAGATTGATACACACACACACATATACATACACACACACACACACACACACACACACACACACACACACACACACACACACACAAATAGTGTAATTTAGCCTACACCCCCTCAGAAACCCCTTCACCAAACAGAACGCCACCACCCATCAATACACCACCCATCATTGCACCCCCACCCATCAGTGCACCACCACCCATCATTGCACCACCACCCATCAATACACCACCCATCATTGCACCACCACCCATCAATACATCACCCATCAGTGCACCACCACCCATCAATACACCACCCATCAATACACCACCCATCAATACACCACCCATCAGTGCACCACCACCCATCAAAACTTACTCCAACCAAATAGAACACTTCCAAATAGAACACTACCTAACAGCGCACCACCCACCGGAACGCCTTTTACCCACTAATCAAAAAACCAGCTGCATAACACCAGCTGCAGAACACCAGCTGCAGGACGCCAGCTGCAGGACGCCACTGGAACAGAGGTGAGGCGAGCAGAAGGGAGAGGCAGGCCATGGATCTCCTCCCTCTTTAAAAGATTAAGGACTTGCACATGGAATAGGGGAGGCAGCAAGCCATGTAAGGTGTACCGGCTTTTACTACATTAAATATTTTTTGAGATAAAAACGAGTATTTAATCCCTCAGAGCTGACAATGTGAGAGCAGTGGCACTTGACTCCAGTGTGGAGGAAGGGGTGGGGGTAGGTGGGGGAGACGAGAGGTGAGGGAGGGGCGTAAATGGAAAGAGTGGAGATGGGAAAGTGTGAGGGGGGAGGTTGTTGTTATTTGGGAAAGCGTGAGGGAGGGGGGGGGGGAAAGGCGTGGGAGATAAGGGGAGATAGGGAGAGACTATCCGGTGTGTGTGTGTGTGTGTGTGTGTGTGTGTGTGTAGGGGGAGAGGGAGTAATGCAATTATCACAACTACCACTATTACCACTGCTGCTGCTACTACTCGTACTCCATTCATAAGTAACCACTGTGCCACCTATTGTGCCACCACCACTGACAGCGCTACTACAAGCACCATTGTTATCGCTGATACCAAAACTGTCACTATCACACCTAGTAAAAATCTAGAAAATTAGCCAAAGAAAGTTTAAAAAAAAAAAAAAGCCGAATATAGACAGTGAATTTATTTATCACAGGAATGCAGTTAGAAGCCTGACTAGATCTATAATCCACAATAACACTAGAATGAAATTAGAAAGCTGAATTGATCTGCAATTCACTACGATAATATGAACTTAAGTTAGCACATTTAAAGAGCATTTCGCAATGTAAACAGTGACTGAGGCTGCAGTGGCAGACTCAGGCTTCGTTACAAGTGCTTCTGGCAGCTTGATATACAAAGAAACGATCACACTGTATGTAAGGTATACGTATACGGTCAGCCGTATACATACTGAGGAATGCATAGTACATTACTCTGTATCTGAACGAAATAACTGAAAGATAAATTTGTAAAATAATGTAAACTTAAAATTGACTCGTGTTCACCATCCTCGAATCTGTCTCGTATGAGACTTTGTGTGTAATATACTTCTGCGCTATGGTCCATGGGAATGATGCGAGGGGCACAGTGAACTGCTTCAGTAATAACAACTACTGACACTAAATTTGCCTGTAACAGATCAGTCACAGATCGTGAAAATATATCCATTTGTATTCCCGTTAACCCCTTTTGGGACCTACTACCCAGATCATGTGTGTATTCACATGCTCTCGCGCTACCGTCCACAGGATGGATCTGGAGTACACAATAAACTAGCTGACCCAGCGGCAAAATCTAATCTATGTAAATAAAAATTTGAGAACCATTAATCTAGGTGGTCAGACTACACTGGTGTGTGTCTGAGCAAGGGATTAGTGTGGTTAGCCTTCGTTTGTATTTGCGTGTCTAATGTGGTCATTCTTAGCTTGTGTGTGTGTGTACTCACCTAATTGTGGTTGCAGGGGTCGAGACTCAGCTCCTGGCCTGTGTGTGTGTGTGTGTGTGTGTGTGTGTGTGTGTGTGTGTGTGTGTGTGTGTGTGTGTGTGTGTGTGTGTGTGTGTGTGTGTGTGTGTACTCACCTATTTGTACTCACCTATTTGTGGTTGCAGGGGTCGAGTCATAGCTCCTGGCCCCGCCTCTTCACTGATTGCTACTAGGTCCTCTCTCTCCCTGCTCCATGAGCTTTATCAAACCTAGTCTTAAAACTATGTATGGTTCCTGCCTCCACTATGTCGCTTTCTAAGCTATTCCACTTCCTGACAACTCTATGACTGAAGAAATACTTCCTAACATCCCTTTGACTCATAGGAGTCTTCAACTTCCAATTATGACCCCTTGTTTCTGTGTCCCCTCTCTGGAACATCTTGTTTCTGTCCACCTTATCTATTCCTCGCAGTATTTTATATGTCGTTATCATGTCTCCCTAACCCTCCTGTCCTCTAGTGTCGTCAGGCCGATTTCCCTTAACCTTTCTTCGTAGGACAATCCCCTTAGCTCTGGGACTAGTCTTGTTGCAAACCTTTGCACTTTCTCTAATTTCTTGACGTGCTTGACCAGGTGTGGGTTCCAAACCGGTGCTGCATACTCCAGTATGGGCCTGACGTATATGGTATACAGAGTCTTGAATGATTCCTTAGTGAGGTATTGGAACGCTATTCTTAGGTTTGCCAGCCGCCCGTATGCTGCAGCAGTTATCTGATTGATGTGTGCCTCAGGAGATGTGCTCGGTATTATACTCACCCCAAGATCTTTTCTTTGAGTGAGGCTTGCAGTCTTTGGCCACCTAGACTATACTCTGTCTGCGGTCTTCTTTGCCCTTCCCCGATATTCATGACTTTACATTTGGCAGGGTTAAATTCAAGGAGCCAGTTACTGGACCAGGCTTGCAGCCTGTCCAGGTCTCTTTGTAGTCCTGCCTGATCCTCGACTGATTTTATTCTTCTCATTAACTTCACATCATCTGCAAACAGGGACACTTCTGAGTCTATCCCTTCCGTTATGTCATTCACATATACCAAAAACAGTACAGGTCCTAAGACTGACCCTTGTGGAACTCCACTCGTCACAGGTGCCCACTCTGACATCTCGTCACGTACCATGACTCGTTGTTGCCTCCCTGTCAGATATTCTCTGATCCATTGCAGTGTTTTTCCTGTTACGTGTGCCTGATCCTTTAGCTTTTGCATTAACCTCTTGTGAGGAACTGTGTCGAACGCCTTCTTGCAGTCCAAAAAATGCAGTCTATCCACCCTCTCTCTGTGTCTTACTTCTGTTACCTTATCATAAAACTCCAGTAGGTTTGTGACACAGGATTTTCCTTCCCTGAAACCGTGCTGGTTGTCGTTTATAAGCTTGTGTCTTTCTAGGTGCTCCACCACTCTCCTCCTGATGATCTTCTCCATGACTTTGCATACTATACACGTCAGTGACACACACACACACACAGTGTGTGTGTGTGTGTGTGTTGTGTGTGTGTGTGTGTGTGTGTGTGTGTGTGTGTGTGTGTGTGTGTGTGTGTGTGTGTGTGTGTGTGTGTTGCCTTAGGTCAAAGGAATAATATGGTCAGTCCGACCTTTAACCTCAGAAAATTAGCCGTACTGACGGCTAGACCAACACAGTGAATATATACCGAGAGGCACATATCTCACTATATATACATTAAGAGATGTATGTACATGTATCTATGTATATAGTGTGAGAGAGGGAATATCTCATTAAAGTTCACTGGAGTTTAAGCCATGTTAGGGGATAAGGTATCCTTGATATTTGCGTATTTATGAATTACGGTCTCAGTGAACCACCTGCGGTCAATAGGCCTTAGACCTAACAAGCTAATGACCGTAAAACTTCATTTATCACTGCTGTGAGACCTGTGTTTGGGTGTCACTAACCTACCACTAATCATTCTAAGAAATCAATTTTCTTAAGAGATTTCTTGAGTCATTTTCTTGGAGTTTCTTTAACCATACAAATGCTATATTCTTAAGTTAGACTAAAACAGATAAGATTATGTTAAATTAAACCTTTACAAGTGTATATTTATTCACAAATATCAATTAAATATATATATAAGTGGACCCTTGAATTTCGTCCACCTCCCAACTTGAACAATTATGTAAGTATATTTTTTTAAGTGCTTTTGTAAGTGTATTTTTGGGGGTCTAAAAGGACTAATCTAATTTAAATTATTCCTTATGGGAACAAATTCGTTTGGTAATGACACTCGAACAGCATTCTGAGAGAGAGAGAGAGAGAGAGAGAGAGAGAGAGAGAGATCGCAGTCAGCAGGAGTCCATACTGCTACTGAGACGGTCAAGATTCCCAGGCAGCGCTCTTATCCACTCGGCCACAAAAGCCACCCGCCTGTTTCTGCGTGGTGCATTGATATAAAAATCGCTTGTGAGGTTAGAACATACAGGAGGAGATTGAAATAGCTTGAATCCATGTTTGAGGCTCACTGACGTGCCCGGGCTGGGAAAGAAACATGGCTTGTGAACCAGGCTGCCCAGCTTATGTGGCATTTGTGGCTGAGTGGATAAGAGCGCTGCCTGGAAATCTTGACCGTCTCAGTAGCAGTATCGAGTCCTGCTGACTGCGATCTTTCTCAGTATATACCCACTTGATTCTGCGTGGTGCATTGATATATATATATATATATATATATATATATATATATATATATATATATATATATATATATATATCCTTTCTCGAAGTTATCTACCTGGAGTCTACCTGGAGGATGTTCCGAAAGTCAGCGCCCTTGTTGCCGGGTCCACACGCAATCCAACATACGAACCAGAGCTAGGCTGGTCAGGTACTGACTTTAGGTATCTGTCCAGCTCCCTCTTGAAGACAACCAGGGGTCTATTAGTAACTCCCCTCATGTATGATTGGAAGCTGTTGAACAGTCTTAGGTCCCTGGATACTTATTTTTTCTCTTAGTTAACTCACGCCACCCCTGCTTTTCATGGGGGTATGTAGTATACTCCGTTCTTGCTATTATTTCTTCAAGTTTTCCATAAAGGAGTAATCGAAAGTTGTCTTCACTGAATAGCATATTTTATCCGCGCCCCCCATTGGAAAACTTGGTTTATATTCGCTTGGAGATTTATCGTGTTCTCGGACGATATTCTCATGCAGATTCAAGTATCGTCTCAGAAAGAAAAGGATGGGGGCTAGTACTATGCCTTGTGGAACAGAGTTTTTCACTTAACTCTGTTTACCATTATTCTTCGTCGTTAAAAAGTTAAAGATCCATCTGCCTAATGTTCCAGATATTCAGTTAGCCTGCATTTTGTGCACTATTACACCTTGGACTACTGGCGGAGGGCACTCACAGCTTGATGCATCAAGCCAGCAACTAGAAGACCTGGTCTGGGACCCGGCCGCAGAGGCGTTGACCTGTGGAAGTGACTCCAGGTAAACTCCAGGTAATACTCAATTATCAAATTTAAAATAACACAAATCCACAAAACTTAATTACGAACACTCACAAAATACCGTACATAAAATACTAATAAAGCTAAGGTTCTCTGGGTAGCCCAGGTATTTACACAAGGCAGTAGGTGACCGCGGTAGGTGACCGCTGGTGATAAATCAGGTGGTCTCCTGGTGTGGTGGAAGGTAGACAGCTTCCTGGTGGGTGGTGGACACCCCTAGGTGAGTGAGGAAGCAACCACCCACTAGGGGGTCTACAGGAGCTCCAGCCACCCACTAAGGGGTCCCTGGGGGAGGAGGTGAAAGGGAACCACTAAGGAAGGTGAGGGAAATGTCTTATTTAAGGGTGGTGATGGTAGCACGTTCTCCACCACAGGCTGAAAACACTCCTTCATTGTTCTCTCTCTCTCCTCCCTCCTCTCTCTCTCTCTCTCTCTCTCTCTCTCTCTCTCTCTCTCTCTCACTCATAACTTTCTCTATAAACCTTCTCTTTACGGTAACCGTATCCCGTTTTTTATGCGGGTAAACAAAACCAGATATTTTATGGGGGACTATATTAAAATACAGAAACGTAAAAAAATATCCCAAAAGCCAAAAAAATGATACTTGTAAATTTTGTTGAGTTCGTTTTCATGTTTTCTCTAGTGTGCTTTTGTTTCATCATATTTTCTGCCACTGCTTCAATGATTCTTCTTATTTTGTTGTTGTTGTTGTTGTTGTTATTATTATATTTTGGGTACTTTTATTTTTCCTTTTGCTTTTGTTTCAGAATATTTTCTGTTCTTGCTTTAATTATTTTTTTTGTCCTTTGTTGTTGATCTTGCAAGTGATTAGAATTTACTTTTATTTTATTTTTATTTTTGCTTTTGTTTCAAAATATTTTCGTTGCTGTTGTTCTTCTTGTAGCTGTTTATTAACATCATTATTTATTTTTTTTGGAAGGGGGGGAGACCGTGAAAGGGGGGCTTTTGTTTACTATGAGTGGGGGGACACTAAAACATGCACACGCGATGCTTAATATCACAAAATTTAATTACAAAGTAAATTACCAAAATAATTAAAAGGTTATCAGTATATAATTATGTTATTAATTACCTTGTCAGCGTGAAGTGATTAACATCAATGATTTTACTCGTTGCAAAAATTATACACATACTGCCGGAGTATTATTTATATATATATATATATATATATATATATATATATATATATATACTATATATTTTTTTTTTTTTTTTTTGTGTATACAATCTTACATTTAAGTATATTATGATGAGGGGTAATTACGTCTTAATTACCTTGTGAACTGTTAAATGACGTCGTTTTTTATAATTATATTCGACTCTTAGATTTTTGTATTGTGGATTGTGCTTTTTTTTTTTTTTTTTTTGGTGGGGATTATTCTCATTGTAAATTATTATTAGTTCTTCTTCTTCTTCTTCTTCTTCTTCTTCTTCTTCTTCTTCTTCTTCTTCTTCTTCTTCTTCTTCTTCTTCTTCTTCTTCTTCTTCTTCTTCTTCTTATTATTATTATTATTATTATTATTATTATTATTATTTATTACTTTTCATTTATTTTTTATTTTTATTATTGTTATTATTCTTGAGGGGGTGTCATGCAGGTCTTGATCCAGAGTGAACATAAGTATAACAGCCCCATTATTTGTTTTAGACCTATAGTCGAAGTGTCACTTTAAGTGTCACTTTAAGTATCACTCGTACTGCAGTCCTAACGGCGAATTTGTTAGAACTGTAGCAGTATTACGCCTATAGCAGTCCTATCAGTTTGTTATAGGCCTATAGTGTTTCCCATATACGGAATGAGAAGCCTAAAGCATTCCATTCAGTAAATCCCTAAGCCTATAGCAGTCTCATCAGCGAATCCTTTGGCCTACATAGTCCCATCAATATGGGAGGCTTTAGCCTGTTGCAGTTTTGTCAGTGGAACTGTAGAAGTCCGGTAAGAGGATCCATGAGCCTTGTTAGTGCATCCCTCCACTAGCCTGAGGAGTCTTGGTAGACTCCTCAGGCCTGTAGAGTTACATCAGGCGGGTGTTGAGTCTATGTCAGTGACAATAAAGTGTTACTGAATACAGTCAGGATACATGAAACTGTTTACATATAGTTGCTGACATGAATGCTGGGTAATTGGGGAACTCTACGTCATCCTCAAGTGAGGAGGTTAGGTTAGGTAAGGTTTGTCAGGAAACAGGACAAGTGGACCGAAAGCTAGAGCTTTCGGTCATCTGTCCGAGGCCTTCCGCTGGCTTACCGGTCCACCCCCTTCAAAAAATATTGTTATAATTATAATTGACGTGAGGAGCCTTGATGGGAAGAGCAGTGTTGTGCTAGACTTGAGAGAGGGTGGCTCCCACTAGCTCCTAAGTTGGTATACCACCTGGAGTATACCTGGAGAGCGTTTCGGGGATCAACGCCCCAGCGGCCCGATCTAATAACTGTTTTAACACACTCAAAAATTCACACACAAAAAAACGGAAAAAGTCATGAGCGTAAAAAAAAGGTCTTAGAAATAGGCAGTCTATGGCATATTAGAAGCACTTCCAATTATATCAATTGTTTCGCTGACCAAACACAAAAGAATATTTTTTTTTTTAAATAGCAAAATTGGATACATCTGCAGTGTGCTGCAACTTTTTTTCTATTTGACAGTTAAGTAGTGAGAAGAAGACCTAGTTGCGTTTTGAAAGGAGTCCCGTTAATGGGTTCTCAGTCGTGACTCAGTGATGTTAGTGAAACCTCAAGCCTATCTGTCCCCGGCAAGGGTGGGAAACGTTGTTGGTCATGTTTCCTGACACCTGCCGTCCATGTTCACCTAGCAGTAAATAGGTACCTGGGTGTTAGTCGACTGTGAGTGGCATCCTTGGGGAGGGGGGGGGTGTTAGTAAACCTCAGATAGAGCTGAGCTTCGAAATAAGCTGAGGGAGGATTACAGCTCGTAGCTTGTAAAACTGATCTGTATAAAAAAAAAATAGTCCTCTTCTTCCTCCTTTTCCTTTTCCTCTTCCTCCTCCTTCCCCTCATGCTCCTTCCCCTCATGCTCCTTCCCCTCATGCTCCTTCCCCTCATGCTCCTTCCCCTCATGCTCCTTCCCCTCATGCTCCTTCCCCTCATGCTCCTTCCCCTCATGCTCCTTCCCCTCATGCTCCTTCCCCTCATGCTCCTTCCCCTCATCCTCCTTCCCCTCATCCTCCTTCCCCTCATCCTCCTTCCCCTCATCCTCCTTCCCCTCATCCTCCTTCCCCTCATCCTCCTTCCCCTCATCCTCCTTCCCCTCATCCTCCTTCCCCTCATCCTGCTGGCGTTGCAACAAGTTACTTCTGCCACTAGTGAGGCTCCCAAGCAACCACTATCAGTAACCCGATAACTGATACCAGCTTAATCAATCACATGAAGGAAAGGTGGGGAGGGGGGAGGGAGGGAAAGAGGAGGAGGGGAAACACCCACTAGAAATTTAACATAATCCAGTCATTCGTATTAACGAGGGAAGTGAATGTAACATTTGTATTGCGAGAGGCGGCTCTAACACATCGCAACTCTCTAATTTATTATAATGAGCCATACTCTCTGTGTTTTTTGGGTGTGTGTGTGTTTTTCCGCTGTTTGAAAGAGAGTGTTACCGCTACCGCACGGCGGACACGTAGCTCTTTGTGTTTGTGTTTTGAGGTTGTTCGTGGTGTTTGGCGTCCTTGTTATTTTGGGTTTTGATTTTTTTTCTGTGGTTGTATTTGTGTGTTGGGGGGGGGGGGCAGGCTGCAGCTTTTTCTTTTTTGGTGGTGTTGATTTATATATATTTGTTGTTTTATTTTTTATTTTTTTATGGGATTTATTGTTTGTTGTTTTTCTTTGGTAGTCGTTTTTTTTTTGTTGTTTCTGTTATGTTTGTTATTTTTGTTCTTTTGTTTTCGTTGTATCTGTTGATGTTTGTCGTCGTTTTTGTCGGAATTGTTATTGTTCTATTTGTTATTTTCTCCTTTTATCACTTTTGCTTAAAGATTTTTATTGTTTTTTTTATATTGTCGTTTTTGTTGCAGTTGCTATTGTTCTTCTTGCTATTTTCTTTTCGTTTTATCGCTTTTGTTTTAAGATTTGTATTTGTTTTGTTGATGTCTGTTGTCGTTTCTGTTGCTGTTATTTTTATTAATTGTCGTGTGTGCGTGTGTGTGTTGCTGTTTTTTTATATATATATTGATGTGTCTTTGTCGATCGGTGTCTTCCTGGAGGGGGCTTCCGGGGGTCAACGCCCCCGGTGCATGACCAGGTCTCGTGGTGGATCAGGGCCTGATCAACCAGGCTGTTACTTCTGGCCAGACCGACACCTATAATACAACCCGGAAACACTCTTTCTCTACATCTAACCTGCGTATAGCGCTTCTCTATACCTTACAATGCACCTAAACTACAACCCGGATACATGGTTCCTCAACACATTCAATACAATCCGGATACACTGCCTTTCTGCACCTGCAATACAACACGGATTCACTGCTCCTTTGCACCTACATACAGCCCGGATACAGTACTCCTCTGCACCCACAATTCAACCCGGATAAAGTACTCCTCTGCACCTAGAATATAAATCGTATGCAATGTTCAGAAGCATCTATAGGACTCTATATACGGCCTGTATAAGTGCATTTGCACAACCCGGTTACATGAGGTCCTTCACAGTCTCCTGGGAAACATAACCTGGATATCTGACCCTAAACTGGAAGGAAGGGGAAAGGAGGGGTATGAGGATGTCTTAACTACCCAATCACCGCTAACGAGCGTGAGAAACAAGGTCGTTAACGATACGATTTGGTACTTAGAGATTTGTGCACAAGGTAACGGGTTCCCACATCGATTTCGTCTCTTAGCGTGTCAACGTTTCGGAAAGCGCTGGAACGTGAGGATCAGCGTTCAAGTGTAAGGATCCGTGTTTTGAACGAAGGGAACCATTTAAGAACGTAAAGATCCGTGTTACGAACGAAAGGAACCATTTTAAAAGTAAGGATCCGTGTTTTGAACGAAAGGATCTATTTTAAAACGTAAGGATCAGGTGTTTTGAATGAGAGAATCTATTTTAGAATGTAAGGATCCATGTTATGAACGAAAGGATCTATTTTAGAACGTAAAGATCAGTGTTTTGAACGAAGGGATCTATTTTAGAATGTAAGAATCCGTGTTCGAATTTAGGGTAACCTGTATTCAGTTTCAGGGTTCAGGTTAAGGGTAACTTGTGTTCCGATTCAGGGTGACCCGTGTTCGAATAATGGGAGACTGTGTTCCAACATGATG
>WNWK01000769.1:142500-152500 GCA_009830355.1 Cherax destructor
TGTAAAAAAAACGGAAGTGAATGTAAAAAACACGGAAGTGAATGCAAAAAAAACACGGAAGTGAATGCAAAAAAAACACGGAAGTGATTGTAAAACTGACAAAGAAATATCCACAAATAACGAAGGTGATCCAGGAAGAGAGAGACTATTAACGAGCCTCGTTGTAGTGCTTTTGAGACGACACTTGCAGACTGAGCTCTGGCAGTAACAAGTGCGGGTGCCCAGCCTGGCACCGTGTAAATTCTCCGTTGTAACAACTGCGATAATCAGTCTGAACATGACGATAATAACCCACTGTTTTGAGCCTAAATAATTCACACTACATCTAATGTCAAGTGAATCTTATACTAACTACATCTAGGCTGGTCTAAGACAAGTCACCATGGATGATGCCATACAGTACTACGCTAATTTTTAGCGCTCATTGAGCGAAATATTGTTTATAAATCTTTCACTGGGCGAAACATCATTGATATATCTCTCACTGAGCTATGTTACCCTTTTCGATTTAAGCCCCTGTCTCACGCACTTCCCCCCCCTCCCCCCACCACTTACCTCCTGCACTTCCTCACTCCTGACACTCACTCATCCTCCCTGCCTAAGGCACGACGTTACCATCTCCCGACATATCACCAATCCTTACGGGTTTGGCGCATGATCTGATAATGATGATACTTCACCTTCCCAGCACCTCCACCTCCACCTCCACCTCCACCTCCACCTCCGCCTCCACCTCCACCTCCGCCTCTAACACCTTCAGTCTGTCCCTTAGTTTTCAGTTCGCACGTTCATTTATTTATTTTTGTCCTCCCGAGGCTTCCGTAACTTATCTCCAAAACTGTATGCTTTCTTTCCATTCTTGGTTAAATATTCTGAAATGAGACTCGTCTGTTCTCTCGTTTGCTCTCGTTTTGCCCTCGCTAACCACTCGTTATCTCTCTCTCTCTCTCTCTCTCTCTCTCTCTCTCTCTCTCTCTCTCTCCTCTCTCTCTCTCTCTCTCTCTCTCTCTCTTTCCATATATACTGCTTTCAGTATATATTATCAACTACAGTATCCCCCTTCCCACCATCACCCACCTTTCTATACCCAGCCGATGTTGGGGCACCTCTCCGTGGTGGCGAGGTTTGAGCGGCTTAGCCTAAGTACCCAAGACCCTTTCCCGTCTATCCTGTATCCTAAACAACGGTCATTTTTTGTTTCATATTCGTCTAAATTTACTCATTCTCCTGGTTAATTGACGCGGAACGATTTATTGGATATGGATTACGGATTGTGGAAAAATGGATTTTGCAGAGCTTTACTTGCGCTCTGATTATGTTTTATGTAATATGTGAGTGAACTGGTTACGAGAGTAGCCAGTTGGCACTGATAGTGCCAACTGGATGATGTTCCTAATGGGATGTGTGTGTGTGTTTAAGATGCTGAGTGACCATAAGGTTCTAGTGTATTGTAAACCAACAACAATAACAACAACAACAATATTTAACAACAATTATTACAACAACAATCACCACCACACCAATAATCACCACCACAACAATAATCACCACCATACAAATAATCACCACCACAACAACAATCACCACAACAAGAACAACAATCGCCACAACAACAATCACCACCACAATAATAAACAAACACTGTGAAATATATTTTTTTCGTTAGGTTCAGAATGATTTTGGCGAAATTACTGCATACACAAATTTTCGCTTCCTTTATTCGGCAACAATCGCGTTGCTATTTAAGCCAAAATCGCAAGTTTTACCTATTCGGCACGACATATATATATATATATATATATATATATATATATATATATATATATATATATATATATATATATATATATATAATATATATATATATATATATATATATAATCACATTCGCGTCAGACACACACAAACACACACACATAACACACACACACACACACACACACACACACACACACAACACACACACACACACACACAACACACACACACACACACACACACACACACACACACACACACAACACACACACACACACACACAAACACACAACACACACACACACACACACACACACACACAAATACACACACACAAACACACATGGAAGAGAGAGAGGGAGAGGGCTGGCCTGAGTGAGGGAGAGATGAAGAAAAATCAAGCTCCCTTTCAGTTCTGATGAAGGAGAATAAGGGAGAGTAGATGGAGGGCTTTGGTGCAATTTCCCTCCTTCCTTCTCTTAATTCCTTTCTCCTTTCCTTCTTGCCTCTCTCCCTCATGTTACCTCAACAGTGATGGAGTTTACAAGGGATTAAGAGAGCGGGGGGGGGGGAAGGTAGGAAGGGAGGGAGAAAGAAAGAGAGGGTACTAGGGAGGGAGATAAGGTGGGAGAGAGGAAGGAAGGAGGGGAAGGAAGAAAGAAGGAGGGTTTTTGATTCATATTTGCTAGAAGACTAAGAATTCTTAAGTTAGTGGTAGTGGTGGTAGTAGTGGTGACAATGGTAGTAGTGGTGACAGTGGTAGTAGTTTTGACTCTGGTAGTGGTGGTGGTAGTTGTGACAGTGGTAGTAGTGGTCACAGTGGTAGTAGTTTTGACTCTGGAGAATAAGGTAATTGTGTTGAGGGTGACTAATTGTGGTGGTGATTGTGATGTTAATTCTAATGAATATTGTGAGTTTGAAGATTGTAGCGGAGGAAATTGTATCAAGAAATTTGTCTGTGGTGATGCTGATTGTGGTGGTGGTAGTGTACAGTAGCTGTGATTGTGGTGGTAATGGTGTGCAGTAGCTGTGATTGTGGGTGATTATGGTAGGAGAAGTGCCACGCAGAGAAGGTCCAGTGATGGCACTGGTGGTGGTGGTGGGGTGGTATCAGTACTGCCAGTGGTGTCAGCAGCGGTGTTGTGGTGGACCTTGTAATGGTGGTAGTGGTGGTGGTATCAGTGACAGCAACAGTGCCAACCAGTGCCAAGCTTGAGCAGTGTTGATTGCACCATTGAATGTTGCAAAGTCGATTTCTGCTACCGAGGGGCCAAGATAGGGAGATAAATGGGGATATATTGGGGAGAGGGGAGGGTGGTGGAGTGGGGAGGGTGGTTTAGTGGGGAGGATGGTGATGAGGGAAGAAGGGTGTGGAGTAAGGAGGGTGGGGGATAGGAGTAGATGGGGAAAAGGGGATGGTAGAGGAGAGTAGAGGATGAGGGAGGTATAGATGGGTAACCTGGGGAGATAAGGCTAGTGACGAGAGGGAATAGAAGTGAAAGAAGAGGGATTCTAAACGCGAGTAGATGGGAGGAGAGAAAATGGAGAGAAATGAAAGAAAAAGCGGTAGTGAGGAGGGAAGTGACGAGATGGAAGGTATGAGGGAGGGTTAATGAGGAGGATGTTGGGAGGGAGAATGTGACGGAAAGAACAGAATTTAGAGATGTATCGGATATCCACGGAACATCCGCACAATTTCTTACATCATCATCCGCATTTTACTGTAAACAGATTTCCGCATATGCATCCGCATCCGCAAAATAAATAAGAGCCTCCTCATACACATCCGCATCCGCGGATATCTAAATTTTCAATCCGATACGTCTCTAGAACGGATACACATGCACCGAGCACCACATAACGAGATGGTACAGTACCAGATGCACTCACAAACCCAACTGTCTCAGTTATCCCTCAGGAACAATGGCTTTTACTTATGCTATCTTTCAAGAACCCTGTTCAGAAAAGTACTCTACATAATTTTGTTCAACTCACAAATACAGTGTTCAAAGCTTTAGCCAAAACACATACGGAAATGGAATATCGATACGAAATCATAATTTGCATGTATATTAAAAAGCAAATAAATATGAAGGTACAGTTTGTCTCTACCGTACAGTATATAAGAGCTTCACTTTGCTGCTCAGAACCGATGGTATTGCCAAATAATAACACATTAGAATAATTAACTCCATGACAATATTGTTTTAGAGTTGGAGGATCCTGTGTATGGTACCTGTGGCAGAGTGGCAGCGGCATCAGAGGAAATTGTAAATGTTGTTATTGTGTACACAGATTTTTCACAAAGGCATTTGACGTATGTGGGAATGGAGTGAGAATCTATAACACAGTGGTTCAACTAGGGGCCCTTGGGCCATATTTTCCTCTGGGGTCTTCTTTTATTTGGTGGCCCACGAGCACTCGTATAAAGTCAGCTGATTAGACGAGTTAATTTGGGAAGGCTACGGTATGCATGACAGGCTCTGGAATTCTAGCATCATATATGCAATAATCAGAATGCTCATTTGATTAATACAATGAGGGTTTCAATCCTGGTATTGTATAAACATGGACGCGTTTGGTACGTATGAGGTACCTCTGTGGAAAGGAACACGTCAGTCTGTCTCAAGCTTTCAATTTAGCCTATGAATTTAATATTTCCTATTTGGTGGTAAATGAGTTACAATAATTTCGGTGATTTTTCAGAGTGTGACTCTCAAAATGGGCACTAACAGGAAAAAGGAAGAATTTTGAGGTATATAGAATGTCTAATATGAAATATACCATGACGAAAGGAAGTCAGTATGTCTTGTGTGACGTCCTGAGAAATAAAACACTGTGCACTCGTCTTTGACTCACTACCACCAATATTAATATTACTCGGAGGCTCACTCGCTTCCAGACCTCCTATTAGTAGGTAAGAATGAAACTAGTTCAGTAGAAATTATTTTTTTTCAATTCATCTTTAACTTTTTTTCTGTTAGTTTCCATTAATTTAGTTATCAGCTCTTTTCATATCCTTTATTCAAGCGAAATACAGTACGTACAAATATTCTCATTTATGTAAAGCGGCCTATATGCTGCCCGTTACACCACTATTATATTCATAGAGAAAGTTTAAATAACCAAGTTTCCAGACTTCATAATAAGAGAATGTTACATGCCATTACCTTCATATATGCTGCCGCCACTAGTCTTTTATTCTCAAAATGTTAACTAATAACATGTGGCCCAAGAACCTCAAACCTTGTGTCCCTGTGGCCCAAGAACCTCAAACCTTGTGTCCCTGTGGCCCAAGAACCTCAAACATTGTGTCCATGTGGCTCAAGATGTTGAGTATGTTCTACCACCCAGACTTGTGAAATAAGATGTAGAGGTGTGACAGGAAAGGTAAAGAAATGAATTTTCAACCTCTTAACTATAAGATAATAGTGGTAGTCAGGGAGGGATTAAAGCATAAGCTTTAGGGGCTGCAGTCCAGGGGCCTCCTTCAGCTGGAGGGGCTGCAGCCCAGGGGCCTCCTCCAGCTGGAGGGGCTGCAGCCCAGGGGCCTACAAAATCCTGCTCTGGTGGTAGTAAACTAAACCGTATCTTGTCTTGGCAAATTTCAATACTACAAGGCACCATCCTGGCACCCTCACTGTTTCTCATCGTCAGAGCAGAGAAAAAACATACGACTCCAAGGCAGACAAAAGTAAAAACAACATCAGCTTCCTCTCATCTTTTGCAGATAATACCAACATATACTTGAAGCTGTGTTAGTGGAAGACACAGTCTTCCTGTGGATAGAGGTAAATTATGAGACGTTTAACAGTAACAAATTCCAAGTGTTTCGATACGAAATAAAACGCAGATGTAAACTTGAGCACAAGAAAAGTGAAGCAGTCAGGCCATCCCATAATACAAAAGAAACATGTAAAAAGACCTAAAAATAATCATGTCAGATGACCAATCGTTCAAAAAGAAATACAAAAGGCACCAAATGCCAAGGAAATAACAAGTGCGATTACGAGAACTTTCAAAACAAGAGAAGTCACTCCTATGACCACTTTTCAGATCACTTGTGCTCCCATCACCTGTTCGTTCTCACAGCTATACTCTACTGCAGGAGAAACGTCAGAGCTGGAAAATGTACTGAAATCATTTACTGATCGCGTAGTCAATACATCTAAACTACCACTACAAACACCTAACAACACTTGGAATGCACTCTCTGGATCCAAGAAGAAGAAGAAGAAGAAGAAGAAGAAGGGGTAAAGGGGAGTGAGAACTCATTCCACCTACTACAATAACTTACTGGAGTGAGAGATACAGGAAGAAGTGTAAAATAAACCCAGTGAAGAGAAGGGGCGCAGTATATAAGCCACTTCTCCGAGCACATGCTGTACTTTTCTCAAGAGTGATGGACTGAACACATCGACTCCAGCCTGTGGGACTGATTACCTCGAACTCCTCCTTAACTTCCACCGTTCTTCTCTGTACTGGACTGAAGAAGCCACTGGCTAGAGAAACGCTTCCTCAATAAAGATTCCCAAATGTTACAGAAGTGTCTCGTTCTTCAGCCTCAGTTAGACAATATTGTGTCAACATCCGTAGTTCCCGGACTCTGAACCTGCTAGCAGCGTATATCAGAAATATTACCCGAACTAATGAAGAAATCTTCACTACTGGACATCTGCCTGTGAGATCATCCAAGTTGTGATGGCTATGAGGGTCTGCCGGCCGCTATCAGCAATAGCCTGGATGACCTGGTAGTCAATAATGAAGTCTGGCGTCAGGATGGACTACGAAAGTAGAACTCTCAAAACTGATTGTCGGTATAATGAAGAGGGGAGGGGAGTAGAGACAGAGAATTGGGTTGTGGGGAGAGGGGAGTAGAGGGGAAGAAGGAAGGGTGGCAGAGAAGAGGGGGAGAGTGAGGGGAAGAGAAAGGGAGAGGGAGGGAAAGAGAGAGAGAGAGCGTGGGAAGGGGAGGGGAGGATGCTGGGGAGAGGAGGTGAGGGTAAGGGAGTTAAAGACAACATGAGATAGTGTTAAGTAACGCTGCAGAGAACACGAGATGTTAAACACTTGGCTATTTTATGTCACTCTGAAACTCGACCTTCAGCGCGCCAAAACGTACTCATTTTCCCGCCCGTTTTTTTTTTAAACGGGCAATATAACGGTCTTTAACGGTCGCCGTCACTCTTGTACAAGCTTCAAAAAGTTGAGCATATTTTTTTTCTCCTAGATGGAGACAACTATCGCAGTTGTTCACAGGAAGTGAACGTGAATCAAAGTAAAGGAATTTGTTTATCTGTTGACGTGTTATGCTTCACTCTTGATGTTAAATAACTATGACACTGGAAAAATCCTGCTCCTCCTCCTCCTCTTCCCCTTTCTCCTAACCTCTCTTTCTTCCTCCTCTTCTTCCTCTTCCTCCCTCTCCCTCCTCCTCCTCTCCATCTTCCTCCTCTTCTTCCTTCTCTCCCTCTCTCCTAGCACTCCTACCCCTGTTCTTCCTTCTCCTCTCCCTCCATCCTCGTACTCCTACTCCTGTTCCTCTTCCTACTCCTCCTCCCCATTTCATCATTTACCTTCTTTTTACCTTCCCTTTTCCTTCTATTTCTTTGTACTTTTCACTCTCTCCTCAATTCCCTCAACATTATATTCCTCATCGCCCATTATTAGTAAACATTGAGATGAGAAACTGTTCCATTAATGAAAATAAGACACTAAAAATTGGTAAGTATCCTACGTTTGTTTGTACTGGATGACTAACGAGAGTTTGTAAATAAGACCATTTGTAAACAGCACGTAACCAAAGGCATTCCCGTGAGGCCTCTCAGGGCCTTTTCCTGGGTCCTTTTTTTTTTTTTTTTCATATTCACATTCTCTTGCGCCACCGTCCATAGGACGGAAGTAGAGTGTACTGCAGAGAACTAGCCGCTGCGGTCCACGGGATGGTTATGAGGTGCACAATAAACTAGCCACTACCGTCCACGGGATGGTTATGAGGTGCACAATAAACTAGCCACTACCATCCACGGGATGGTTATGAGGTGCACAATAAACTAGCCACTACCATCCACGGGATGGTTATGAGGTACACAATAAACTAGCCACTACCATCCACGGGATGGTTATGAGGTACACAATAAACTAGCCACTACCATCCACGGGATGGTTATGAGGTACACAATAAACTAGCCACTACCATCCACGGGATGGTTATGAGGTACACAATAAACTAGCTGTAAAAGGTGGTAAAACTAACAAGGAATAAAAGTTTAAGGGAAAGTAGAGGAAAAACAATGAGAGAGAATAAAGAGTCACTTAGATCACTAGAGAGAGAGAGAGAGAGAGAGAGAGAGAGAGAGAGAGAGAGAGAGAGAGAGAGAGAGAGAGAGAGAGAGAGAGACATTAATGAATGTCTAAAAGTCAACATAACTTACCTATATCAATCATCAACAAAACATTACACATAAGGCTTTCTATCATATTTTTTTTTACATATATATACATTAGAGGCGACATGCGTCCCCGTACGGCCAATGGAAATTTGTTTAAGTCAAGTTGTGATCTAATAAACGCCTGTGAATGGCTGATCAATACCGAGGATAAGCCAATCAGCTCTCGGGATGATGCCTTGACACCCAATCAAATTTCGCCAAATGTTACGCCTCCTTCTCCTCCCCCAAACGATTAAATATATATTTTTTTTTTAATGGGGCGGCAGTAAATCCCAATTTTAATGCCATTTTCAGGCTTCAGTTTCCCGCCTGGTAAATATTGCCTTCCACCTTTTTATTAACCTAGGCGTAATTGCGGGTGAGCAGGTGTATTGATCAGCAGGTGTGGGAATGAGCACGTGTATTGGTCAGCAGGTGTGTGGGTGAGCGCTGTATTGGTCAGCAGGTGTGGAAATGACAAAGTGTATTGGTCAGCAGGTGTATTGGTCAGCAGGTGAATTGATCAACAGGTGTGTAGGTGAGCAGGTGTATTGGTCAGCATTTGTTTAGGTGCTTTTATCTTGGTCATGTGATAGGGTAGATATGAAAGCAATGTTGCTAGATTTGCAAATGCATGGAACAGATCAGTGATATGATTCGCTAGCATAATATACAGACCTCAGACAAGGGTCTCCGATACTGCCAGAGTTGTTGAATGTCGTAGCAGGGCTTGGTAGAAGCCACCTACAATAATGAACGTTAGAAAGGCAGTTAGCTGTTTACAGATGTCACCTATCTAAAGGGTGTTTCGGGGGTTAACCCCCCCCGCAGCCCGGTCCACGACCAGGACTCGCGGTGGATCAGGGCCTGATCAACTAGGCTGTTACTGCTGGCTGCACGCAATCCAGCGTACGAACTACATCCCTGCTGGTCAGGTACTGACTGTGATATCTATGCAACTCCCTCTTAAAGACAGCATTGAGTCTATTGGTAATCCCCCTTATGTCTGATGGGAGGCTGTTAAATAGTCTAGGTCCCAAGACACTTATTTAGTGTGCTCAAGGAACCCTGCTTTTCATTGGTAGGATGTTGCACCGCCTGCCGAGTCTTTTGCTTTCGCAGGGAGTGATTTCTATGTGCAGATTTGTGACTAGTCAATCTAGGATTTTCCAGGTGCAAATTATGATGTATCTTTCTGGCCTGTGTTCCAAGGAGTACAACCCAAGGGACTGCAAAGGGTCCCAGTAAATGAGGTACTTGACTGCAACAAATCTGCGCCTGGCAAATCTAAGATTAACTTTGAGGTACCTCAACAAAGAGTCATTCTCAACACTATCTGCCTAGCCCATTCCATATGCTCTTGCGCTACCTTCCACAGGATGGAAATGGAGTGCACAATAAACTAGCCACTTCGGTGGCAAAATCTAATCTAAAATTTCTGCCTAGCCCATGTTGGAATATGCAGCGCCTGTGTGGAACCCACACCTGATCAAGAATGTCAAGAAATTGGAAAAAAAATACAGGTTACATAAATACTCGGACCACTGTTAAGGAGTATGAGAGACTAAGGAGTAGGAAAGACAAGAGGAGTATGAGACTAGAGGAGCTAAAACTGATGATATTAGAGAACACAGGGACCAGAGAAGACATGATAACGTGCAACGATAGGGACAGGCTTTTGAATGGAATAAAACAGGTACAAGAGACCACAGATGGAAGTCAATAGACGAGGGGGACAGGGACGGGACCAAGAGAGGAAGAAAAATAAGTAGTGGTAGTGGTAAGGCTGGTAGTGGTAGTGGTAAGGCTGG
>WNWK01000769.1:155000-167500 GCA_009830355.1 Cherax destructor
TTGTGGTTGCAGGGGTCGAGTCACAGCTCCTGGCCCCGCCTCTTCACTGGCCGCTACTGGGTCAATCTCCCAGCGCCATGAGCTTTATCATACCTCTTCTTAAAACTATGAATGGAACCTGCCTCCACTACATCGCTTCCCAAACTATTCCACTTCCCGACCACTCTGTGACTGAAGAAATACTTCCTAACATCCCTGTGATTCATCTGAGTCTTCAACTTCCAACTGTGTCCCCTTGTTGCTGTGTCCCATCTCTGGAACATTCTGTCTCTGTCCACCTTGTCAATTCCTCTCAATATATTGTATGTCGTTATCATGTCATCCCTATCTCTCTTGTCCTGCACTCACCTATTTGTGGTTGCAGGGGTCGATTCATAGCTCCTGGCCCCGCCTCTTCACTGATTGCTACTAGGTCCTCTCTCTCCCTACTCCATGAGCTTTATCAAACCTCGTCTTAAAACTATGTATGGTTCCTGCCTCCACTACGTCGCTTTCTAGGCTATTCCACTTCCTGACAACTCTATGACTGAAGAAATACTTAATCTAACGTGCGGCCAGCACGTTAGACTACCAATAGACCAGGGGTCTATTGGTAATTCCCCTTATGGCTGGTGGGAGGCCGTTGAACAGTCTTGGACCCCGGACACTTATTGTGTTTTCTCTTAGTGTACTAATGGCGTCCCTACTTTTCACTAGGGGTTTGTTGCATCGCCTGCCAAGTCTTTTGCTTTCGTAGGAACCAGTCCTCCAAGATCTTCCAGGTGTATATTATGATGTATCTCTCTCGCCTGCGCTCCAGTGAGTACAAGTCAAGTGCTTCCAGGTTCCCAGTAGTTAAGGTGTTTGATGGAACTTATACGTGCGGTAAAGGTTCTCTGTACATTCTCTAGATCTGCTATTTCACCTGCCTTGAATGGGGATGTTAATGTACAGCAGTATTCTAGCCTAGAGAGAACAAGTGATTTAAAAAGGATCATCATTGGTTTGGCATCTCTTGTCTTGAATGTTCTCATTATCCATCCTATCAGTTTCCTCGCAGATGTGATAGTGGCATTGTTGTGGTCCTTGAAGGTGAGATGTTCGGACATTACCACACCCAGGTCCTTCACATTACTTTTCCGCTCTATTGTGTGATTAGAGTTTGTAGTATACTCAGTCCTAGCTATTATTTCCTCCAGTTTTCCATAACGGAGTAGTTGGAATTTGTCTTCATTGAACATCATATTGTTTTCTGTTGCCCATTGGAAAACTTGGTTTATATCTACTTTTAGATTTACCGTGTCCTCAATGGATGACACTCTTATGCAGATCCTAGTATCATCTGCAAAGGATGATACAGTGTTATGGTTTGCATCTCTGTCTATGTCTGATATGAGAATGAGGAACAGGATAGGTGCGAGTACTGTGCCTTGTGGAACAGAGTTCTTCACTATGGCAGCTTCCGATTTAACTCTGTTTACCACTACTCTTTGTGTTCGATTGGTTAGATAGTTGAAAATCCATCTGCCTACTTTGCCAGTTATCCCTTTAGTACGCATTTTGTGTGCAATTACACCATGATCGCACTTGTCAAAGGCTTTTGCAAAATCTGTGTATACTACATCTGCATTCTGTTTTTCTTCTAGTGCATCTAAGACCATACCATAGTGGTCCAATAGTTGCGAGAGGCAGGAGCGACCTGCTCTGAAACCATGTTGCCCTGGATTGTGCAGATTTTGGGAGTCCAAGTGGTTTGCAATCCTGCTTCTTAGAACTCTTTCAAAGATTTTTATGATGTGGGACGTTAAAGCTATTGGTCTCTAGTTCTTAGCTACTGCTTTGCTGCCCCTTCGTTAAGTGGGGCTATATCCGTTGTTTTCAGTGACTGTGGAATCTCACCTGTGTCTATCCTCCTTCTCCATATCATACTTAGGCCCCGTGAGTTTTTTTTTTTTTTGCAGTTCTTAATGAACACAGAGTTCCACGAGTCTGGGTACGGGGCTGAGTGCATGGGCATGTTGTCAATGGCTTTCTCAATGTCTAGTGGAGTTAGGGTTATGTCAGAGTGTGTGTGTTGTATGTGTGTATGTGTGTATGTGTGTGTGTATGTGTATGTGTGTGTGTGTGTGTGTGTGTGTGTGTGTGTGTGTGTGTATGTGTAAAATATGAAGTGGCCTTACTAGATAATAAACTGGTTACCTAAAAACTTGGTATTTGTTATTTATTTATCCTCCGTCAACAACGACAACGGAATTAATTCACTGAACAGACAGTGAAGACAGACAGCATGGTGGAGAATCCTCCACCATGTATTATTCTCCTCGGAGACTCCAATTTCCCAGATGCAAAATATAAGATGACAGGCGGCACCAATGTACCGAGAACTACACCGGGAAATGCAATGGTACACAAAACCCCTACAAGGAAACTACTCAGACTTTGCGATAACTTTTGCGCTGAACCAACAAATACCAGAATCAACTAGATACGAAAATATATTTAATATTCACGAAGAGGGAGGAACTAATCAGACACACAATACTCTAGAGTACAATAAACTCCGTAAACAGCCTCACTCCAGGTGCAAACATACACTAACGTGTGGATAATCTGAGGTATAACCAAAGGAAGGTGTTGTTTAGTAATTGTAATTAGAAGAATCCAAGAATTGATTGGGATGAAATATACAGTGAGCTAACGAACCTTTAATGGTACACCAACCAAAACACTTTTAACCCAGAATGGTACGTGAGGAGGTTGAAGGTCTGGAGATATACACCGCCGAGGAAGCCGAAAAACATGAAGAATGGAAAGAGAACTGAGAAAACTTTATAGCAGCTGAGAGGTTGCTGAGTTCTCCATAAATCTTAAATATCATAAGAAGGAAATTAAAACTTACACTGAGAAATTGTAGATATGAACCATTAACTTAAGTAGTTATAGCAGACAGAACGACAAGAACAATATGTTATTCTGAGAGGGAGAGAGTTACGGATGGAGTCAGGGGTGGAGTCAGGGGTGGAGAGAGTCAGGGGGATGGAGTCAGGGGTGGTGAGAGTTAGGGATGGAGTCAGGGGTGGAGAGAGTCAGGGGTGGATAGAGTCAGGGGTGGAGAGAGTCAGGGATGGAGTCAGGGTGGAGAGAGTCAGGGATGGAGTCAGGGGTGGGAGAGTAGGGATGGAGTCAGGGTGAGAGAGTCAGGGTGGAGAGAGTCAGGATGGAGTCAGGGATGGAGAGAGTCAGGGATGGAGTCAGGGGTGGAGAGTCAGGGATGGAGTCAGGGGTGGAGAGAGTCAGGGATGGAGTCAGGGGTGGTGAGAGTTAGGGATGGAGTCAGGGGTGGAGAGAGTCAGGGATGGAGTCAGGGTGGAGAGTCAGGGTGGGAGAGTAGGGATGGAGTCAGGGGTGGGAGAGTCAGGGGTGGAGAGTCAGGTGGTGGAGAGAGTCAGGGATGGAGTCAGGGTGGGAGAGTCAGGGATGGAGTCAGGGATGGAGTCAGGGGTGAAGGAGTCAGGGATGGAGTCAGGGGTGAAGTGAGTCAGGGATGGAAGGGTCGACCTTACTTCTAGCATTATTACCACATACCACCTGCATAACATACTACCCACGCCACATACCACCTGTGTAACATACTACCCACGCCACATACCACCTGCGTAACATACTACCCACGCCACATACCACCTGCGTAACATACTACCCACGCCACATATCACCTGCATAACATACCACCCACGCTACATACCACCCGCATAACATACTACCCACGCCACACACCACCTGCATAACATACTACCCACGCCACATACCACGACGTAGCAATACCACCTGCTACACATACCACCTCCGTGTAACATACTACCCACGCCACATACCACTCATAACATACTACCACGCCACACCACCTGTGTAACATACTACCCACGCCACATACCACGCGTGTAATATACTACCCATGCCACATACCACCTGTGTAACATACTACCCACGCCACATACCATTCTCGTAACATAGTACCCACGCCACATACCACCCGCGTAACATACTACCCACGCCACATACCACCCGCGTAACAATCTACCCACGCCACATACCACCTGCGTAACATACTACCCACGCCACATACCACCTGCGTAACATACACACATACTACATACCTGCGAGCACACACACACACACACACACCACATACCCACTATATACCACATACCCACCACATACCACATACCCACCACATACCACATACCCACTGCTGGCTGACATTATTAAGCAAGATTATTAATATCAGGTTTTGCGTAATGGAACCATCAATGTTTTATCAGCCATTTTTTATTGACTGATTTATTTATTTTTAACACAGAAGTGTAAATGTGACTGAGTTTTAGTGTTGCAGGGTGTTGTTGTGCAGTGTTTGTTACCAGTGTGTTGCAGACACTGTTGCAGAGAGAGAGAGAGAGAGAGAGAGAGAGAGAGAGAGAGAGAGAGAGAGAGAGAGAGAAATGAGAATCTAACTCCTACGAAATAATCTTATAATCAAGGTTGTTAGTAAGATAAGAAAACATAACTGACTCATGCACAGTACAGTCACCTCTGCTGCTTGCTGAACCACCCACAAGGGTTTATGGTTTCGCAAAAACTATGATAATCTCCATTCTGAGAAAAAAAACATCTGAGGATGATGCCTGAAGTACGAAAGTATACATACTACATTCATACATATAAGTGCTATTCAAACATTTAGATTAGATCCTGCGTATATATATATATATATATATATATATATATATATATTCTGTAGTGTGTTCTCTCTGTACGTTCTCCATGTATTATATCTCTCATGCAATGTGTTTTCTCTGTATGTTTTCCAATGTATTTATATCTGTTCTGTAGTGTAGGGGCCAGAACTGAGCAGCATAATTAAAAGGAGGCCTTGACTAATGAGGCAGTCATAGTCTGGAGTGCCGTAGCACTGTCTGTCTATAGGTCTATAGCTAAACGTGCACCTGTCCTTCGTCTCTGCGTTCACTGTTAATACGTCACCTGGCGGGCACCAGAGGAATGAGATTTCAGGATGTTCCAGTAAGGTTACAGGTGAGGCGGGTGTCAGGTCATAACCCCGAGTGTTGGGGGGGGGGGTTGTTTGTCTTATACAGATTCTGCTTTTTAAGGGACGTAGAGAAAATGGTCTGTTTGGTTTAGTGTGCATGACCAGTTCCCATGATGGAACATTTGTGTCCTTCGATCCGTGGTGGGGAGGGGAGGAATTGTGGTGGGAGGTAGGAGTTGTGGTGGGGAGGAGGTTGTGGTGGGGAGGGAGGAGTTGTGGTGGGGAGGGTAGGAGTTGTGGTGGGGAGGGTTGGAGCCGTGGTTGGGAGGGTAGGAATTGTGGTGGGGAGGGTAGGAGTTGTGGTGGGGAGGGTAGGAGTTGTGGTGGGGAGGGTAGGAGTTGTGTGGGGAGGGTAGGAGTTGTGGTGGGGGAGGGTTGGGAGGCCGTGGTGGGGAGGGTAGAAATTGTGGTGGGGAGGGTAGGAGTTGTGGTGGGGAGGGTTGGAGCCGTGGTGGGGAGGGTAGGAGTTGTGGTGGGGAGGGTAGGAGTTGTGGTGGGGAGGGTTGGAGCCGTGGTGGAGATGGCAGGATCCGTGGTGGGGAGGAACAGGGACCGTGGCGGAGAGGGCAGTAGCCGCGGTGGGGAGGGCAGTAGCCGCGGTGGGGAGGGCAGGAGCCGTGGTGGGGGCATCAATAGCCCCGTCACCGCACCCCACCCCGCACTTACCACTCTCCCCGACACAATGCCGCCCTGGTAATGGCTTCAATGCTCGTGAACATTGATAATAACCGCCTGTCAGCCCAATGGCTCAATTTACACGGCCCCTGCCCTCGTTAGGGCGAACTGCCTCGTTAGCCAGCCCCTCTCGTCTTGTGGCGGGCTGGCCCACCCCTCCTACACCGCCTCCTGCGATATCCAGCAGGACTCTACACATAACAACTACTCCGAAGGACACTGGCGTCCTGCAGGGCGTGGAGACTCTCCTGCCCTGCTGGGCGCTGGTCTCAGACCCTTCCTACCAACCGATCAACAAAATGTAATACAAACCATATAATGGCAGCACAGGCGACTGGGCACACACAATGCCCCTCTGCCCAACGCCCCCAGGGCATGATAAGGGCACAAGATGCTCCAGGGGATGGGAGGAGGGGAGAGGGGGAGTGAGGGAGGCGCGCACGTCGGGGGTTGAGGGATTGGAATGAGGGAGTAATGGTGAGGAAGGAGGGTCAGTGTGCATGTATGTAATATATATATATATATATATATATATATATATATATATATATATATATATATATATATATATATATATATATATATATATATATATATATATATATATATATATATATATATATATATGTGTGTGTGTGTGTGTGTGTGTGTGTGTGTGTGTATGTGTGTGTGTGTATGTGTGTGTGTGTGTGTGTGTGTGTGTGTGTGTGTATGTGTGTATGTGTGTGTGTGTGTGTGTGTGTGTGTGTGTGTGTGTGTGTGTGTGTGTGTGTGTGGAATTTACTATATAAAGCAGGACTAAAGCTGTCAGGAATACCATCTACTTAGAGCATCCAGTTTCGATTTTTTTTCCTCCCATCATCAGAATGTAAACAAAGATGTATTACAGTAATGTTAAAATACATACGGGTTAAAATTTCTAACCACAAGATGATTTAAGTGAACAAACTAAAGCAATAGAACCTTAGTAGTACTGAGTTATGAGTGTTCCGGGGGGGCGTTGACCCCCGGAACACCCTCCAGGTAGACTCCAGGTAGACTCCAGGTAGACTCCAGTTGGTAAATTAGACACATATGCAACACTTGGGTATCTTTATTGAGGAAACCCAAGTGTTGCATATGTGTCTAATTTACCAACTCGTCGGTTCTCTGAACCATTCATTCACATCCTGTCTGACACTGCAACATCTTGGTATCTTAATACAGGGATTTCTTTGCTTGCCTATTCCTTGGGCACGACCTACTTCCACATTGAACAAATGTGACACCAATTTTTTTTCCTCAATAAAGATACCCAAGTGTTGCATATGTGTCTAATTTACCAACTCGTCGGTTCTCTGAACCATTCATTCACAGGTAGACTCCAGATAGACTCCAGGTAGACTCCAGATAGACTCCAGGTAGACTCCAGATAGACTCCAAGTAGACTCCAGGTAGACTCCAGATAGACTCCAGGTAGACTCCAGATAGACTCCAGGTAGACTCCAGATAGACTCCAGGCAGGTAGATTACCTTCGAATAGAACTAACACATTTCCCTGAAGATTAACTCAGGCTAAACAAAAATAGTTAGGATTGTGTTGAAACATTTAGACAAATAAAATACACAACACAGAAAAATGTTCCTTGAACTACTGAGTAATTCAGTAATACGATATTTATCTCTACTATACTAATTAAAGCGACAAAACTTAAATAACACAACTGGTATAATACTGAGTAAGGAGAGAGAATTATACTCACATTATTCTTGTATAGAACTGACGTGTTTCAGAGAAAGCCTAATGCAGCTAAGAACTTCAGAACTGTAGATGAATGGTTCAGAGAACCGACAAATTGATAAATTAGACGCATATGCAACCGAGGGACTGATTACCTCAAACTCCTCCTGTTCTTCACGATTCTCCTTTGTATGGACTGATGAAGCCACTGTGTGGCGATACGTGTCCTCAATAAAGATACCCAAGTGTTGCATATGTGTCTAATTTATCAACTTCAGAACTAAATTAAATCCTTCGGTAGAGAAATCAGCGGAACTATTGACGCTACTTCAGATTTTCAGACATGTTTATGTCAACAAAGATTTTTTTTTCAATGTTTACAAAAAAAATTTCTGAAAATATTCCCAAAGAATAATAATTTTTATATTAAGTAAAATCTATTACACGTTTAGTGAGTTTATTCAGGTATCCATAAATACAGTTACGTAGATTATCATACATGGAAGTATATGTGTAGAGAAGCTGGGATAACCCTGAAAAGTCAGTCGTAGTGACTTATTTCCATCGGGGGTCTTCGGGGTAAATACTTGCATGGATTGATGATGGGTGAAGAAGTACCCGAAACGTTAACGAGTATATAAGGTGGATAATCTTAGATCATCGTAATGGCAACAGTCACCACCACCGCTACTCGCACAACCACCACAACAACTACCACCATCGCGTTCATCCTTACACTATCCCACATTCCTATAACTACCTTGAAGGAGCAGCCTCACATTATCGCTACAACTACCATCACAGCGCCCACCAACACCACGCTCATCACCAGACTACCACTACAACTACCACCATATCTCCTATCACTACACTCAACGTCCCAACAACAACCACAGCCTACATCGACCATAACACCAGAATCCCTGCTCATCTCAGGAAACCACCACTACCTACCAGCACAATCACCCCTATCACCAGCACAACCACCCCTATCACCAACACAACCACCTCTATCACTAACACAACCACCACCTACCAGCACAACCACCCCTATCATCAGCACAACCACCCCTATCACCAGCACAACCACCCCTATCACCAACACAACCACCCCTATCACTAACACAACCACCACCTACCAGCACAACCACCCCTATCACCAGCACAACCACCCCTATCACCAGCACAACCACCCCTATCACCACCATCCCACTACAGTCACTGCCACTCCAACCCTGGAGGACAGCATCCCTCCCATTGCATGCATATAACGCATACAACGCAGCAGGCAATGGCGTATATCCCATAAGTAATCAAACAAACACACACACACACACGTTATAGAACAAGCTTTTATTGTGGCAACGTTTCCCTCTGAGTAGAGCTTCATCGTGATAAAGCTAAACAGAGCGAAACGTTGTCGTACTAAAAGCTCGTTTTGTACCTTTTCGGTTGTCAGTGTGTATGATATTACTCGTCGCTTGCCCTTCTTGCCCACCTAGCAAATAATGCCACTTGCCCAGTGGTCCCAACTGAAATAATAGAACCCCACAGGAAATAATAGGACCCCAATGGAAATAATAGGACCCCACTGGATATAAGACCCCCGGAGGAAATAATAAGAGCCCCAGTGGAAATAAGTCACACAGAGAGCTAACTGGGTTTGGATGCATGTGATATTATGCAAAAAAAAAAAAAATATATATATATATATACAATTTACATAAAGTTAAACATTTTAGATTTGCGAATAATCAGAAGAATGTATAGTAACTACACTTAAAAAATTTTTTTTTTTTTTTAGTCTGATTTTGCTCTGCAGTATATGCTATTTGTTTAGGCCTAGTCAGAGGCTCGCCTGCGACATATTTGTAGATTGTCCTGAGTTTTTAATCTAGTTTGTCTTGTCCTGCCTATTTTTTCTCCTTGCTAAAAATGATACTAGGTGTCCTATAATTGACTAAGTCAATTATAGGTCCTATAATTGACTAAGTCAATTATAGGACACATCGGTATGGAAATAAGTGTAAGGTGAGAATAACAAAGTCCCAAATTAGCTTTGTGGAAGAGGTTAGACAAACACGATTTTGAGTGGATGGTGTGGGTAGCACCTACCTAGCATGGGACAGGTTGGGTCTGAATAGCACCTACCTAGCATGGGACAGGTTGGGTCTGAATAGCACCTACCTAGCATGGGACAGGTTGGGTCTGAATAACACCTACCTAGCATGGGACAGGTTGGGTCTGAATAGCACCTACCTAGCATAGACTAGTAGACCTATTGTAATGCTCCTCAATTTGTATGTTATTATTGTTTCTTACAGGTGACGTCCATACTGGGGATAAATTCTGAGACGACGTATAGGTTCGTCATTGACTAGTATCAAGCTACTAGTATCAAGTTACTAGTATTAAGTTACTAGTATCAAGCTACTAGTGTCAAGTTACTAGTATCAAGTTACTAGTATCAAGCTACTAGTGTCAAGTTACTAGTATCAAGCTACTAGTGTTAAGTTACTAGTATTAAGTTACTAGTATCAAGCTACTAGTGTCAAGTTACTAGTATCAAGTTACTAGTATCAAGCTACTAGTGTTAAGCTACTAGTATGAAGTTACTAGTATCAAACTACTAGTATTAAGTTACTAGTATCAAGTTACTAGTATCAAGTTACTAGTATCAAGTTACTAGTATCAAGTTACTAGTATCAAGTTACTAGTATCAAGTTACTACTGAGAGAAAAAAGGGGAGAGTAGGTCTTCTAGTAATTTATAGCTATCTAGTGTTTACAGCTGTCTAGTATTTACAGCTGTCTATTGTTTACAGCTGTCTAGTGTTTGCAGCTGTCTAGTGTTTGTAGCATGGCTAGTAACTATACCCTTCCAAACATCACTGCCAACAGCACTGAGGCAGATGACTGAGTTTTTTTCTAGCAGCTATTTGTAGTTATCTAACTTGCTAACTATATCTAGAAGATATAGAAGGACTTCACACGCACGCACGCACACACACACACACACACACACACACACACACACACACACACACACACACACACACACACACACTACATCACAACACATTCAAATTAATTTCAGTGAACAACGTAACTCAAAACCCATTACAACACAATTCAGTACAACATATAACACAACACATCATAATGTAACACATCTTGAAACATGGAGTCGAAACACTTGGAAGTTCGAGGAATTACCCATAACGTTAAAGAAAGATAAGAAGGAAAAATTAAAAGAAAGGTGAAAATGAGATAAAAAAAAAGCGTGGAAGAAGAGAGGACGCAGATCAAATATGAAAGAGGGAGAAAAAAAAAGACGTAAGGATCTACCAAAGATAAAGATCTTGATAATCCTCCTTTCCTTTGCCCTCCCTCCTTTTACCCCTTTTATCGACCCTTCCTGCCTCAGTTCCCTCCTTCCCTCTACACATCTCTCCCTCCCTCCCTCCCTTTCTCGCCTTTGCTAAACCAGTAACAGGCCAGATGCATAATAACCCAGGCTCCCGCAACACCGCCTATCCATCAAAAGACCCAAGGGAAAGGCGGTCGATTGATTTCGTCCCCTTCTATCCTACATCTACCCACGGCCAGAATAGAAAGAAGGGTGGCCTGAGAGAGCTGGAAAGGGGAAAAGGGGGGTGGGAGGGGTAGTGGAGGCATAGGAGGGGATAGGAAGCATGGGGGAAGGGGCATGGTGGTGCTCCGGGAGGGGTAAAGGGGCGGGTGGGTTTGTCCAAGGAGAAATTATTTAATGGGGCAAGATAATTTTATGGAAGAACTTCACCAGTCTTGTACCGGGTCCAATTGATATGGTGGACAGCCTCCGCAGACTGTGTGTGTGTGTGTGTGTGTGTGTGTGTGTGTGTGTGTGTGTGTGTGTGTGTGTGTGTGTGTGTGTGTGTGTTATGTGTGTGTGTGTGTGTGTGTGTTTGTGTGAAGTCTCATTTTCGGAACACTTTATGACATGGGTTCGACACTGGTTTCTTCCCAACATGGCCTCTCCTCCTCCCTCAATATGGTGCTATCAGCTCTTCAAACTCTATTTTCTCGTATTATGTCCACTATAGTTAGCATGACTTGCCTAAGCTCATCTAAAGAGCGAAACCCGAGGAATTTACCGCAAACAATGTATAAGAAATTCACAAAGAATTTGCTCTTTCACTACCATCCATAGGATGGATGTGAGGTACACAACGAACTAGCCACTACCATCCACAGGATGGATGTGAGGTACACACCGAACTAGCCACTACCATCCACAGGATGGATGTGAGGTACACACCGAACTAGCCACTACCATCCACAGGATGGATGTGAGGTACACACCGAACTAGCCACTACCATCCACAGGATTAATATGCGTTTCACAATAAACTATCTACTTCGGCGGACACATTTCTAAAATCTAAATCTAATCTTCAAGATAACACCGGAAAGTTTCTCGAGCCAGTTCCAGATCAGCTGGGCTGTGGCGGCTACACTGGAATGCGTGCAGCTAGCACCAACAGTCTTAATGATCAGACCATCAGTCAGGAGGCCTGGTCTGGGAACAACAAGTAGGGGCAATGACCCCCCGTAATTGGCTACAGGAACGCTGTTGCTGCCACACTATTTCTACTATCATTGCTACCCCTATTATAACAACAATTCCCACAATTACTACCCCACTATTACAACAATTCCCACAATTACTACCCCAATATTACAACAATTCCCACAATTACTACCCCACTATTACAACAACAATTCCCACAATTACTACCCCAATATTACAACAATTCCCACAATTACTACCCCACTATTACAACAATAATTCCCACAACTACTATCTCACTATTATTACAACAGTAATTCCCACAACTACTACCCCACTATTACAACAAGAATGCCCTCAACTACTACCCCACTATTACAACAAGAATGCCCTCAACTACTACCCCACTATTACAACAACAATTCCCCCAACTACTATCCCACTATTACAACAACAATTCCCCCAACT
>WNWK01000769.1:172500-325000 GCA_009830355.1 Cherax destructor
GAAAAATTTAGATTTAGAAAGGATATAGAAAGTGCTGGTTTGGTAGTAGAGTTGTGGATAAGTGGAACAAACTCTCGATTACCGTCATAGAAGCTAAAACTTTGCATAACTTTATAAATAAGTTAGATAATTACATGAGTGGGTGTGGGTTGGACCTGACCAGCTTGGGCTAGTAGGTCTGCTGCAGTGCTCCTTCCTTCATATAAGAAAGAGTGAGATAGTGACGAAGAAAATGAGAGAGAAAGTGTAAGGAAGTGGGAGAGGAGGGAAGTGAAGGTGAAAGTGAGAGAAAGTGAGAAAAATAAAATATGTAAAACTGACTAAAATTATGTCTTTTTTCATTATTTTCTCTCTCTCTTCCTTCTCCCCTCCCTTCTCTCTTTCCCTCTACACTCTCTCTCTCTCCTCCCGTCTCTTCTTCCCATCTTTCCCACCTCTATTTCTCTCTCTCCCTCCCCTCTCTCTCTCCCTCCCACCTCTCTCACCCTCCCACCTCTCTCTCTCTCTCACCCTCCCACCTCTCTCTCTCTCTCACCCTCCCACCTCTCTCTCTCTCTCACCCTCCCACCTCTCTCTCTCTCTCACCCTCCCACCTCTCTCTCTCTCTCACCCTCCCACCTCTCTCTCTCTCTCACCCTCCCACCTCTCTCTCTCTCTCACCCTCCCACCTCTCTCTCTCTCCCTCCCACCTCTCTCTCTCTCACCCTCCCACCTCTCTCTCCTCCACCCTCCCACCTCTCTCTCTCTCTCACCCTCCCACCTCTCTCTCTCCCCCTCCCACCTCTCTCTCCCACCCTCCCCTCTCTTTCTCCCCTCCACCTCTCTCTCTCACCCTCCACCCTCTCTCTCCTTCCCTCCTCTCTCTCCCCCTCCACCTCTCTCTCCTTCACCCTCTCTCCCCCTCCCCCTCTCTCTCCCCTCCACCTCCTCTCCACCCTCCCAGGTAGTCACTATGCCCCACCAACGTGGTCTTTACCTGGCTGTGAGGTACATTATGTACCTGGTTGTTATCCTCTTATGGGACCACTCACGTGAAATACCTGTCAATTCACTTACCGTCCAGGCATACAGGAGCCCTCTTCTCTGTCCATGCCCCATGCCTCTGTCTCTATTCTTGTTCCATGCCTCTGTCTCTATCCTTGTTCCATGCCTCTGTCTCTATTCTTGTTCCATGCCTCTGTCTCTATCCTTGTTCCATGCCTCTGTCTCTATCCTTGTTTTATGCCTCTCTCTATCCTTGTTCCATGCCTCTCTCTCTATCATTGTTCCATGCCTCTGTCTCTATCCTTGTTCCATGCCTCTGTCTCTGTCCTTGTTTTATGCCTCTCTCTATCCATGTTCCATGTTTCTCTTTCTATCCTTGTTCCATGTTTCTCTCTCTATCCTTGTTCTATGCCTCTGTCTCTGTCCTTGTTTTATGCCTCTCTCTATCCTTGTTCCATGCCTCTGTCTCTATCCTTGTTCCATGCCTCTGTCTATCCTTGTTCCATGCCTCTGTCTCTATCCTTGTTCCATGCCTCTGTCTCTATCCTTGTTCCATGCCTCTGTCTCTATCCTCGTCTCACAGAGAAATAAACTATACTCTAAGAGACTTAAATCATTTAATCTGTTCTCGTTCTAAATTATTATTATAATCATGGGGGAGCGCTAAACCCGTAGGATTATACAGCGCATGTGTGGGGGGGGGGTGGAAGGTATTCAGGCTCTATTCAGGGAACTGGAGCACAGTTATAATTCCCTAGATCACGAACCCCTCACCAGCATCAAGGAACCTCCCTTGAGGGGTCCTCATTCTAACGAAAAAACGGAATCTACGAGATGACTCTTATCAAATTGTTTTTTTTTGTTAACACATTGGCCGTTCCCCACCAAGGCAGGGTGGCCCGAAAAAGAAAAACTTTCATCATCATTCACTCCATCACTGTCTTGCCAGAGGCGCGATTACACTACAGTTATAAAACTGCAATAGGTTGGTAGACAGCAACCATCCAGGGAGGTACTACCGTCCTGTGGTAGTAGGTTGGTAGACAGCAACCACCCAGGGAGGTACTACCGTCCTGTGGTAGTAGGATGGTAGACAGCAACCATCCAGGGAGGTACTACTGTCCTGTGGTAGTAGGTTGGTAGACAGCAACCATCCAGGGAGGTACTACTGTCCTGTGGTAGTAGGTTGGTAGACAGCAACCATCCAGGGAGGTACTACTGTCCTGTGGTAGTAGGTTGGTAGACAGCAACCATCCAGGGAGGTACTACTGTCCTGTGGTAGTAGGTTGGTAGACAGCAACCATCCAGGGAGGTACTACTGTCCTGTGGTAGTAGGTTGGTAGACAGCAACCACCCAGGGAGGTACTACCGTCCTGTGGTAGTAGGATGGTAGACAGCAACCACCCAGGGAGGTACTACCGTCCTGTGGTAGTAGGATGGTAGACAGCAACCACCCAGGGAGGTACTACTGTCCTGTGGTAGTAGGATGGTAGACAGCAACCACCCATGGAGGTACTACTGTCCTGTGGTAGTAGGATGGTAGACAGCAACCACCCAGGGAGGTACTACCGTCCTGTGGTAGTAGGATGGTAGACAGCAACCACCCAGGGAGGTACTACCGTCCTGTGGTAGTAGGATGGTAGACAGCAACCACCCAGGGAGGTACTACCGTCCTGTGGTAGTAGGATGGTAGACAGCAACCACCCAGGGAGGTACTACTGTCCTGTGGTAGTAGGTTGGTAGACAGTAAACACCCAGGGAGGTACTACTGTCCTGTGGTAGTAGGATGGTAGACAGCAACCACCCAGGGAGGTACTACCGTCCTGCCAAGTGAGTGTAAAACAGAAACCTGTAATTGTTTTACATGATGGTAGGATTGCTGGTGTCTTTTCTGTCGCATAAACACGCAGGATAACAGGTATATCTTGCTACTTCTACTTACATTTAGGTCACACTACTCAGGAATGTACATGCATATATATATACATACACACATCTAGGTTTTTCTTCTTTTTTTCTTAATCGTTCCTGTTCTTCTTTATTTCCTCTATTTTCCATGGGGAAAGACTAAAATGCCAGGAGCAAGGGGGTAGTAACCCATTCTCCTTCAGAAAATACTAAAAAAGAGAAGAAAAACTAAAAACTTTAAAAAGCTAACAGATATGACATAATAAAAGAGGCAGTTAGGTGTGTGTGTGTGCATTTATATATATATATATATATATATATATATATATATATATATATATATATATATATATATATATATATATATATATATATGTATATATTTTATATATATATATATATATATATATATATATATATATATATATATATATATATATATATATATATATATATATATATATATTTGGGCAGGGTGGCCCAAAAAAAACGAAAGTTTTCTCTTTTTAAATTTAGTAATGCATACAGAAGAGGTTTCTAGCCCCTTGCTCCCGGCATTTTAGTCGCCTCTTACGACACACATGGCTTACGGAGCAATGGTTCTTTCTCACTTTCCCCATGTAGATGAAAGGAAGTAAAGAACAAGAACTATTAAGGAAATATAAGAAAACTCAAATGGGTGTGTATACATATACGTGTGGTATAAACCTTGGTAATAAATTACGAGAAGTTGTTTATAAAAATACGTAAGCAAACACTAGGACATATTAGGAAACGTTTCGGTCCTGGGACCTTGATCGCTTCTAACATACAGAGGTTAAAAGACAGTATATATAAGCTGAGAGTGAGGTGTGAGTGACACATGGTGACGTTGGTATGAGGACGGGTAGACGATGAGATCACGTGACTCCTGTATTGCTGGGCTGGTGCTCCTTTGCCTGCTTGACTATCATGTTTGCTAAAGTTTTAGAAATTTTGTGGTTTTCAGTGTTACGTTCTATTGTGTCGGTGACGGCGATTAGCGAGGCTTCCAGACATCGTCGGCGTCTAAGATCTTGTTCCAGTGATCCAGTTGTGGATCACCCCTCCCCCTTCCCCATCATCCTGACGTCGTTAGTGCCGGATCAATTTCTTCCGCCAAGAAGCAACTAGACAGATAGTTTATAATCCGGTGTTCCACTAGTGGCACTCCACTCTAGGCAAGTGACCACCGGCACTCTGTGGCGCAAGTTCGCAACTGCACGGGATGTCCGGAGCAGAGTGTGGTAGTAATTAGAATTAGTGATATACACATTGCTTCAGCTGACAGTGGAGTTGCGGGACTAGTGAGAAGTGTTCTCTCTCTCTCTCTCTCTCTCTCTCTCTCTCTCTCTCTCTCTCTCTCTCTCTCTCTCTCTCTCTCTCTCTCTCTCTCTCTCTCTCTCTCTCTCTCTCTCGGGTAGCTCTAAGAATAGTGTTAGAGAAGCTCATGAGTGGGTGTGGGTTGTGACCTGCCTAGCATGAGTTAGTGGGCCTGTTGCACTCTTCCTTTATTCTTGTGTTACTCTATCTCTGTCTGTCTGTCTGTCTGTCTGTCTGTCTGTCTGTCTGTCTGTCTGTTTCTGTCTGTCTGTCTGTCTGTCTGTCTGTGTCTGTCTGTCTGTTTCTGTCTGTCTGTCTGTCTGTCTGTTTCTGTCTGTCTCTACCTCTGTCTGTCTGTCTGTCTGTGTCTGTCTGTGTCTGTATTCTCTCTCTCTCTCTCTCTCTCTCTCTCTCTCTCTCTCTCTCTCTCTCTCTTTTCCTGGCCTCTATGTCCTCTTCCCATGCTCTTCACATTGCGTATTCATCCTCCATTATTCATCGTCCATCCACCTCTATTCCAAAATATGATTTGGATAGGCGGATGATTTTTATCATCCATAAACTAGATTCTCCTCTCCCCTTCCCCTTTACTCTTTCATTTGTATTATTTTATTGTATATTTTCCCATTCCTTTTGATTTTCTCTTTAATTTCCTCCTTAATTTGCCTCCCCCCCTCCCTTTTATACTTTCTCTTTTTATTAACTTTTACTCTTTGCCTTTCCTTTTACTTCTTGTTTATTCCTTTTTGCTTCTTTCCGCTTAATTCTTACACTTTCCCTGTACTCTTTCCCTATTTTAATCCCACTGAAGAAGAAGGAGGAGGAGGAGGAGGAGGAGGAGGAGGAGGAGGAGGAGGAGGAGGAGGAAGAGGAGGAGGAGGAGGAGAAGGATGATGAATATCTTTCATTGATTCCCTTATCAATCCTCTTCATTCTACTTATCCTATATTTTTTTCTCTCCTTCAGTTATACCTGGAACAGAATTAAGATTTTTTTTTTATGGTAAAACTAACTGTCGTTCACTGTCCACCCTAGTTATTCCCATCTCTCACCCCCTACCTTCCACAATTCCTTTCCCCGCGTCTATCCCTTCCAATTTCTCCTATTCTTATTACAGCATCTATCCCGTGCCTCCTCCTGTTCTTATTACAGCCTTAATCCTTAATCTGCGTTGCTCAGTCCCATCCCTTGTCTCTCCTGTGTCTCCCTTAATCCCTCTCCCAGCTTCTCTTCTTTCTCATTTATCCTTCCTGCCTCTCCATACTTATCCCAGCATCTCTATTTTTCCATGTATCTCCTGTGCCTTCCCCAGACTCCATACCAACATCTGCCATCTATACATACCCCAGAAGAAGGGGAACTAAAAGGGGGAAATGGAAGAGGGAGGGGAAGCAGGTAAGGGAAGAGGGAAGGTTGTTAAGGGGATAGGTGGGAGGTAAGAGGATATAGAAGGGGTTTAAAGAGGGAGGGGAAACAGTGTTGCAGGTGGGTGGTTGACACCCTTCCATCATGGTGTGTGGTGGTTAACACCCTCCATCATGGTGTGTGGTGGTTAACACCCTCCATCATGGTGTGTGGTGGTTAACACCCTCCATCATGGTGTGTGGTGGTTAACATGGTGTGTGGTGCTTAACACCCTCCATCATGATGTGCGGTGCGTAACACCCTCCATCATGATGTGTGGTGCGTAACACCCTCCATCATGATGTGTGATGCGTAACACCCTCCATCATGGTGTGTGGTGCGTAACACCCTCCATCATGATGTGTGGTGAGTAACACCCTCCATCATGGTGTGTGGTGCGTAACACCCTCCATCATGGTGTGTGGTGCGTAACACCCTCCATCATGATGTGCGGTGCGTAACACCCTCCATCATGAGTGTGGTGGAACACCTCCATCATGGTGTGGTGCGTAACACCCTCCATCATGATGTGTGGTGAGTAACACCCTCCATCATGATGTGTGGTGCGTAACACCCTCCATCATGATGTGTGGTGAGTAACACCCTCCATCATGATGTGTGGTGCGTAACACCCTCCATCATGATGTGTGGTGAGTAACACCCTCCATCATGATGTGTGGTGCGTAACACCCTCCATCATGATGTGTGGTGAGTAACACCCTCCATCATGATGTGTGGTGCGTAACACCTCCATCATGAGTGTGGTGCGTAACACCCTCCATCATGATGTGTGGTGAGTAACACCCTCCATCATGATGTGTGGTGCGTAACACCCTCCATCATGATGTGTGGTGCGTAACACCCTCCATCATGGTGTGTGGTGCGTAACACCCTCCATCATGGTATTTAATAGTGTCACTCATTGTTTTATTCACTTAAGTGGACTGATGGGGTCTGAGAGGTACTCTTCCTAACAGCTGCTCCGGCCAAGCGACCAGTCAACCATACGACGCTACTCTATGGATGTCTCCATACATGTACTCACCTATTTGTATTCACCCATTTATCGCTGCAGGTGTCAAGTCACAGCTCCCTGCCCCTTCCCCTTTCAACTTGCCATTTGCCAGATTCACCATGTTTATCTTCCTTGAGTCCTTTGGTACCTACTCTTAAAGCAATGTATGGATCCTGCCTCCACCACTTCCTCATCGAAATTATTACACTTCCTGACCACTCTGAGACTAAAAAAATACTTCCTGACATGCCTGTACCTCATTTGAGTCTTTAACACCCAGCTGTGTCCACGAGTTCCTGTTTCTCGCCTCTCAAATAGTCTATCCCTGTCTAACCTGTCCGTCTCTCCTGGTCCGTTTAACCTGGTCCGTCTCTCCTGGTCCGTCTAACCTGGTCCGTCTCTCCTGGTCCGTCTAACCTGGTCCGTCTCTCCTGGTCCGTCTAACCTGGTCCGTCTCTCCTGGTCCGTCTAACCTGGTCCGTCTCTCCTGGTCCGTCTAACCTGGTCCGTCTCTCCTGGTCCGTCTAACCTGGTCCGTCTCTCGTCCGGTGTTAAATACACTTGCGTTATTGCCTCGTAGTTCACACCCCTGAGCTCTGGAACTAGTCTCGTTGCATACTTCTACACTTTCTCCAGTTTTTTTTAGCCTGCTTCCTCAGGTGTGGGTTTCATACTGGTGCTGCGTACTCCAAAATGGGCCTGACATGTGTTATATAAAGCGTCTAGATTTGCTAGGCTACCATTGGCTGTAGAGGTTATTCAGTTGATGTGAGAGACTGGCGATATACCAGCCACTATTCTGTGTGTGTGTGTGTGTGTGTGTGTGTGTGAAAGAGAACTCACCAGTTTGTACTCGCCTATTTGTAGTTGCAAGGGTTGAGCCTCAGCTCTTGGCCTCGCCTCTCAAGCTGCCCGCTACTGGGTTTGGTCTTTCCTGCGTTTGTGAGCCTTATCATGCCTGTTCTTAAAGTTATGTATGAATCCTGCCTCTGTGATTTCGTAGTCCAGATCGTTCCACTTGTTAAGAAAACTCCGATACTGAAGACGTATTTCGTAACATCCCTGTGACACTGCCGTATTGTAACTTCCAGCTGTGCCCAACGCGAGGGCGTTGACCCCCGAAACCCTCTCCAGGTAAATCTCCAGGTAAGACTGTCAATGTTCATCCTATCAAATTTACTCATTATTTTGTACGTCGTTGTCCTGTCTCCCCTGGTTCATCTGTCCTCCAGTGTCACAGATCACAGCTCTTAGCTCTGGACCACGTCTCGTTGCATACCTCTATATTTTCTTCATCTTATTAACATGCTTTATCATGTTTGGGTTCCATGCTGGTGCTGCTTACTCCAAGATGGCCCTAACATATGTTGTAACAAGGGTACTGTTAGATTTGCCAGAAGAGCATTGAGTGTAGAGGACATCCTGTTAATGTAAACCTCAGACAATATACTTGGTAGTATGCTCACCCCTAGGTCTTTCTCTTCTAGTGATATCTGTAACCTCTGTCCCGAGTGTATACTTCGTGTCCTGTCTTCTCTGGACCTTCTCCCAGTCTGCATAACCTTACACTTACTGGGGTTGAATTAAAGCAATCACCTGACTAATCACATCATCATCTACGTTTATTCTCCTCATTAGTTTACATCATGAGCTAACAGGGATACATTTGACTTAATCCCACCTATGGTTAATCACTTACACATACCAGGAATTGGCCTGATCCTAGTATTAATCCTCACACAATCCCACTTACTACCCTTCCCCCCAAGGTGCTCGTTGACCCATCAGAATACACTCCTTGTTATTCCTGCCTTCCCTACAAGTTTTTGTTCCAGTCACTTATGAGGTACAGTTTCCAATACCTTCCTGGAGTCCAAGAATATGCAGCCCATCCATAGTTCTCTTGTCTCACCTCAGCCACTTTGTTATGGAATTCCAACAGGATTGTAAGACAAGATCTGCCATATCTAAACCCGTGTTGGTTATTATTTATGAAAGCTCTTCGACCCAAGTGTTCTACCGCTCTCCTGGTAATCCTCTCCATTACCATGCACGGTGTGCATGTCAGCGATGCTGGTCTGTAGTTCAGTACTTCCTGTCTGTCCTCTTACTTCTACATTCGCTGTTTTAAAGATCTCTTGCAAATGTTCTGTGTCCCTTGACTTGTTGCAGATCTTCATACACTTGTTTCTCGTGAGATATCTCTCTCTCTCAAGAGAGACGGAGAGACAGAAAGAGAGACAGAGAGAGGACAGTCGAACACCACATAATTCACAGTTTTGACTCAGAATTGACTTTTACTCCTAAAAGCTCATGTAGTTTTTTTCTTTCTATGTACTTGGTTGAATCAAGAAGTGTGAAGCTCTCTTCTCTTCCTCCCCGAAGCCGATATGTTACTTCCTCTCTTCGGTTTTATTGTCTTTCAGTGTGTTAGTTTGTAGTATTGTATCTTATGTTTGTTTAAAGGAGTCAAAACGATTGTAAAGTAAGATTCCAATCTGTCGTCCTTAGGAAAAAAAATCGAATCCTTTCGTTCAGAGCTAAAGATTCCAATTCATTGGTGCGTATCTGAAGATTCCAGTCTTTCTGATTATGATTGAAGATTCTACTCCATTGGTGCGTATTTGAAGAGTCCAATCCAGTTGTACATACATGAAGATTCCAATCCTTCTGATCATAAATGAAGATTCCAATCCATTGGTGCATACCTGAATATTCCAATCCTTCAGTTCATAACTAAAGATTCCAATCCTCCAGTTCACAACTAGAGATCCCAATCCTTCGACTCTGAGAAAATGATTCCAATCCTTTGGTTAATGAACAAAGATTCCAATCCTTCCATTGTGTATTTTAAGATTGGGTCTAGGCGTGGTGTGGTGGGCGAGTCTTGGGACACGTCAATGTTTTGGATTGGAAATGTAAATTGGATTAGAGTTTGTTACAGCATGGGATCAGCACTGGATTCCCTTGTTCATATAAAGGGTCGTGATGGAGTGGATGCCTTTACACCTGTGCTGAGGGGAGAGGAGGGGAGGAGGGTGAGGAGAAGTGAGAGGGGTGAGGAATGAGAAGTGAGAGTGGAGAGGGGTGTGGAGAGAAGCGAAATGGATGAGAGGCGAAGGGTAGGGGCACAAGAGAGGAGAATGGTGAAGAGTGGGGAAAAAAGAGAGGGGGGGAAGAGGACAACGGAGAGGGGTGGGGAAAGTGAGATAGAAGAGAGGGGCGAGGTAGAAGGGAGATGAAGGGAAGAAAGTGGAAAAGGGCCCCAGCGGCCCTGTCCCAGACTAGGCTGGTTGCTGGCCTGATCGATCAAGCTGTTAGTGCCAGCAGCCCAGCGTATGCTCCAGAACCGGTTGATCAGGAAGACACTTGAGGAACCTATCGAGTTCCTTCTTGAAGACAGCTAAGGGTTTGTCGGCAATCATCCATATGCATGAAGAAAGGGTGCTGAAGAGTCGTGGTCCCTTTACACTTGAAGTATCTTGCAACGTCTGCCAAGCCGCCTCTTGTGTTTACAAGAAGTTATTTCAGTGTGCAGTTTTGGTACGAGTCCCTCCAATAAAACATAGTAATTTTTTTTATTATTTCTCCTGTATATAGGATAAACCATCCTAAAGGACTATAATTCGCGAGTGATAGTAACTGCAGTTCTGCTGGAGTTACTATCGCTCGTAGCTGGTAAACTTTTAATGGAATACTTGACGATATCTCCACTGTACTATTGAAGTTTGCCAGCTCAGGCTGATACATTTCAGCACTACGTATGGGACTAATCCTGTGTGATGGAATATGACAGGAAAACACCATCCTGTATGATGGAATATGACAGGGTAATATAGCTTTTGCTCCCACAATGTAACTATCATATAGAATAGTGTAGCAACACACTGCTTCCCCTCTTTTACCCCAACCCTACCCATCCTCACACCTAGCACCTCTCCCCAACTTTCCCCCTCCTCCCCCACTAACACAATTGCCTCAAAAACCCCTCAAAACTGAACAGACTATTACCAAACACCAGGTTGAAACTCCTCTTGTTTACTCCTTAGTACACACACCTAACGTCATCTCCATGACATAGTCTTAACCCAAGAATCTGCCTCACATTAGAAACGAAACTCTCTATCTTAATGACATAAAAATAGTCTTTAACTTCCACTGTAGTATGTTTCTTGCCCCAGGAACAACGTTGGGCATTAGAAGCGAAGTTCCTTTACTATCTGTTAAAAGAATTTAATGCCCCCCATATAATCCATCAATTTCTTAACCCAAGCAAGCTACTCGCACACGATTCTATTATTATATTAAACGAGAAGCTCTAAATTCGTATGGTTCGTGCCAACTGTGGATATACACGTGGAAAATTCTCGAGGGATTAGTACCAAACTTGCACACAAAAATCACTCCCTACGAAAGCAAAAGACTTGGGAGGCGATGTAACATCCCCCCAATGAAAAGCAGGGGTGCCACTAGCACGTTGAGGGACAACACAATAAGTGTCAGGGGCCCAAGACTGTTCAACTGCCTCCCAGCATACATAAGGGGGATTACCAACAAACCCCTGGCTGTCTTCAAGCAGGCACTGGACAGGCACCTAAAGTCGGTACCTGACCAGCCAGGCTGTGGTTCGTACGTTGGACTACGTGCGGCCAGCAGTAACAGCCTGGTTGATCAGGCTCTGGTCCAACATGAGGCCTAGTCACAGACCGGGCCGTGGGGGCGTTGACCCCTCGAATTCTCTCCAGGTAAACTCCAGGTAAACACCCAAAAGAAAATGCAAAACGTTTTCAATCTTTCGAGGTATTTAGAAAGATCGTTTTCAAAATCGACAAAACTCCAGCTGATGGAATAAATATTATAATGGGACGCTCGACCCCCTTGGCCCCTCTCTGAAAAAAAAAAATAAAAATTCTAATAGACGGACAAAATATTAGAGTTCTGTCATGTGAAGAAAAAGCCCTTAAAAAGTGGGGGTTATGGTTGTTCAGACACCCAGGAACCATTAGCGTGTTACCGCCCTCGCTGCCATCTAGCGGGCTGAGGCTAAACTTTGGTTCCTCAGGTCTGATTTGCTTTAATTTCTACTGGTGGTAGTATTAACTCACCTGGTGTGAGGTGAAGTTTGGAGGATCACGTCACCTCCAGTCTTCTCCTGATCAGGTAAGGGGATCTACCACGAGTGTTTCTGTTCACTGTTACTGAGTTACCTGGTTACCAGTAATGACAATGAAGTAGAATACCAACCTTTGTCTTTCTTCAATGTTATACTTATTTAACCCTTATGTAACCAGTGTTGTTTTCCTTATTATCAGCTGTGCTGCTGGCCTGGTCGACCAGGGTAGACGCTGGATCAAGAGCCCTGTCTACAGGACGTACTGGGACGTCACGACTCCTCACCTCTGAAATCTGAATTGTGGCGCTACGACCAAGTAGTGGCAGGAATTCCAGAACATGGGACTTTCTTAATGTAAGCAAGCAGGGAATTGTGGCCACGTAAAAATAAAAAAAAAAATGCCTCTCTTCTAACTTTAAACTAGGTACGTATATTTTGTTCAATATTTGCTAGTGACTAGTGATCTAATGTCCTCTTAAGACTCGCCATGCCATACTGTGATCATAAGGAATGCTATTGTGCAGTACAGTGTTCGAGGCTTGGTCACAGGCCGGGGCGAGGGGGGCGCTGATCCCCGAAACCCCTCCCAGGTACACTGTCCAGGTATTCAGTTAGTTTCTAAATTTTTAGTCATTTAGTATTTAGTTAAGTTAATAATAATAATAATAATTTTTGAATACTAAGGTTTCTTGTATGGAAAAGTTCGTGTTTCTGCAAGGCATTTTGGGCAGGTTAACACAAAATATTTTATAATAGTTTTGTCCTGCCAGACTCCAAAATAATCTGCTCACCAGAAAATGGGTAGAATTTCCTGGTACGTTTATGGCGTACAAAAAGTAATATTCGTATATTTGGACAAATTTTCCTAATTTTCAAATTTATCAAAGTAGAATTGTGAATTCTACTTAAAACATGTGTTCCACTAAATATGTTTTGATCGGTTTTAATTTTTTTTTTATTCCCAGATACCTAAAGAATCAGAAAAAAAATCAAGATTAAAGCCTATTAAAATTTATTTTTTGTATTTCCCATGATTCAGGACATTACCGGGACAAGTTGGGAGTCATAGAGTGCCAGAGGAATGGAAGGTAATCAGTTTGATGCAAGGAAGGGAAGGGGAAGCTCTAGGTCTTTAGATCGCTATCATTAAGGAATTTCCCTTGAAGGGACTGGATTTCGTAAACCCACTAGATAATTACTCCCAGTCAGGATCTTAAGGGAGTTACCGTCCCAAGCTGTGTGGTCACGGGCCTTTGTGTTTACGTGTATGCTTGCGTATGCTGTGTTGTGCGTATGCTTGCGTATGCTGTGTTGTGCGTATGCTGTGTTGTGCGTATGCTTGCGTATGTCATTTTGTGTGAAAGTTTGCGTGTGCCGTTTGCTGTGTATTTTTGCGAATAACATTTTGTGAGTGTGTGTGTGTGTGTGTGTGTGGTGGTGAGTTTCAGGCACTCAACGAATTAGCTGAATTTTCCTAAGTGTTAATGCTACGATTTGTAATGTTTTTATAGAGATGTTTGCGTGAGTTAACATGGTAAACGAGCGGTTTTAATTTGCATCAAAATTAATCTGGTGGGCCAGCGCCGGTGAGTCAGCGGTCGTTGCTGTCATGGTCCGCTTTTGTGTGTCCTCGGATACACGGTCTTTATTGTCATGGTCCACTTTCGTGTGTCCTCTGACACATGGTCTTGTGCTCCCATGGTCCAATTTCGTGTGTCCTGACACATAGTCTCTGTTCCTCGCTCTAGTGTTGTCAGCTCCCCACATTGCGTCCCCATGAATGAAATCCATCCTAAGTGATGGAATGTGACGGGAACACAGCTAACTTTTGTTCCCACAATGTAGCTGGCACTCAGAATAAGACAGTAGCACATCGCTGATGCCTCCTGCTTGGATAAATAAAATAAAAAATATATCCTCTGACCTTAGGAGTTTTCGCCCAGAGAACTGCCGCTCTCTGGATGTTCTGTGTTTTTCACAACATTCTCTGTAAGCTCTAGAGACTTGTGTGTGTGAAAATGCCAGGAGATCAGTTTCTGAGATACTCAAACCAGCCCGTCCGTCTGGCACCAACACTAATTCCACGGTCTAAGTCACTTACACCACAATTCTTCCCCATTCTGATGTTTGGTCTGGCCACCATCTGGATCCCTTGACCATCTCTGCATACTTTTATGCCTTGCGGTGCGCCCACCTGGTTAATGTTTACATTAACGAGCAGGTGTACAGGTGTACCTGTACACCTGGGGAAGCGCTCAGGGCTTTGCGTAAGAATCTAAAGAAAATAATTTGATTGACACATCAACCATCCACTTTGCACGCATCAACGCATCCAACACGAAAGGAAGTCAGTGGATATTTACCTGGAGGGAATTCCGGGATGGCGAGGGGGGTCACCGCCCCTGCCTCCCGGTCCACGATCAGGCCTCAATGATGCTTAAAGCGGTATGTAACCTGACGGTAAATTGAAGGCGTTGATCATGAGGGCGCTGTGTGGCCCATGAGGGTTTATCGCATGTTTTTTTTTTTCTTTTAATATAACAGTGTCCAAGATTATGTCCAAAAAAGGCTAATTACATTTGATTGAAAAACAATTTTTTTGAGGGGGGGTAGGGGAGCGTGCCTCTCCTGATCTCGTGTTCTATAACATAGATAAATATCCGCATTATATTGTGCAAATTGTATTCTGTGTTAATATTTCATTCATGCCAAACATTTTTCACTATATTTGGGATTAATTTATTTATCGTATTAATTCATTTGTCATATTTTCTGCAAATGATTTCAATTAATGTATATATATTCATTTTTTTTATTCTGGTACGTCTTTATATCTGATAGTATATATACATGTATATATATTTTTTTTTTTTTTTTTTTCCAACGAGTCGGCCGTCTCCCACCGAGGCAGGGTGACCCAAAAGAAAGAAAATCCCCAAAAGAAAAACTTTCATCATCATTCAACACTTTCACCACACTCATACATAATCACTGTCTTTGCAGAGGAGCTCAGATACGACAGCTGAGAAAAGTCCCTCCCAGCTGTCACTATCTCAGACCCCTCCTTTAAAGTGCAGGCATTGTACTTCCCATTTCCAGGACTCAAGTCCAACTAAATCAATTAACTGGTTTCCCTGAATCCCTTCACACAATGTTACCCTGCTCACACTCCAACAGATCGTCATGTCCCAAAACCATTCGTCTCCATTCACTCCTATCTAACACGCTCACACATGCTTGCTGGAAGTCCAAGCCCTCGCCCACAAAACCTCCTTTACCCCTTCCCTCCAACCTTTTCTAGGACGACCCCTACCCCGCCTTCCTTCCCCTACAGATTTATACGCTCTCCAAGTCATTCTACTTTGATCCATTCTCTCTAAATGACCAAACCACCTCAACAACCCCTCTTCAGCCCTCTGACAAATACTTTTAGTAACTCCACACCTTCTCCTAATTTCCACATTCCGAATTTTCTGCATAATATTTACACCACACATTGCCCTTAGACAGGACATCTCCACTGCCTCCAGCCTCCTCCTCGCTGCAGCATTTGCAACCCATGCTTCACACCCATATAAGAGTGTTGGTACCACTATACTTTCGTACATTCCCTTCTTTGCCTCCATGGATAACGTTTTTGTCTCCACAGATACCTCAATGCACCACTCACCTTTTTCCTTCATCAATTCTATGGTTAACCTCATCCTTCATAAATCCATCCGCTGACACATCAACTCCCAAATATCTGAAAACATTTACTTCTTCCATAATCCCTCTCTCCAATGTGATATCCAATTTTTCTTTATTTAAATCGTTTGATACCCTCATCACCTTACTCTTATCTATGTTCACTTTCAACTTTCTACCTTACACACTCTCCCAAACTCGTCCACTAACCTTTGCAACTTTTCTTTAGAATCTCCCATAAGCACAGTATCATCAGCAAAAAGTAACTGTGTCAACTCCCATTTTGCATTTAATTCTCCAAAATTTAATCCCACCCTCTCCCCAACACCCTAGCATTTACTTCTTTACAACCCCATCTATAAATATATTAAACAACCATGGTGACATCACACATCCCTGTCTAAGACCTACTTTTACCGGGAAGTAATCTCCCTCTCTCCTACACACCCTAACCTGAGCCTCACTATCCTCATAAAAACTCTTTACAGCCTTCAGTAACTTACTACCTATTCCATACACTTGCAACATTTGCCACATTGCTCCCCTATCCACTCTATCATATGCCTTTTCTAAATCCATAAATGCAATAAAAACTTCTCTACCTTTATCTAAATACTGTTCACATATATGCTTCACTGTAAACACTTGATCTACACATCCCCTACCCATTCTAAAGCCTCCTTGCTCATCTGCAATCCTACTCTCTGTCTTACCTCTAATTCTTTCAATAATAACCCTGCCATACACTTTACCTGGTATACTCAGTAAACTTATTCCCCTATAATTTTTACACTCTCTTTTATCCCCCTTCCCTTTATATAAAGGAACTATACATGCTCGCTGCCAATCCCTAGGTACCTTCCCTCTTTCATACATTTATTAAACAAAAATACCAACCACTCCAGCACTATATCCCCCTGCTTTTAACATTTCTGTCATGATTCCGTCAATTCCAGCTGCTTTACCCCTTTCATTCTACGTAATGCCTCACGCACCTCCCCACACTCACATCCTGCTCTTCCTCACTCCTAAACGATGCTGTACCTCCCTGCCCAGTACATGAAATTATCGCCTCCCTCTTTTCATCAACATTTAAAAGTTCCTCAAAATATTCCCGCCATCTACCCAATACCTCCAGCTCCCCATCTACTAACTCCCTACTCTGTTTTTAACTGACAAATCCATTCGTTCCCTAGGCTTTCTTACCTTGTTTATCTCACTCCAAAATTTTTCTTGTTTTCAGCAAAATTTCTTGACAGAGCCTCTCCCGTTCTTTCATCCGCTCTTCTTTTGCACCTCTCACCACTCTCTTCACCTTTCTTTACTCTCCATATACTCTGCTCTTCTACTAACACTTTTGTTTTGTAAAAACCTCTCATAAGCTACCTTTTTCTCTTTATCACACCCTTTACTTCTTCATTCCACCACTCACTCCTCTTCCTCCTGCACCCACCCTCCTATAACCACAAACTTCTGCCCCACATTCTAATACTGCATTTTTAAAACTATCCCAACTCTCTTCAACCCCCACTACTCCTACTTGCACTAGCCCACCTTTCTGCCAATAGTTGCTTATATCTCACCCTAACTTCCTCCTCCCTTAGTTTATACACTTTTACCTCTCTCTTACTTGCTGTTGCCATTTTCCTTTTGTCCCATCTACCTTTTACTCTAACTGTAGCTACAACCAAATAATGATCTGATATATCCGTTGCCCTCTATAAACATGTACATCCTGAAGCCTACTCATCAACCTTTTATCCACCAATACATAATCCAACAAACTACTTTCCTTACGTGCTATATCATACCTTGTATATTTATTTATCCTCTTTTTCATAAAATATGTATTACTTATTACCAAACCTCTTTCTACACATAGCTCAATTAATGGCTCCCCATTTACATTTACCCCTGGCACCCCAAATTTACCTACTACTCCATCCACAACATTTTTACCCACTTTAGCATTAAGATCCCCAACCACAATTACTCTCTCACTTGGTTGAAAACTCCCACACACTCACTCAACATTTCCCAAAATCTCTCTCTCCTCTACACTTCTCTCTTCTCCAGGTGCATAAACACTTACTATAACCCACTTTTCACATCCAACCTTTATTTTACTCCACATAATCCTTGAATTTATACATTTATATTCCTTCTTTACCTGCCATAACTGATTATTCAACATTATTGCCACTCCTTCTTTAGCTCTAACTCTATTTGAAACCCCTGATCTAATCCCATTTATTTCTCCCCACTGAAACTCTCCTACCCCCTTCAGCTTTTTCTCACTTAATGCCAGGACATCCAGCTTCTTTTCATTCATAACATCTACAATCATCTCTTTTTTATCATTCGCACAACATCCACGCACATTCAAACATCCCACTTTGACGATTTTCTTCTTCTTCTTTTTAGTAAGCTATACAGGAAAAGGGGTTACTAGCCCATTGTTCCCGGCATTTTAGTTGACTTTTACAACACGCATGGCTTACGGAGGAAAGATTCTTATTCCACTTCCCCATGGATATGAAAGGGAAAAGCAATAAGAACAAGAACTATTAAGATAAAATCAAAGAAAACTCAGATGAGTGTGTATACAATAAACGTGTACATGTTTGCGTAGTGTGACCTAAGTATAAGTAGAAGTAGCAAGACGTACCTGAAATCTTGCATGTTTATGAGACAGAAAAAAGACACCAGCAATCCTACCATCATGTAAAACAGTTTCAGGTTTCTGTTTCACAGTCACCTGGCAGGATGGTAGTACCTCCCTGAGTGGTTGCTGTCTACCAACCTACTATATTTATATATATATATATATATATATATATATATATATATATATATATATATATATATATATATATATACACTAACTCATTTAAAATTAAGTCTTTTTATAAAAAATTATTTTATACATTTAAAGATATATTTTTTTTCTATGTTAATATAAAAATTAATAATTTTGCACAAAAAAAAACTTAGAAAACTTACCTAACCTCATTATTACTGCGCACTGCATCTGCTTCTCTCTCGCCATCGTGTCGATATCTTACAACACTTATAAATCTGTTGTCCTGAGAGCCACTTAAATATTTTCCTTCTTAAATTCTCAATATCTATTTTTTTTTTCCCTTGACAGTTTTTCCTCTCAACGTGTTGTACGCCTCTCTCACTTCCCTTACATCTTACCCATTTGCCTCACTTACCCATTTGCCTCACTTACCCATTTGTCTCGTTTCCTTTCCTCTCGCTACACATTCTTATCCTCCCGTGCTGTACTTCTGAACAATTCTTTGCATTCTTTCCCTTTTCCTAGTACGTGGTACGCCCCTTCGGAGTATCGTTTCATTAGTAGTAGTCGTACTAGTAACAAAAGCTTGCGTATTCTGTAGTTCACGCGTGAGAACATTTAACTCCCGATCACCGGTACCGGGTTCGAGGCCTGGTCACAGGCCGGACCGCGGGGGGCGTTGATCCCTGAAACCCTCTCCAGGTATCCCTCCAGGTATACCTTGCGCTAGGGAACATATGGGTATACTTCCTTACACCCTTACTGCCCCTTGCCCACCTAGCAGTTTAAATGGGTACTCGTGTGCTAGCCAACTGTTGTGGGAGTCCCAACTGTTGTGGGAGTCCCAACTAGGGTAAAGAATGTGTAAGAACACTCCAGCGCCTGCTGAAAGACCTGCTGAAAGTTTTAACTATCAGGGATTAAAATTGAAGGAAATCTTTCTCTTTCCTTTTAATGGTGTGAGAATTGATCTTAGATCTACTAACGCCATACACAGTTTTTTTTTTTTTTTTTTCGATTATGGGAAACCTACGTTCGATCCTGGGAGACCCACGTTCGATCCTGGGAGACCCACGTTCGATCCTGGGAGACCCACGTTCGATCCCTGGAGACCCACGTTCGATCCTGGGAGACCCACGTTCGATCCTGGGAGACCCACGTTCGATCCTGGGAGACCCACGTTCGATCCTGGGAGACCCACGTTCGATCCTGGGAGACCCACGTTCGATCCTGGAAGGCCCACGTTCGATCCTGGAAGGCCCACGTTCGATCCTGGGAGACCCACGTTCGATCCTGGAAGGCCCACGTTCAGCCCCCATACTCCTTGATTTTGAAATCGTTAAATTCACGACTCTGAAATTTCAGCATTCACGTATATATTTGACGAGTTGATCCCCTTACATTTACGCTCCCGATGCCCGATTTCCCGGAGTGGGTAAAGGGGGAGGGGGGTAAAGGGAGCTGCAGGTGAGGTGGGTGATGAAGGAGGGGGATGCAGTGGGGAGAATGGAGGGAGGGGCGCTGCTGCTGGCAGAGAGTTTTGTTGTTTGACACGAGTGGTTGTGAGCTGTGTCCACAAGAACGTGAGGCCGAGGGCTCCACGCAGATCGCCAGGTAATCTGCCCCGGGGATTGCCAGCCAAGCACTTCATTTCGACAAGTTAGTGATGAGGCGTGTCCGACAGGGAAGCTCCCCGCTGATACTGGGGAGCGCCCGCCGGGGTCTCCCCGGAGCACCCACTGATGCTGGGGAGCGCCCGCCGGGGTACCCCGAAGCCCCCTGCTGATGCTGGGGATGCCAAGAGCTCAGATGATTTTTGTTTTAATTTAGCAAAATTGAATATATCATCAGTGTGTTGTTACACTATTCTAGGTGTGAGTTACATTAAGGGACCAAAACCTAATGAGTCCCCGGGATTTTGCTGTTGGTGGGGATCCCACTGGAGCCTTGGAACCATGCTGATGCTAGGGTTCCACCCCCGCACAATCCCCATCGTAGAAAATAAAGGGTTGTCCTGCAGCCTTGCTGATACTGAGGCTCCAACTAGGGTTTCCAAACCCTGCTAATGCGGAACATCCCACTTTCTTGACCCTATATCCCCCGTGGAGGAGGAAGTCGAGACTCTGGTCAAGGACGGTGCCCCGGGGACGTTGACCCCCGGAACACCCTCCAGGTAGCTCTGCCTCTCAGGCTACTTGAACCGCCATTACTCGTTTATTGCTTTATCATACCTACTGCCCTTTCAACCTCTCCTCATGGCGCATCCCTCTCGGTTCTGGGACTAATCTGGTTGCAAACTTTTGGACTTTTTTTTCCGAGCTTTTGCAGGCGTCTGAATATGGGTTCCTTCTGAAGGATTATTTATCCAGGTTTCTGAATGCTGTTCCGAGGTTGGGTAATTTTACGTACGCCCCTCCCTCCTCCTATATTCCCCCTTCTCCCATTTCTGCCCTCCTTCTACCCCTTCCCTCATTCTATCTCCATTCTCATTCTCTCTTCTCCTTTCAACTGAAGCGGCGTTTCTGTCAGTCTTATGTAGAAGAGTTTTATCATATCCTCCCCTATCATTATCTCTGAGTATCCCCTATCATCTCTGAATATTCCCTACCATTACCTCTGAGTATCTTTCATGTTGTGACAATATCTCTCTTATTTTTTTTCAGTAACGAGAGGTCCAATTCACTTAGTATTTGCTCAATGTTAATTTTCACCGCCCCAGGACTAGTCTGGTTGCAAACCTTTGGAGATCCTCGAGTTTCCGTAGGTGCTCCGCTGGTGTTCAGTAGTGTGCTCCACTGGTGTTCTGTCGTGTGTTCACCGGTGTTCCGTCGTGTGTGCTCCACCGGTGTTCCATCGTGTGCTCCACCGGTGTTCCGTAAATATTACCATTATTTTCATTGAAATATTTTTTTCACGAGATTTGATCCACAACAGTCGATTAAAAGACCATTCCTTCCTCTCCAGCCTGACCTCTCACGCACAGTCAGCATTAGACTGTTGTAGTCAAATGGGTGACTGATGAAGGTACCGTAACCAGTAGAAATCTGACATAGTTGACGTATACAACACGCAAAGAGCAAAGGTGCTTCCTGTGATCGTATTTACTTGGACCTCCTCCTCTTTTCTCCAACACGGCAAGCTCCTGATGATGTGTTCATTACAACACGAAAGGCCTAGAACTATCATTTAACTCCACCCATTTTTCTTCTTACGCTGACTGTCACTTGTTTCACGAGACGAAACAAAAATAAGCCGAACAGACACCTCTCTCAACGGTGAATTGTCTGGTGGAACCCCAGCAAGCTTTCGTGAAACCCCAGTGTTCCGCGGAACCCCACTGGAAATAAATCATGATGACTTTACAGAGTTAGGCTAAGTTAAATCTCCATAATGTACGTTTTATGTGTCCATAACATGTGTGTGACGCCAAGACCCCGGGGAAAAGTTGCTTGTTACCGTATTTTCCGGCATATAAGACGCACTTTTTTTTCCCACAAATAGTCTTGAAAAATCACCCTGGGCTTTATACGGTCAAGGTCAAGATCAAGGTCAGGCTTTAGGTTACGCTTTAGCAGTTGTTTACTAACGTTACAACTGGAAACATCGCTTTATGTCCCATATGAACGTGATAAATAGGGAATGTGGCAAATACCTGAAGGAAAACTTGACTTATTTTTGATCACCTGTGACCAGAAGTTACTACATGTAACGTACAGGTAGAGACTTGGCAACCTCTATGGCCCGGTCATCCTAGGTCACATACCCAGGAAGTGCCCCACGTACCTAGGAAGTGTTCAAGGTGCCTATGAAGTGTCTCGCTTGCCTAGGAGCGTTCCAAGTACCTGGAAAGTGTTCAACGTGCCTAGGAAGTGTTCAACGTGCCTAGGAAGTGTTCCACGTACCTAGGAAGTGTCTCACGTGTCTAGGAAGTGTTACACGTTTCTAGGAAGTGTTCAACGTCCCTAGGAAGTGTTCAACGTAGCTGGACAGTGTTCTAGGTACCTAGGAAGTGTCCCACGCACATAGAAAGTGTCCTTAAGTTATGATCATCTCCATCTTGTTCTTCCTTCCCCCGACAGTAGTTATATCTCTCCCCTTCCCCCTCTCCCTCAATATAAATGAACTCCCGAACTTTACCTCTCCTCTACCTCCCTCTCCCCTTCTCCTCTCACCCATCATTAGTCAACAGACACCTCCAATACGTAAACAGCTGTTCTACCCCCTCCCTCCGTCCCTCCCCTTCACCATGTGTCTCTCTTCCTTTACTGTTTCCCCTTTTATTATGGCTTCTCCCCCATTTTCCTCAACCCTTTTATTCCATCTTATTTCCTTTCTTCTTCTCCACTCCTTCCACCTCTTCCTTCTCACCCCACCCCTCTCTCCCCTACCCCCACTTCCCCACCTCTCTCCAACACCTGTGACTAAGGAAGACAAACACGTGACACTTTCTATCTTTAACACTTATTGTGTTTTCTCTTAGTGTACTAATGGCGCCCCATTGGTACACTAATGGGGCGCCATTCGTGTCTACCAAGTCTTTTGCTTTCGTAGGGAGTGATTTCTGTGTGCAGATTTGGGACCAGCCCCTCTAGGATTTTCCAGGTGTAGATAATAATGTATCTCTCTCGCCTGCGTTCCAGTGAGTACAAGTGCTTCCAAGCGTTCCCAGTAGTTAAGGTGTTTGATTCTCTAGAGTTGTGATTTCACCTGCCTTGAATCGAGATGTTAATGTACAGCAGTATTCCAGCCTAGAGAGAACAAGTGATTTAAAAAGGATCATCACTGGCTTGGCATCCCTTGTTTTGAAGGTTCTCATTATCCATCCTATCATTTTCCTCGCAGATGTGATAGTAACACTGTGATCCTTGAAGGTTAGATCCTCTGACATTAACACTCCCAAGTTCTCCCCATTCCTGTCCTCAGGTTGTGAGGAGTGCCTCTTGTGTATAATGTATAGGAAATATACCTTATACAAAGTCATTCCTCACAAGGTCACCCCCCATATACTCCCATCCTTTCCTCCCCTCCCTCCCGTTCACTCCCACTCCCCTCTTACCCACCCCCGTCACCCATCTCGTGACTCCCCTCTCCCTTCACACCCTTCACCCCTCCTCTGCGTGACCTGACACTAAATGACAAACTTCCCAACACGGGTCAGAGGTCAAGCGGTCAGACAAAGAAGGGCGTGAAGGTCAGGGAGGAGGGAGGTGTGAAGGAGTGAAATGGAAGAGATGGAGGGAAGAAGGGGGAAAGAAAAGGAGAGAGAGAGAGGGAGGGACAAAGAAGAAAGGGAGGATGGAACGGGGGTAGGTAAGTAGAGAGAGAGAGAATTAAGATAATAAATAACTCAGGGCTCTAGTTGATGACACGAAAATCAACCTACAAGTGCATTCTGAAGGTAACTGGTACTGCAGCGTTGACCCCCGGAACATCCTGTGACTGCAGTCTACCTGCAGGGTATTCCTGGGATCAACGCCCCCGCGGCCCGGTCCATGACCAGACCTCCTGGTGGATCAGGGCCTGATCAACCAGGCTGTTACTGCTGGCCCCAAGTAGTCCAACGTACGAACCACAGCCCGGCTGATCCGGCAGTGACTTTAAGTATCTGTCCAGCTCCCTCTTGAAGACAACCAGGGGTCTATTGGTAATTCTCCTTTTGTCTGGAGGGAGACTGTTGAACAGTCTTGGGCCCCGGATACTTAGTGTTTTCTCTTAGTGTACTAATGGCGCCCCTACTTTTCACTGGGGGTATGTTGCATCGCCTGTCAATTCTTTTGCTTTCGTAGGGAGTGATTTCTGTGTGCAGATTAGGGACCAGTCCCTCCAAGATAGACCACTGATACTCAGTAGAACCTGCTCTTAGCAGGGCAAGCAAGACCTGCCTAGCATGGGCAAGCAAGACCTGCCTAGCATGGGCAAGCAAGACCTGCCTAGCATGGGCAAGCAAGACCTGCCTAGCATGGGCAAGCAAGACCTGCCTAGCATGGGCAAGCAAGACCTGCCTAGCATGGGCAAGCAAGACCTGCCTAGCATGGGCAAGCAAGACCTGCTGCTCAGAGCATGGGCAAGCAAGACCTGCCTAGCAGGGCAAGTAAGACCTGCCTAGCATGGGCAGGTAAGACCTGCCTAGCATGGGCGAAAGACCTGCCTAGCATGGGACACTAGACCTGCCTAGCATGGGCAGGTAAGACCTGCTAGCATGGGCAGGTAAGACCTGGCTAGCATGGGCAGGTAAGACCTGCCTAGCTGGGCAGTAAGACCTGAGCCTGGCAGGTAAGACCTGCTAGCCTGGGCAGGTAAGACCTGCCTAGCCTGGGCAGGTAAGACCTGCCTAGCCTGGGCAGGTAAGACCTGCCTAGCCTGGGCAGGTAAGACCTGCCTAGCCTGGGCAGGTAAGACCTGCCTAGCCTGGGCAGGTAAGACCTGCCTAGCCTGGGCAGGTAAGACCTGCCTAGCTGGGCAGGTAAGACCTGCCTAGCCTGGGCAGGTAAGACCTGCCTAGCCTGGGCAGGTAAGACCTGCCTAGCCTGGGCAGGTAAGACCTGCCTAGCCTGGGCAGGTAAGACCTGCCTAGCATGGGCAGGTAAGACCTGCCTAGCATGGGACACTAGGACCTGCCTAGCATGGGCAGGTAAGACCTGCCTAGCATGGGACACTAGGACCTGCCTAGCATGGGCACGGTAAGACCTGCCTAGCATGGGCAGGTAAGACCTGCCTAGCATGGGACACTAGACCTGCCTAGCATGGGCAGGTAGACCTGCCTAGCATGGGCAGGTAAGCCTGCCTAGCATGGGCAGGTAAGACCTGCCTAGCATGGGCAGGTAAGACCTGCCTAGCCTGGGCAGGTAAGACCTGCTTAGCCTGGGCAGGTAAGACCTGCCTAGCCTGGGCAGGTAAGACCTGCCTAGCCTGGGCAGGAAGACCTGCCTAGCCTGGGCAGGTAAGACCTGCCTAGCCTGGGCAGGTAAGACCTGCCTAGTCTGGGCAGGTAAGACCTGCCTAGCCTGGGCAGGTAAGACCTGCCTAGCCTGGGCAGGTAAGACCTGCCTAGCCTGGGCAGGTAAGACCTGCCTAGCCTTGGCAGGTAAGACCTGCCTAGCCTGGGCAGGTGAGACCTGCCTAGCCTGGGCATGTAAGACCTGCCTAGCCTGGGCAGGTAAGACCTGCCTAGCCTGGGCATGTAAGACCTGCCTAGCCTGGGCAGGTAAGACCTGCCTAGCCTGGGCAGGTAAGACCTGCCTAGCCTGGGCAGGTAAGACCTGCCTAGCCTGGGCAGGTAAGACCTGCCTAGCTTGGGCAGGTAAGACCTGCCTAGCCTAGGCAGGTAAGACCTGCCTAGCCTGGGCAGGTCAGACCTGCCTAGCCTGGGCAGGTCAGACCTGCCTAGCCTGGGCAGGTAAGACCTGCCTAGCCTGGGCAGGTAAGACCTGCCTAGCCTGGGCAGGTAAGACCTGCCTAGCCTGGGACACTAGGAGCTGCCTAGCAGTCTATTTCCTAATGAGACAAAGATAGTCAGAGAATGAGAGAAGGAAGAAGAGGAAGAGGAGAGAGAGGAGGTATCAGAAAAAGACAAGCGGCATGGGCCAGTAGGCCTCCTGCAGTGTTCTTTCTTATGTTCTTATGTTCTGAGTCGAGGGGAAAAGGAGTGAAAAAGGAGGAGGAGGAGGAGGTGGAGGTGGAGGAGGAGGAGGTGGAGGAGGAGGAGGAGAAGAAGGAGGTAGAGAGAAGGAGGAAGAAGCCAAGGAAGCGGAGGAAGGGAGATGGAGGAAGACCAGGAAGCGACAGTGAAGGAGCCCAAATGACCGGAAGTGTCGTCTCTTATGTTCGCATGTGGTGACCAACCCTGGGGAGGAGTGGGGAGGGGAGGAGTGGGGAGGGGAGAGGGAGAAGTGGGGAGGAGATGAGAGGAGTAGAGAGGAAAGGAGTGGGCGAACAGAGGTGGGGAGTGATGGGACAGGGTAGGGAGTGGTGGGCATGGTGGGGGTTGTTGGGGAGGGAGTTGTGGGGCCGTGGTGGAAAGGGTGGGGAGGTGGTGAGCAGGGGTGGGGAGTAGTGGGCAGGGATGGGGAGTAGTGGGCAGGGATGGGGAGTAGTGGGCAGGGATGGGGAGTAATGGGCAGGGATGGGGAGTAGTGGGCAGGGATGGGGAGTAGTTGGAAGGAGTGGGGAGTAATGGGATGAGTGGGGAGTGATGGGATGAGGGGGAGGATGAGCATGAGTGGGGAGATGGGCATGAGTGGGGAGGGGTGGGCAGAAGTGGAGAGGGTGGGCAGAAGTGGAGAGTGGTGGGCAGAAGTGGAGAGTGGTGGGCAGAAGTGGAGAGTGGTGGGCAGAAGTGGAGAGTGGTGGGCAGAAGTGGAGAGTGGTGGGCAGAAGTGGAGAGGGGTGGGCAGAAGTGGAGAGGGGTAGGCAGAAGTGGAGAGGAGTGGGCAGAAGTGGAGAGGGGTGGGCAGAAGTGGAGAGGGGTGGGCAGAAGTGGAGAGGGGTGGGCAGAAGTGGAGAGGGGTGGGCAGAAGTGGAGAGGGGTGGGCAGAAGTGGAGAGGGGTGGGCAGAAACACACTTGCAGTGTTTTCTTTCATAATTTTCTTGCACACTTTTTTAAGATTGTGTCCAGCGACTTGCTTAAGATGCTCTGAGGATTCCCTTCCCTCTTTGTTCCCTCCCCTTCCCCCACCCTCTTCCTCTCCTCTCCCCTTTCCCCACCCTCTTCCCCCACCCTCTTCCCCCTCCTCTCCCCAACAACGCTCCTTCCCGCATTCGATATTTCCACACTTATACATTATTGTATAGCTTATATATTATGCAAAAATCGCGAACGAGTGATACAAGACCCAAAACAACAACGGGGGGAGTTGAATGATAGCTCTAGGCCTTTCGTGCTGCAATCAATACATCAGGAGCTGGACAGATACTTAAAGTCGGTGCTAGATCAGCCGGGCTGTGGTTCGTACGTTGGGCTACTTGCGGCCAGCAGTAACAGCCTGGTTGATCAGGCCCTGATCCACCGGGAGGCCTGGTCGTGGACCGGGCCTCGGGGGGGCGTTGATCCCCGGAATACCCTCTAGGTAGACTCCAGGTAGCTTGCAATGTTGTAGAAAAGAGGAGGTCCAAGGAAATACGACCACAGGGAACGCCTTTGCTGGAGTGAGACAGAGGCGCTGGAGGCAGGATGTGCCCCCAGGCCTACCAGTACCCATATTAATATAATAATAGACAGAAATATTGAATATTCTGGCACTAAAAAAACAGGCAGCCCAAAAGCACTGATGTTGTGACAGTAGCCTAACGAACGTGACGTGGCAATTATCAAAAATTCGGTCAGATTTCGCTGTGATATAAATAACCTTACATACCAAATATAGATATCACGGGCAATTATCTTAGGTGTTTCCGCACCTCTTGAAAACAGGTCCATTTAATGGGACACATTTAAAGGGAGACATTCGTAAGTTATACAGAGAGAAACCACACCACGGGCGGCGATAGAACCCGCGATCAGAGAGTCATTAAACTCCAGACTCATCGCGGGTTCTATCCCCACCCGTGGTGTGGTTTGTAATCGTGTCATTACGAGACAGTCGTAGTTTATCCTACAAGCTTCTGAGGCAGACGCTGGATATTCCACTACCCAGTGGAAATAAGTTAATTTTGACTTATTTGAGTTATCCCGGGTAACTCACACTATGTGTGATAACTGTACTTACGTGTGCAAGTACCTAAATAAACTACCGTACCTACTTAATCACCGCCACCCCTCACCACTTTCCTAACTACTACTACTATCACCACTACTACCGCAATAACCGCTACCACTGCCCCAACTACGCCCATAACCACCACTACCAGCACCACGATGACCATTACCATTACTACTACCCCCTCCCCCACTAACATAACCATCACTACCACCATTCGTACAACTACTGCCCCTACCACCACTAAGGGAAAAGCCATCCCACAACATCCCACCCACTAATGGAGTTCTTTCTCCCCCTCACAAACCGCGTAATTCAGGTCATTGGGGAGGGGAAGGGAGGGGCAAGGAGACCGTAAGACACAAATATTCAGTTCATTATTTGTTATCTTTCGCTGTTATCTTGCGTTGTTATCTATCGTTATCTCCAACGTACAGTAGCGGTGTCGAGGAGGATGGAGGGAGAGGGACAGGGAGAGGGGATGGAGGAGGGTTGACAGGGAAGTGGGGAACGGGGAGGGGTTAGTAGGGGCCGTCAGAGGGTCTGAAGTATTTGTTAATGGTAAGTGTACCCGGGGATTGGGGAGGGAGGGAGGGGATTCGTGGATGTTGTTGTTCTTGAGGAGGGAGGTCATGTTTGGTGGTGGGAGGGGGAGGAGTCGTGGTGGGGATAGTGGGGCTTTTAGTAGTAGTGATTGTGGGGATTTTGGTGGTGGTAGTTTTGGTTTGCCTGGAATCAACGTCCCCGCGGCCCGGGCCATGACCAGACCTTCTGGTGGATCAGGGCCTGATCAGCCAGGCTGTTACTGCTGCCCAGTAACAGCCCGACTGCGCAGTTCGAACTGACTTTAAGTATCTGTCCACTTCCTTGAAGACAGCCAAAGGTCTATTGGTACTCCCCCTTATGTATGATAGGAGGTTGTTGAACAGTCTTGGCCCCCTGACACCTTATTGTGTTTTCTCTTGGCACTCTTGCTTTTCACTGGGGTATGTTCCACCGCCTGCCGAGTCCTATGCTTTCATAGGGAGTGATTTCTGTGCACAGATTTGGGACTAGTCCCTCTACAGATTTAGGGCCTTCAGACATACTGTGAACGACTTGTAACCAAGCCTAAGCCTGGCCACTACAACATCAGTCAGTACTTGTAACCAAGCCTAAGCCTGGCCACTACAACATCAGTCAGTACTTGTAACTAAGCCTAAGCCTGGCCACTACAACATCAGTCAGTACTTGTAACCAAGCCTAAGCCTGGCCACTACAACATCAGTCAGTACTTGTAACCAAGCCTAAGCCTGGCTATTACAACATCAGTCAGTACTAGTAACCAAGCCTAAGCCTGGCTACTACAACATCAGTCAGTACTTGTAACCAAGCCTAAGCCTGGCTACTACAACATCAGTCAGTACTTGTAACCAAGCCTAAGCCTGGCCACTACAACATCAGTCAGTACTTGTAACCAAGCCTAAGCCTGGCTACTACAACATCAGTCAGTACTTGTAACCAAGCCTAAGCCTGGCTACTACAACATCAGTCAGTACTAGTAACCAAGCCTAAGCCTGGCCACTACAACATCAGTCAGTACTAGTAACCAAGCCTAAGCCTGGCTACTACAACATCAGTCAGTACTAGTAACCAAGCCTAAGCCTGGCCACTACAACATCAGTCAGTACTTGTAACCAAGTCTAAGCCTGGCTACTACAACATCAGTCAGTACTAGTAACCAAGCCTAAGCCTGGCTACTACAACATCAGTCAGTACTTGTAACCAAGTCTAAGCCTGGCTACTACAACATCAGTCAGTACTTGTAACCAAGCCTAAGCCTGGCTACTACAACATCAGTCAGTACTAGTAACCAAGCCTAAGCCTGGCTACTACAACATCAGTCAGTACTAGTAACCAAGTCTAAGCCTGGCTACTACAACATCAGTCAGTACTTGTAACCAAGCCTAAGCCTGGCCACTACAACATCAGTCAGTACTTGTAACCAAGCCTAAGCCTGGCTACTACAACATCAGTCAGTACTAGTAACCAAGCCTAAGCCTGGCTACTACAACATCAGTCAGTACTAGTAACCAAGCCTAAGCCTGGCTACTACAACATCAGTCAGTACTTGTAACCAAGCCTAAGCCTGGCTACTACAACATCAGTCAGTACTTGTAACCAAGCCTAAGCCTGGCTACTACAACATCAGTCAGTACTAGTAACCAAGCCTAAGCCTGGCCACTACAACATCAGTCAGTACTCTGTAACCAAGCCTAAGCCTGGCTAGCTACAACATCAGTCAGTACTAGTAACCAAGCCTAAGCCTGGCTACTACAACATCAGTCAGTACTTGTAACCAAGTCTAAGCCTGGCTACTACAACATCAGTCAGTACTAGTAACCAAGTCTAAGCCTGGCCACTACAACATCAGTCAGTACTAGTAACCAAGCCTAAGCCTGGCCACTACAACATCAGTCAGTACTTGTAACCAAGCCTAAGCCTGGCTACTACAACATCAGTCAGTACTTGTAACCAAGCCTAAGCCTGGCCACTACAACATCAGTCAGTACTTGTAACCAAGCCTAAGCCTGGCTACTACAACATCAGTCAGTACTTGTAACCAAGCCTAAGCCTGGCTACTACAACATCAGTCAGTACTTGTAACCAAGCCTAAGCCTGGCCACTACAACATCAGTCAGTACTTGTAACCAAGCCTAAGCCTGGCTACTACAACATCAGTCAGTACTTGTAACCAAGCCTAAGCCTGGCTACTACAACATCAGTCAGTACTAGTAACCAAGCCTAAGCCTGGTCACTACAACATCAGTCAGTACTAGTAACCAAGCCTAAGCCTGGCTACTACAACATCAGTCAGTACTAGTAACCAAGCCTAAGCCTGGCCACTACAACATCAGTCAGTACTTGTAACCAAGCCTAAGCCTGGCTACTACAACATCAGTCAGTACTAGTAACCAAGTCTAAGCCTGGCCACTACAACATCAGTCAGTACTAGTAACCAAGCCTAAGCCTGGCCACTACAACATCAGTCAGTACTAGTAACCAAGCCTAAGCCTGGCTACTACAACATCAGTCAGTACTTGTAACCAAGTCTAAGCCTGGCTACTACAACATCAGTCAGTACTAGTAACCAAGCCTAAGCCTGGCTACTACAACATCAGTCAGTACTTGTAACCAAGCCTAAGCCTGGCTATTACAACATCAGTCAGTACTTGTAACCAAGCCTAAGCCTGGCCACTACAACATCAGTCAGTACTTGTAACTAAGCCTAAGCCTGGCTATTACATCAGTCAATCTGTTCACATTGCAAGTTGCTCCATAAACATACTTATCAACGTTTATGTTATCATAGTGGAAGATAGATCTCAGGCTTTTAACTGCATTCCTATGACATTCAGTTTCATTATTTTATTCACCTTCTTCCTATAGACTTTGTCAAAAATAAGTCCCTGTTAGGTGAAATAATTTATAGTATAGTGTGTGCGTTCGTGTGTGTGTATACTCACCTAATTGTGGTTGCAGGGGTCGAGACTCAGCACGTGTGTGTGTGTGTGTGTTTACAGTATATTGAATTTGATTTATAGACAGAATCATCAACGGACAGGTAGGCTGCTTGATGGATAGACAGAGGAGTGTACATGGATAGATTCGAGAGCTAGTAGTACACGAAGAGGGAGATAAACAGATAGATAGATGGCTCAGATTGATTATCAGGTATTCCCTTCTAATCCCCTTGAGAGCCTTGTATGTCTGTAAGATGATCCCTACATCCTCCCCACGCCCCTTCCCCACGTTCCTCTTCCCATGCCCTATGCCCCCTCAACACGCTCCCTCCCCAGGTTCCCTCTCCTCGCTCCTCTCCCTACGACCCTTCCCTTCGACCCCTCCCCAGGATCCCTCCCATGTCCCCTCCCCAGGTCTCAGTACTTATTCCCCATTCCGCATTACCTTCCCAATCCCCTCAGCAACAATTGCTATCTGTCATGTCACCTTCCCATTCCCCATCATGCTTCCCCTCTCTCTCTCCCCTTCAACTTCTCTCATCTCCCTTTTATCTCTCTCTTCCTCCATCTCCCCCCTCTTCTTCCTTATCCTACTCATTTCCCCATCATTCTCTCTCCTCTCCCATTTCCTTCTCTTGGAGCATCTCAGAAAATCTCTGAGCATCACTGGAGCTCTTTTGAGATCCTCAGACTCTCCTTGGAACTCTTCTGAGATTCTCAGACTATCCTTGGAACTCTTCTGAGATCCTCAGACTATCCTTGGAACTCTTCTGAGATCCTCAGACTATCCTTGGAGCTCTTTTGAGATCCTCTGTGAACTTTTGGATCATACTAAGGATCCAACATGTATGACTGAAGCACTTGAATCATGGGATCCATGAGAGGGCTCGAAACCATTGATGACTCCTTGAAACCATTGATGACTTCTATTGATGTCTCCTCGAAGACCATTGATGACTCCGTGGAGCCTTGTAGAATCTTTGTAGGACTCGTAGCTACTCAGTAGGATCACTGGAACACCTCAGACGCCATCCAGGGATCCGCGGAGCACCTCAGAGAGATTTTCCTGTCCCAGGAGAAATCCTCCGGAGATTTAGGAAGATTTTCCTGTTCCCACCGTATGACAAGGAGGGGGAGGGGGTTAATCCTCCACACACACACACACACACACACACACACACACAACACACACACACACACACACACACACACACACACACACTAAACATCCAGCATCAACATCACTCTGAGATGAGGGAGATTTCCCAAGAACATCCGGAAGATATGTTATTTGGAAGAACTGGAGGGGAAAGATGGAGGGAATAGGGTGGTGGAGGGAGGGATAGAGAGGATGATAGAGTAGCTGAGGGAGGGCAGGTTACTCGTAGGTTACTTGCAGGTTACCTGTAGTCGCTTTCGGGGTCAGCGCCCCCGCGTCCCGGTCAAAGACCAGGCCTTCTGGTTACTGGTCTGATCGATTAGGTTGTCAGTCCAACGTATGCACCACAGCTCGGCTGATCAGGAACCAGTTTTAAGAATTTGTTTAGTTACCGCTTGGGGACAGCAAGAGGTCTCTTAATAATCTCCCCTCAAACATGAAGGGAGGGAACTGAAGAGTCGATTTGTTGAAGAACGTGAAAAGTTAATCTTTGGTATTTACTGGTCACAGTTTAGATTATGACCAAGGCAAACTTCAGTGGGGTTGAAGTTGTGAAGGTTTCTAGACGTCTAATTGTAGATATAATGGGAGAGTTTTAGTTCTAGCCAGACTGATTAGAATACTTTGACATGATCTAAAGTCTTACAACTTTCGTAAGATAATTCAGAACTTTTTTTTTTTTTTTAAAGATATTGTGAGAGAACGTGTTGCAGTTTCTTGAGAGACGTGAAAACTTGATCCTAAGAATGTTGTATTGACCCTCAAGTTTAATTTAGTAATCGACCAGGGCGAACTTTTCTGGCAAGAAAGTTTAAATGTACATAATACATTAACCACTGGGATGTAATTACAGTCAAGTTGTCTGGAGTAGAGTGCTAGGGACTGAAGGGTCTTCTTAACCCACCTGCAGAGGCCAGGGGGCTTTTTCTGAAATACACTGAACCGAATTGATAAGAGTTCCTGGAGGGTGAAATACCCCCCTTGATAAATGCCCTAATACCTAACAGACGTATAAACATGTGTTTGACAACTGCACGTGGAAAATAGTGATAAATAAAAAGAAATATTAAATCAGTAGTAAAAAGACATCTTTTGACAGCAGAATTTGCAACGTAAAGATTAAAGTTGCATAAAGCGACTTTAAGAAAGTAAAGGATTGGCAAGGAAAGGAACAAACTGCGGAACACCGACTCTGAAAATAAGGTGTTAAAAATAAGATCAGGTGTAAAAATAAGTTATAGAAATCCATGGATGGAAACGAGTGGATGTAAGTTGGTTTAGCGTAAACCAGGAGGATTACTGCTGTGCTCTTATGTCTTCTCGTAACTTAGAGCGACACGGGTAATAAGCTGGTTTAATAGAGTTCCCTTCACTGCCTTTGATGGTCCTGTAAATAGCTTCCTGTAATCCCGCAGCCCGGTCCTGGGTCCGGCTTGTCAGGTGCTTGGTCTCAAAAAAACACGTGAGCAAACGCTGGGACGTCTTACCTTTGATATACCTTTGAAGAGTTTCGAGAGTTTATCTACTCTCTGAGCCTGGCCAGTGTTTTTTCACGTTTGTTTTTAAACCAATTTGTCGGTATCTATTACCAAGGTTTATACTATATTGTCTGGGGCTTGCCTGGTCAAGCAGGCTGTTGCTGCTGGCGGCCCGCTGGTTCATATATATGCATCAGAGTTATTTAGGATTAATATTTTGTCTGGTATTCATGCCGGGAATATATGTTGTTTAGACAGTTTGCACAACGGGTGACCCGCAGCTCGGTTGGCAGCTCACGCACTGAGTGTCCGTGGTTCGATCCCCAGCAAGGGTGGAAACGTTGGGCATATTTCCTTACACCTGCTGCCCCTGTTCACCTAGCAGTAAGTAGGTACCCGAGTGTTAGTCGACTGTTGTGGGTTGCATCCTGAGGGAAGGGTGGCAGTATACCATAGGTAGGGATGAACTTTGATATGAACTAAGGTTATATAACAGCTCTTGGTCTGTAAAATTGATCTGAGTAGAAAAAGAAAAAAACGCTCTGGGAAAATATCATCCTAGCTATCATTCTATGCATTACTGTTTGTCAGGAATCCGCATGATAATACCTAGAGAGGTTACCCCAGTCGACGCTAACTGGGTAATCCCTGAATCCACTGTAACCTGTCGAGCGAGAATCCGGAATTTTAACTGTATTAGCGTTTAAGGAAAAAAACCCGCTATCATTCAGAAAATATTAAATCAAAGAGATGTATGATCGCTCTTTTGAGGTTCTCTGATCAAAGTTTATCTATTAGAATTTCCTTGAATTGCAGAACCAAATCAAGTAGAGTGTGTTAGTTCTAGTTTGTTCAGTTTGCAAATTTATTCTGTAATCAGTCGTGACTGCCTTTCATAAGCTGTAAAACTCTAGTTACCCTTTCATAATACTCCAGTCAGGTCGGCAGAAATTGAAATGTCAATATGATGAATGGATTTACGTGTCCGGAATACTTCACATTTTGGTACGAAAGATGCTGTACTACCCGTGGTATTCTCTGGTGCCAGAGTCTCCATACCGCCCCTCACATCACCTCTTTCCCTCTTTCAGAAAACTGCATCTTATAAAACAGTGTTCTGCCCAGAGCACGATTAAGATTTTGTAGGCCCCTGGGCTGCAGCCCCTCCAGCTGGAGGAGGCTCCTGGGCTGCAGCCCCTCCAGCTGGAGGAGGCCCGTGGGCTGCAGCCCCTAAAGCCCATGCCTTAATCCCGCCCTGGTTCCACCATAATTTGTTTACTAATGGAACTTATGGAAGCAGCACCTCACGTTTTTTCCTGACAAACAGTGTCGTTCTACATCACTGGGGAGAGTGAAAGAAGAGGCAGTCGGTCCCTCAGCATTGACAAGTGTTCACTCTCTTAGCCTCGATCAGTCTAAAGCAAAGGCAGAGAATGAACACTCGTATACTGGAGCCAGGAGAGAAGTGCAGGAGTTGAAGGCATCATCACAGGTGGGCGGGACCCACTAGTAGAAGTTGGTCACACCCTAACCCTTTTAAAGCGATGTTTTAAGACTTTATTTTGTATCCACGTGCAGGACACACATGAGGTGCACAATAAACTAGCCACTACCATCCACAGGATGGATATGGAGTGAAAAAATTAACTGCTTCAGTGACAATATCTAATCCGCATCTTATCACGTACAGCTGGTGCATTTGTTTTGCAATCAAAAGAGCAGGGTTCAATCCCGGGAGAGACGGGATATATGGGTAAGTTTCCTAGCAGCTACTGCCCCTGTTTACCTAGACAGCCATATATAAACAGACAGCTAGTAAAGTGCTGTAAGGAAAGGGCTTTATGACCAGTGTTGGGCTTTCTGCGTTAAGCTTAATTATGTCATTATGATAATCAGTCATCAATCATTATCATTATCATTTTTTCTCCTCCGTCTTCTTCTTCGTCTTCTTTTTATCATGAAGTTTATGCCTTCTATCTCTGAGAGGAGAGAGAGAGAGAGAGAGAGAGAGAGAGAGTGGTTAGGCAATGGTCAGTTGAAGCTGGCTATGGTTCCATGGGAGAATAGTAGAACGGTCATTCTTATCAGTTGATCTGGTCCCCAGCTGGTCTGTCTGTCTGTCTGTCTGTCTCTCTCTCTCTCTCTCTCTCTCTCTCTCTCTCTCTCTCTCTCTCTCTCTCTCTCTCTCTCTCTCTCTCCCCACTGGTTAATGGTTTAATAAGAGTATTACAATTACCGATACGTTGTTAATGTATGGGTGTCTTTGACATCAAGGAGTCAGTCAAGAATTTGTGTTATAATAAATTTGACAACAGGCACCGCTACCACCATCACCACCAACTACTACCTACACCACTACAGTCACCATCACCACCAACTACTACCTACACCACTACAGTCACCATACCTTTGATATACCTTTGAAGAGTTTCGAGAGAATCTACTCTCTGAGCCCGGCCATGGGCCAGGCTCGTCTGGTGCTTGCCTGGTCAACCAGGCTGTTGCTGCTGGAGGCCCGCTGCCCCACATATCCATCACAGCCTGGTTGATCTGGCACCTGGTGAAGATATTTGTCCAGTTTCCTCTTGAAGGCTTCTACACTGGTTCCAGCCGTGTTTCGGATATCTTCTAGTAAGATGTTGAATAGTCTGGGACCCCGGATGTTAATACAGTGCTCCCTTATTGTCCCCACCGCACCCCTGCTCCTCACTGGGTTTATTTTACACTTTCTCCCATATCTCTCACTCCAGTATGTTGTTATGGCAGTGTGCAGATTTGGGACCAGGCCCTCAAGTACTTTCCATGTATATATTATCATGTATCTCTCTCTCCTTCGCTCCAATGAGTACATGTTCAAGACTTGAAGGCGTTCCCAATAATTTAGATGTTTCAATGGCTCAATGTGAGCCGTAAACGATCTCTGAATTTGTTCCAGCTCTGCTATTTCTCCTGCCCTGAACGGGGCCGTCAGCACTGAGCAGTATTCTAAGTGGGGAGCACTAGCGATTTGAATAGTGTCACCATCGGCATTATTTCCTTGTTTTGAAAGTTCTCAATACCCACCCCGTCATCTTCCTGGCTGTTGTGATCTTTGTCTTGTTATGGTCTTTAAACGACAGATCAGCAGACATAATTATTCCCAAGTCCTTTACGTGTTCCTTTCGTTCTATGTGGTGACCCTCTTGCGTTTTGTATATAGTGTTCCTTTTGAGTTCTTCATTTTTCCATACCTAAGCAGCTGAAACTTATCACCATTGAACGTCATGTTGTTCTCCACTGCCCATTGGAAGACCCTGCTTATGTACTCCTGTAATTTTTCAGTGTCCTCTACCGTAGTGACTTTCATGCTTATTTTAGTGTCATCTGCAAATGATGATACAAAAGTGTGCTGGGTGTTTTTATCTATGTCTGCTATGAGGATGAGAAACAGCAGAGGCGCCAGGACAGTGCCTTGGGGCACTGAGCTTTTGACCTCGCTGATGCTGGATCTTGCCCTGTTCACTACTACTTTTTGTGTTCTGTGTGTTAGGAACTCAAAAATCCATCTGCCTACCTTCCCCGTAATGCCTATGGCCCTCATTTTGTGCGCTATCACTCCATGATCGCATTTGTCAAACGCCTTTGCAAAATCTGTGTAAATCACATCTGCGTTTTGGTCGTCCTCCAATGCCTCCGTAATTCTGTCATAATGGTTCAGCAGCTGTGACAGGCATGATCGACCCGCTCTAAAGCCAGTCACCATCACCACAACTACTACCTATACCACTACAGTCACCATCACCACAACTACTACCTACACCACTAAAGTCACCATCACCACCAACTACTACCTACACCACTACAGTCACCATCACCACCAACTACTACCTATACCACTACAGTCACCATCACCACATACTACCTATCCACGGTCACCATCACCACAACTACTACCTATACCACTACAGTCACCATCACCACCAACTACTACCTAACCACTAAGTCACCATCACCAAACTACTACCTACACCACTACAGTCACCATCACCACCACTACTACCTACACCACTACAGTCACCATCACCACAACTACTACCTATACCACTAAAGTCACCATCACCACAACTACTACCTATACCACTACAGTCACCATCACCACCAACTACTACCTACACCACTACAGTCACCATCACCACCAACTACTACCTACACCACTACAGTCACCATTACCACCAACTACTACCTACACCACTACAGTCACCATCACCACAACTACTACCTATACCACTACAGTCACCATCACCACCAACTACTACCTTCACCACTAAAGTCACCATCACCACCAACTACTACCTATACCACTACAGTCACCATCACCACCAACTACTACCTACACCACTACAGTCACCATCACCACAACTACTACCTACACCACTACAGTCACCATCACCACCAACTACTACCTACACCACTACAGTCACCATCATCACAACTATTACCTACGCCACTACAGTCACCACCACTATTGCTACAAAAAGTACAATAATATCACCAATATTACCACTGACACTACCACCACTGCCACCACGTAGGAATGATACTGTCAGAAGATCTCACGTTCAGGGAAGACAACAATACTGTTATCGCTGGAGCAAGAAAAATGGTTGACTGAATAACTAGAACCTTCAAAACAAGAGATTCCAAACTAATGATATTCTTCAGGTCACTCGTTCTCTCTAAGCTGGAATACTGCTGTGTGCTAAGGCCCCTCCCCCTCTCTTCATGGCAGGCGAAATTGCAGAGCTGGAAAAATTTACGTTCAGAAAGAATATAGGAAAACACTGGTGTGGCAATAGAGTTGTGGATGAGTGGAACGAACTGCCGGATACCGTCATTGAAGCTAAAACGGGTATGAGTGGGTGTGAGTTGGACGTGACTGGCTTGCGCAAGTGGGACTGATACAGTGTTCTGTCCTTATTAAGTATATATGACTTGGACTTGCCTAGCATGGGCCAGTAGGCCTGCTGCAGTGCTCCTTCTTTTATATTCTTCTGCTCTAGCCTTCACAGCTCGTATAAACTGACTCAAGTTCCTAAATTACCGGGAGTGCTTGAAGCCCCTAAAACTGTACTCCTTAGAACGTAGGGGAGAAAGATACATAATCTGCCTCAACAAGCGACCAGAGGCTAAAATATACCACACTGCCTCACACTCTTAAATAAGAGTAAACATATTCTTAATTAAAGTAGGTAATCCTTAATAATTTTCTTTTCTCTTATCACATTTAAGAGCGTACAGTAAGCTCAAAATACTGTTAGATGGAGGTAGGATTCTCGCTCGTGTGGATGCTCGTGGATAAGCATTATCTTGACTCGGGGTAGATGTATGTGGGTGGGCGTGGGTTGGGATGGGTGGGCGTGGGTTGGGATGGATGGGCGTGGGTTGGGATGGATGGGCGTGGGTTGGGGTGAGTGGGGATAGGGGTGGGGGTAAGGAGGGAAGGAAAGCAATGGGTATGTCAACCTCGACCCACTGAATACTGACCACCCATTCACCCACCTACCATTCACCAGCCACTCACCCATTTACCATTTGCCTGCCTCTCACCTAGCACCCACCCTCAATTAATCACCTACCTCGCACCCACCCTCAACCACCTAGAACTCACCCTAAAACAACCACCCACCTAGTACCCACCCTCAAATAACCACCCACCTAGTACCCACCCTCAACCACCTAGAACCCACCCTAAAACAACCACCCACCTAGTACCCACCCTAAAACAACCACCCACCTAGTACCCACCCTCAACCACCTAGAACCCACCCTAAAACAACCACCCACCCTCAACCACCCACCTAACACCCACCCTCAACCACCCACCTAGCACCCACCCTCAACCACCCACCTAGCACCCACCCTCAACCACCCACCTAACACCCACCCTCAACCACCCACCTAACACCCACCCTCAACCACCCACCTAGCACCCACCCTCAAACAACCACCCACCTAACATCCGGTAATACCCCATTCTTTATTAATATTAAGGTCAATTTCCCATATTACTGTAATTAAGGAAAATTTCCCATTTTACCCAATTTCTTTAGGATCGATTTATTAACTCCAAAAGTTTAGTGTCAATTTTTTTTAAAGGAAATCAGAATCATTTTGGTATTTTATTTTTGGTATTTTATATTTTGAAATTTTATTTTGGCATTGTTTAATTTTGCTATTTTATTTCATTTTTGACATTTTATTTTGGAACTATTTTATTTTCGTATTTTTTATTTTTTATTTTTGGTAATTTATTTTATCAAAGATTGTTTCATCATTTACAAAAATATTGAAAAAAAAGTTGCGTTGCAAAAGCTTTTGTTGGTACAATGTTCCTATTTGATTCAGAAACCTCTACACGGAGGGAAAAGGGACTTAATAAAGCTCTACACAGAGTGAACATGACTTTATAAAGCTTTGCACAGTGAATCACAACTTTACAAAACTCTACACACTGAAACTGGTGTCACTACCTAGACTTGTGGAATTCTTGGAAGACCATCACTGGCGCCAGTGCTTATCACTGTGATGCTTTTCTCTAGCGGCACGCTGCCGTCAAGAACATCACGGGTGCCAACACTGATCCTTGTGGCACGCCGCTGGTGACCCACTGTTATTCCTGGCGTATATTCTGATTTTTTTTTCAATGAAGGTCTCTTTTGAACCTTTCTCTCAAGTTCTGTATATACCTTGATATTATGACGTCTTCAGTGCTTATTTTCATCTAGAAATTTTGCAAAATAGATAACTGTATTACTGATTCTGTGTGGAGTCAGAAAAAGCCTACGAAAGGCCCCAAGGACCCCATGAAAATAAGTCACTTTTTCTAACTTTTTTTGGGTTATCCTAGGTAATTTACAAGCAGTTTTACGACACGCTAAACTTTCCACGTTTTAATTATATCAATAAGATACCTTGAGGGTTAAAATACTGTCTCTTCGTCCCTCAAAAAGGTTGAAAATTAAGCACAATATTCAAGAAAGAGACCATAAGACTGATCATCTGTTGATCATCGTTTGTGTAGGACTGTAGATCCAGCTGCCAGAAGTCGGTAGTTGCTCCTTAAGTGTCCTTAAACATGCAGTTTTGTAGATAAGTGGTTCACAGAACCGACAAGTTGATAAATCATACACATGTGCAACACTTGGGTATCTTTATTGAGGGAACGTTTCGCCCACAGTGGCTTCATCAGTCCATACAAAGCCACTTCTTAGCTCATGTGCTGTATGTCTTCTTTTCAAGACTGAAGGACTGATTACATCGACTCAAGGTTGAGGGACTGATTACCTCAAACTCCTCCTGTTCTTCACCATTCCCTTTGTATGGACTGATGAAGCCACTGTGTGGCGAAACGTTTCCTCATTAAAGATACCCAAGTGTTGAATAGGTGTCTTATTTATCAAATATGCAGTTTTTTTTACGAAGGTGTTTATGTTGCGTGTGTTGAGACGGTGTTTGCAACTCCACCTCAGTAGATATTTATTTACCTCGTTGTTCATCTTATTTTTTATTGTATTATTATTATTATTGTTATTTTTAGGGTGGGTGTGGGATGGAGATTTAAATTCGCTCTAAGACGGGAGTGTTCTAAAGTCATTTATCGCTTAGTTTCGTCTGTGTTAGTTAGTAGTCGTGTTGATGTGTTGTATAATGTGTGTGATGTGTATCACTTAGTTTCTGACCTGTTGTGTGCCCTAGGCCATGGGCTAGTGTGTGTGTGTGTGTGTGTACTCACCTATATGTGGTTGCAGGGTCGATTCATAGCTCCTGGCCTCGTATGTGTGTTGTTTAGCAGTCTTTTTTGTCTTGAGGCAGCCATATTGTAATTAATTAGCACTTCTCTCTCTTCTCTCTCTCTCTCTCTCTCTCTCTCTCTCTCTCCTCTCTCTCTCTCTCTCCATCTCCCCACGTTACCAAACGGCTACCCATCTCGTCTCTCCCATTTCAGCGCCCTCCCATCCCATTCATATCCAGCTGGCAAACACGACTCCCCACCAATCAATGCTTTTTTTTAACCCAATCGCCTCTCTCTCTCTCTCTCTCTCTCTCTCTCTCTCTCTCTCTCTCTCTCTCTCTCTCTCTCTCTCTCTCTCTCTTTCATCTCATCTCACTTACCAATCCATCTCATTCTTCCATTTACTCGTCCCTTCATCTCTCTTTCCCTCTCTTCTTCTCTCTCTCTCTCCTTCTCCCTCATTTGATTTTTTCCCTTCCCTCTTCCTTCTTTTCCTTCTCCTCCTCTTTCCCTTTTTCTCCTCTCTCCCCTTTTCTCTTTCCCTCATTTCCTTCCCATTTCCTTTCCCCTCTCATTTCCCTTCTCCCTCTCTTCCTTGACCCCTGTTTTTCTCTACATTTTCTCAATATTTTCTCTATTTGTAGATATTTAACATATATAGCAGATATTTAACAAGTAGTGCAGGTATTTAAAAAGTGTTAATAATAATAATAATAATAATAATAATTGTGTTGCGTGGTTAGCTTCTATAAGTGCTTTTAATGACAAGAATGTCCATGGGGTATTTTCTATGTCCTGTTTATGTCTCCTCTAGGTGTAAGTTCCTTCAAGAATATTAGCTCTGTTTCGTTGAGTTTGTGATGCAGCAGCAGTGTGGAGGAGGGGCCCTGAGGGTGCTCACGCAGAGCTCTGTTCTTGGTTAAGTACAGTGAGGTGAGGCTAGGTGAGGGGGCTCAACACTGGCGCTGTTTACTCCAGGTCTGGTCTCACACTTTGGGTGAAGAATGTCTGGAAGGAGTCCACTGCCGCCACCACCACTGCCAACTACTACAATCACCTGTCCACCTCCATCACTGCCATTACATCTACTACCATCACTTCTACTACCAGCATCATACAATTACCTCTACTAGCACTACCACTACCATCACTTCTACTACCACCACCACAACCACTATCAGTGATACCACCACACCTGCTTCTCTTACCCCACACCTGTCTTAATCATTTCCCTAGGATCCCAAACCATTTCTCCCCTCCTCCACATCCCCTGGTAATCTGCAGGTCTGTGATGAGGGTTGGAATCCTATACTAGTCTGTTTGTCACTAGTTCGCTAAGCTGCACACCCAGGAAGGGTGGGCGTTCCTGGGGAAGGGTGGGCGTTCCTGGGGAAGGGTGGGTGTTCCTGGGGGAAGGGTGGGTGTTCTTGGGGGAAGGATGGGTGTTCCTGGGGGAATGATGGGTGTTCCTGGGGGAATGATGGATGTTCCTGGGGGAAGGATGGGTGTTCCTGGGGAAAGGATGGGTGTTCCTGGGGGAAGGATGGGTGTTCCTGGGGAAGAGTTTGTGTTCCTGGGGAGAGGTTTCTTGGGAAGCGGAGCTCCTGGGAAGAAAGGAGGGGAGGTACCTGATGAGAAAAGAGGAAGGGTGAATAGTAAGAAGGATCACGAAAACTGGTGAGGGAGAAAGAGGAAGAAAGATGAGAGAGAGAGAGAGAGAGAGAGAGAGAGAGAGAGAGAGAGAGAGAGAGAGAGAGAGAGAGAGAGAGAGAGAGAGAGAGAGAGAGAGAGGAAATGAGGTGGAAGAAAAGGAAATGTGATGATGAAAAGAGAAAAGGAAGAGTGAGCTCTAAAACCTGGTGGTCCTTGATATTCTCTGGTAAAATCAGGTCACCTCTGAATCGACAGGACGGGATTGTCGCTACTAATAACAACCAAGACAAAACTGACCTACTTGCTGAACATTCTGCTGGTAAGACGCAAGTCCCTGACCCAGTCAGGGGATTTTCATTGTTAGCCTCAAGAACTGTGTCAGTGTCGGAGGTGTCGATAAGACATGAAGTATACTGGGTCGTACAGCAATAGATAAGGAGTAACGGAAGAGAGGGAATTTGTCCTTTCCCTCCTGTCCCATCCTGTGGGAGGAGTTTCAACATGACCCTTCCTTCCTTCCTCCTCTTCCTCTTTTCTTTCCAACTGCATTTACCGTCACGTGATAATTGAAGGACTCCTGACTCGTCACACGACACCTTCCTTCCCCCTCCCGACACCTGATCTCACCCACCACTATCCCCTGACCCCCCGACACCTGATGTCCCACCACCCTTCCCCAACACCCGATCTCCCCCACGACCCTTCCCTCGGGGCTTCACACATCACCTCTGATATTAGATGTCCCCATCCCCCTCCCCCTCTTACCTCCGACCATCCAGTATCCAAACCCATCCATCAACCCGTTCAAGAGTCTCCTTCTAATGTTTACAGTTCTTTTTCTAACTTGTATCCATCCATCAACGTGAACTTGGTTTTGTCATCTTAATAACGTTGAGTGACGTGGGTAGTGAGGCTTATTGCCGTGTCTCTATCCCCACATCCTAACCCCGGCAGTGATACGATCCCAACAATTATGCCCCCGCACTTGAGGCTTCACATCCCTGATTACACTATCCGATCATTGGGCACGATGTTGAATCCTTAACACCCTGACACCTTGAAATATCCCTCGACCTCTAACACTATCCTCGATCCCCACACCTGACACTTAAACTAAGCACAGACCTAACAACTTCCCTGACTTCTTACAATCTCAAACACATCCTGACGTTAACATTACCTCTTCACATTGATCTTACTATCCGAACAATCCTCACCTTACTATTGATCTATCCTGATCCCTCCTATCATTAAATATGCTCTGCAAAAAATCCCATGATAAAGATATACATTTTTTATTGTTCATGTGGGCTAAAGTTGAGGAAAAAGGAAGGAAGTAGGATTGAAAGAGAAGGTGGAATCTTTGGGTGGGACCCAAAAAGGTTGGAGTTATTCTCGAACCCGGAGGTTGAAACAAATTCGAGTTACAAGTAGATGATTATAACACAGGTAAGCCCTTTTTTATCTATACGCTATTTACCATTTCCCGCACCTGCTAGGGTGAGAATTGATATGAGGACTGTATAATTATCATCTCGTGGAGAGGGTCGAAACTGTTCGAATGAGTCTTTCCAACTTTTTGATTAGAGGATCCTAACTTTAACATGCTCTACAAATGATAGCTCTAGTCACCAGTTTATAACTATAGGTTATTTCATTAAAGACTAAAGACATTCAGTTGTCATTGAAATGGGTCATTTAGACATGGCATTAATTGTCCAGAAATTCCAGAATTCATGTCTCATAATCTATTGTTTGGTGCATTTGGTCTTAGGATCTTCTCATTATTCCTTCTTCAATATTAATGTAAATTACGACATCCTAAACTACGGAACCACAGTACTTCAATTTTTCAGATTTATGCTTTATGTCCTATATATATGTCGAACTACTTTTTTACATGAACAACACTTTCTTAAGTTTTTGGCATTAACTGAAGTTTTAAAATTAAATAAACATCATGACTCTGGACCCTACTTAAACTTTTTTTAACAGTTTTTGGCAGGAAGTCTCTAGTAAATCAAGCTGGTTGTTATAAGGTTATGCTATTCTACTGATTAATATCTGGGTTAACTGTCAAGAGTTGCTATTAAATCATCAGGCTTATCGACGGTTTGGATTAGACTATCCAACTTAAGGCAAATGCTTGTATCTTCCCATCGGCAATCACAGTTATTTACCTTAAAGCATTGAAAGCAAAATTTATAAGCACCTTGACACAGTTCAGGTCAAATTATTTCATCCCAGGTTGAACTGTTGTGACTGTAATATACTTAATTATTTTCGAGACCTGTTTTAATAGTTCTTATCTTGTAAATACCAAAAAACTGGGCAGGATGGTCTGAACAATAGTAGTTGTCTAGTATCTAGTGCGCCATGTTTTCTAGAATCTTGTACAAAATTCACCTCCATTATCTGTTATGAGGACTTAGGAGTGGTATGTCTGCAGATTATACGTTCCTTGAATGCTTTTGCTACTGTTTCGGCAGTCTTATCTGGGATAGGAACTAACTCACAATATCTGGTGAAATGATCGACCATCACACACAGATGTTTATTGCCTTGCGTTGTACATTGAAAATTAGTTAGCAGATCTATTGCAACTCTTTCCCATGGCTCACTAGTAGTGGGATACATCTGGATAGGATTGGGACCCATGACATTACCTTATGTTTCATACAGACACTACATTTCTTGACATACTCAGTAATATCGGTAGACATACGAGGCCAAAAATATTTCAATCTGGCTTGTTTCACAGAACGATCCATACCAGGATGTGCAACATCTGGTACATCGTGAACTAGCTGCAAGGCTACTTTCACTAGTGACTGTGGAATTACTAACTGGTATACTCTTCTACTAGGATTACCCAACTCGATAGTGCGATACAGTAATTCTTGGTTCATGACAAAGTCACTAATGGGTGCTGGTGGCTTCACAGAGAGAATAAGATCTTCCTGGAGCAGGAATCGAACCACACCAGACCACAAGGGGGTCTTGTCTTTGAGCAGTCTTTACATCCTCAGCACTAAACGGAGGATCAGCAGTTACTACTCACCATTTGTGTTGTGGGGTTCTTTTCATAGATTTGGTAATATTAACAGACGATGAGCTTGGTTTTTGGTAGCGTTTAATGAGGCGTTGGATGTATGGGAGCTGAGAGCCTATGCCTGTGTCCGTCTCGTATGCCTACCCCGGATGATACTGATCTACTGGGCCTCCCGGCACTGAGGCATTCAAAAGGCAGGCCCATGATTGGCCAATGCCAGATCACGTGGGCAGAGGTTGGAAATCACGAGAACAGCCGTGGTGCAGCCGTTAGAAATACTAACCGCACACTTCAATCAACCCTTACACTCTCACCTCAGTCCTCCCCATCGTTTATCCTCTACCTTACGTATCCATCCATCAACCCCGTGTTAACGTCAGTTACCGTCATCCCTTACACTACCACGTCGACCCCGTGACGTGGTAGTGTAAGGGGTTTATTACCTCCGTGCATCCTCTATCCTCACCCATCCATCAACCCCGTGCAGTCGTCAACATTCAGCAACCCTTAAATTATCCCCTCGACCCCCTTTACACTATCTCCTCGACCCCCTTACACTATCTCCTCGACCCCCTTACACTATCTCCTCGACCCCCTTACACTATCTCCTCGACCCTCTTACACTATCCCCTCGACCCTCTAACACTATTCCCTCGACCTTCTAACACTATCCCCTCGACCCTCTTACACTATCCCCTCGACCCTCTAACACTATCCCCTCGACCCTCTTACACTATCCCCTCGACCCTCTTACACTATCCCCTCGACCCTCTTACACTATCCCCTCGACCCTCTTACACTATCCCCTCGACCCTCTTACACTATCCCCTCGACCCTCTTACACTATCCCCTCGACCCCCTCACTATCCCCTCGACCCCTCGACCCCCTCCCTCCCTCCATAACCAGTATGCTCTGCTAAAAAACTCCCAATTCACAAGATATTTTACATTTTTTTATTGTTGAGGATGGAGAATAAGGATGAGGATAAAGGGGAAGGGGAAGGAGGAAGGTGAGGAAGAGAAGGTGGTTTAATTTTGGGCTAATGAAGCACCAGAGAGGGAAGGGGGGTTGGAGTTGTACCTCGACCTGGAGGGTTGATCAAGTGGTCGAGTTACAAGGGGTGTACGGTGACCAGGGAAGCCACCCTTTTTTTTTCAGGGGGTGGAGATATCGCCAGCTGGACCACCCCTTTTCCCTGCGGCCTGCCAGGAAGGAAGGAAAGGAAAGGGGAGAAGGGGGTGCGTGGGGAAATGAGGGACGGAGTGTTCGGTTAAGTCAGTACTCGAGGGAAAGGAGGGGGGCAGAGAAAGTGTTCGGATGAGTCTTGGCTTCAGATTTCTGCTTACCATGACTCCCAAGTCTTTTTAACATGCTCTACGATCAAGCTCTACGTCACCAAGTTTATAACTATAGGGTTATTTTCATTCCCAAAGACTAGGACTTTACACTTGTCCACATTGAACAGGATCTAACACTTTCCAGACCATGACATTAATTTGTCCAGAGCTTCCAGAAGTTCAATGGTATCCTCAGAATCTATTGTTCGGTGCATTTTTTGTGTCATTAGAGATCTTACTCATTATTCCTTCTTCAAGGTCATTAATGTAAATTACGAACAACAGTGGGCCTAAAACTGATCCTTGTGGAACGCCACAAGTGACTTCATCCTATTTATTCAGATTCTTTGCTTTCTACTGGTCAGCTACGTCTCCATCCATGTCAGAACCTTACATTCTTTACCATGAACAATCACTTTTCTTAAGTCTTTTGTGAGGTACTTTAACGAAAGTTTCATTAAAATCAATAACAATAAACGTATTCATAATTATATAATGGCCCACTGCCTCAAATATTTTATTATAGGTCAGTAAATTTGTCAGGCAGGAACGCCCTCTAGTAGAACCAAGTTGAGTCTCGTTAATCAAGTTATGCTCATTCATGTGACTTCGTATTATATCTGCTGTAACTGATTCAAATAATTTGCCTATTATTAACGTCAGCTTAGTGGACGGTAAGTTGATGCAGTTGACTTATCCCCTAATTTAAGGATAGGAATTACATTAGCTATCTTCCACATCTCCGGCACAACACCAGTTTGGATTGATGCCTTAAACAGGTTTGTTAACGGCTGACTACGTTCAGCACTTGTACTCGTCAAGTATCCTTGGACACAGTTCGTCGGGGCCCGGGAATTATTTTGCTGTGTTTGCCTACGTGTTTGACAACCATGTCCCTCGTGACTGTAAATATTACTTAATTTATTTTCTTCGAGACCTGAATTATTAATTACTGGGATGTCATTGATGTCTTGGGTGAAGACTGACCAGAAATAACTTTTAAAAAGAGAGCACATATCCTGCACATTATCAGTACGTTGTCCTAGTTCTCAGTGGTTCTATTTTTTCCCCCTAATCTTTGTCCTATAAACTTCAAAGAAGCCCTTTGGACTTTGTGTCACTTGCTGCTTTAATTTCACAGTCGCGTATAACCTTCCTGATCCCCTTCTTTGCCTCTTGAGGAAAAGCAGAGGGGACAGAGTCCCATGGAGTGACGACGAACATTTCGGAGAGTAAGAGGCCAGAGGAACAGCAGACAGTTGAAATATGTCACTTATAATGCCACAAGCACGATCGTTACTTATGCTTGGAGGCAAGATATGTATGTCTTGTTTTTTGTAGTTATCCCTTAACCCGTTTGGGTTAAGGGAAAGGAAAACGAGAGGAGGGGTTGGAAGAGGGGTGAGGGGAGAAAGAGGTAGAGATGGAAAGAATAATGGTGAGAGGAAAGAGGGTGAAGCGTGAGGGAAAGAGGGTAGAGGGATCTAGGTGGAGTAAAGAAAGGAGAAAGAGGAGTAGAAGGAAATTAAAAGTGAAGGGAAAGAAAGAAAGAGAGAGAGAGAAGTGAGGGGGAGAGTATGGAATACAGAAGGGAAATCAGAATAGCAGTAGGGAGAGGTAATGGAGATAAAGAGGAGAACGAGAGAAGGGGTTTAGGATGACAATGAGAAAGGGGGTAGAGAGGCAGGAGGAGTTACGGGAGGGAAATGAATGATGGAAAGTAGGAAATTAAGAGAGTAATAATGGAGAAAGATGAATGATTGATGGATGAACGGTGTGGAGGCAAGACGATGGAGGGAGGGAGAGAGGGAGAGAGAGAAGGAGATGGGGGAGGCAGGGAAGGAGGAAGGAAAGGAGGGAGGGAAGAAAGAAAGGAAGGAGGGAGGGAGGAAGGATTAACCAAAATGTGGCTGCAACAAGTGAAAATGTTTTACCAAGAAAAGCCAACAAACACACACACACAGACTTCCATAAAGGCAGCAGCTACTGAGAATGCTACTGAGAATGCTACTGAGAATGCTGCAGACGCTCAAGTGAGAAGTGTCTGCACGCTAACACCTTCACAACTCTGCTGATCTTGTCACGAAAGGAAGCAACTGATTGTATCAAGTAAATATTATCAGCCAAATAGTCGGCTGACTGAGTCCACAGCTAGGGAATGTGCTGATCATCTCAGCTAAGCAGTGAGCGTAAGATCAATCAGCTGATCATGTAAGCGACACTTAAATCAGCTGATCGTGTCAAAAAATTATTCGGTCGATGTCATGAACACTGAAATTTGTTTATAATGTCAAGAGGGAATCAGCTGGTCGTGTCAACAAAGAGATCAGCTGATCGCCTCATTGAAATCAGCTGACCTTGCTAACAAAGGCATCAACTGATCGTGTCAACAAAGAGATCAGCTGATCGCCTCATTGAAATCAGCTGACCTTGCTAACAAAGGCATCATCAGCTGGCCGTGTCGGCCAAGCCCGATCGTGTCAACAAAAGGGATCAGCTGATCACCTGGCCAGATAACACGACAGGTAAATACCAGACTGTGTGAGTTGTGTTACTGAGTCTTCAAGGTAGTTATTTGTATGAAGATAACGGGTGTAAATATGCATGAGCTAATTACCCGCCTTTATAATAGGGCGAGACGGCGGTAGTTGGACGAGCTGTGATCGCGGGTGTGTATTTAGCACAGTTTGCCCGACATTGCCGCCTGCTTCGCGGGTGGGTATTAGCACAGTTTGCCTGACATCGCCGCCTCTTTGTCTACACTCTCATCTCTGGCTCATGTTTGTATTCCCCTTTGAGTTACCTAGATAATTTTCATAATCACTGGTTTTGTGCCCTTTTTTTTATGTGCCATTCCCTCCCTCATTCCCTCCCTATCTCCCTCCATCCCTCCCTTATATCTCTCTATAGGAGAGACACAATGTGCTGTTTAAGGCATTTTATTGAAAAGACGTTTCGCCCACCTTAAACTTTTTCCATTTACGTTGATAGTGTGTGTGTATGTGTGTCTCTCTCTCATGCCTTCTCTCATTCTCTTCTGCCCACATATCTGTGGTTAGGTTCATATTTACATATGCATATGTGAAATAATGGGATAAAGATTTGCATATTTTAAAATGTTTTTCTTTATCTTCTTTTTTTTTTCCTTTTTTTGTTTCCTTTTTCTCCTCCTCCTTGAGAATATTCTCCTGACACGAGTTCTAGAACCACAACACTATATCTAGTTGACAGCTGTCAAGATTTACCACTGTGGCTGACAGTGGTCAGTATTTACCACTGTGGCTGACAGTGGAGAAGCCTGAGCAGTTGCAATATAAGTGGTTCTTGCGTATCCTCTCATACCCAAATGTAGTATGGTATTATTCCCCCCCCCTCTCCCCAATATCATGCGTGAAGGGTGATGAGGAGGATGAGGAGAGAGCCTTCTGCTATACTACTCAAAATTCTAAACAGTAAGAGAATTAGCTGATTTTCTTTTTTTACTTAGTTCTCTGTAAATGATAGTTTCGTATAGGCTACAAGGTCTTTTGCTATCTGACTCCCATGTACGCCCTTGTACTCTCCAGTTCTCCCAGGTACTCTCAGGTACTCCCAGGTACTCTCAGGTACTTCCAGGTGCTTCCAGGTACTCTCAGGTACTTCCAGATACTCCCAGGTACTTTCAGTTATTCACAGGTAGTTCCAGGTGTTCCTAGGTACTTTCATGTACTCCCAGTAGAGAGAGAGTAGAGGGCTACCGTCTCTCCCTCTACTGTCTCTCCCTCTACTGGAATGCTCGTCTCGTCCCGCCTCTGTAAGTAGCTCTAACTTATCTCCCCAATAAGGACATTCTACCACGTTCCCCTCTTTCTTCTCCCTTCAAGGGGAGGTGGGAAGGGGGGATAGGCAAGGTTGATGCTGTTGAAGGGCTCTACATCTAAGCAATTGGAGTTACCCTCTTCTTGAATAAAATTTCATTACGACACCTACACGTTTAATGCTTCCCCATAAAAATAATTGATAAACACTAATAACAACAATAATAATAAAATAAAATAATAATAATAGCAACTTCCTCACAGCCTTCTCCACATGGCCCCATTTTTTAACATTACGTACTTAATTATCTACTTATTGAGGAGTTCCGATAGAATAACAATCTCTACGATATGTCAGGTATCGTACTAGCGAGATGCCAGAAATATTGATTAGATATTACAGTTTTGCTTGTCAGAGATAAATACCACCTATTTGTAGACGACACGTGTGCCTGGTCACCAGGTTGTTTCCTGATAGCTTAGACATATTTACCAGGAGAAGGTTTGGATTTGTGAGGGGTTGCTGCAGTGCTGCTCCATTCTAGTGGACGTGGAGTGCCATATTAGTGGCTCACACTACCGATAGGTGGATGAGTAAGACATGCAGTAGTTTGATGTCTTTATTGATGAGACGTTTCGCCTGATCAGCAGGCTTCTTCAGTCGAAATATAGAGGCGACAGTAAAAGTCGACATGAAGGAGCGGTCACATCTATATTTCCATCTGCCTCCTTCACTCTATTTGCATTTACAAGAGACTCACGAGAGGAGAGGGTCACCTTATGGACCAATGTATTCAATTTAAGAGAGAAGTAAAAAAAAATAAGGGAAATAAGGAAAGCCAAAAGATATGACGAAATTGAGAGAATCAAAGACTAACCCAAAGGTATTCTTTCAGGTATATAGGAGGAAGATTAGAGAAAAGATAGGCCTACTTTAGTGTAATTTAGGTTAACTTACCGTGAATAATAAAGAAATGTGTATCTTTATAACACTTATTTCTTTTTTCACACCAACGGATGTAAATAAAGTCCCAGAAATCAATAATTATTTAGATCAAGACGAAAACAAATTATGCAAGAAGAAAGTTATTAGTGACATGTTCCACAGACGGATAGATTAAAACCAAGTGAGCCATCACGCCCTGAGGTGTTCTCAAGTTGTTCTCAAGGTGGAACTCAGTGGAACATTAGCTGGATGACTCGGTAAATAACTGTAAACTGGCCTCGTAAATGACAAGGGGAGAAAGGCACACGTAATGCTTATTTGCTAGGCGGGCGACAGGTTCTAAGCTTCAAATTATAAACCAGTTAGCCTAACTTCAAGTGCGGGAAAGCTGATGGAATCAATAATAAATAATAAATTATTGAATTATTGATTCCATGAATAATAAATTATTGATTCCATCAATAATTTATTATTCATGGAATCAATAGTAAATATTGATGGAATCAATAATATACGTGATTTGATTAAGGAATATTTGCATGGTTTTGCAAAGGGGCGCTCACGCCTTACTGATTTATTTACTCTTTTTCTCTAAGGTATTTGAGGCGGTACTTAATAACAATCATAAATACGATATTGTATATATAGATTTCAACGAGCGTGTTGACAGTCACGTGGACTACGATAAATTGTCTCCTGGATCGAGGCATGTTTTCCAGTAGACAACAAAATGTTTGAGTAAATGGAGAGGACTCAGAGTGGGGACCCGTTACAAGTGGTGTTCCACAGGGGTCAGTGTTGAGCCACGCGTTATTCGCGATGTAGATATATTAACGGCACTGAGGATGGAATCAATAGCGACTTCAGCAAGTTTGCCGATAACACTGAAATTGGACGTAAAATAAATTTTGATTTGTAGAATAGAAGTTTAGTGTAGACAAATATAAGGTTCAGATCCATGGAAAAGAAAACAACCACCGTATCTATAAACTCCATACTGTAAATCTCAGTCCCTATGTTTGCGAAAAAGACTTAGGAATGCTGGTTTGAATAAATCTAAAGCCATAACAATCCATAGGTGTTCGCAGTAAAGCTAATAGAATACTGGGCTTCATATCAAGAAGAATATAAAATAGAATTCCCCAGGTTATATTTTATATATCCTTGGTAAAGCCGCATTTAGATTATGCTGCTCACTTCTGATCTCCTTATTACAGAATAGACATAAATGCGCCTGGAAAATATTCAGAGAAAGGTGGTGAAATTATTTCCGTGTATCAGAATTTGAGCTCTATGGAAAAGCTTTGAATTAGTGAGGATATTATTGAAGTGTACATATGAAAACCCGGACTAAATAACGGAGATACAAGTAAAATATTGAAAACATCTAACCAAGACAGGAGTCGCAGCAATGGGCTCAAGTTGGTTAATCTTAGATTTAGATTGAGATGGATTGGCAGTTAAGTTGTGGACGAGAGAATTGAGGTTCCAGGTTGCGACACTGAAGCGAGAATCTTGACTAGCTTTAAAAATAGGTTGGACAATAATGCATTTCTTTACTGAAAACTTTAGTTCCCTGATAAAGCCTACTGTATGGGCGAAACATCGTCAATAAAGAATCACATTATACTGCATTTGTGTCTTATATCACCTAATATTGCCATCACCTGTAATCACTGTGTAGGACTAGGTTATACGAGGCGCCTTGTACAGTACCTTCCTATAACTGAGGCTGAGGAATGAAGGCACTGAGTGCCAGGGAGCTAGACTCATTATTAACAAAATTTAATTAAATTACAGAAGGGTGGAGTTTCTCATTTTCATCCACTTACATTATTAATGACTCTGAGATACACCATACAATGATGATCCTGCACTTGCAATACATTATTAATGACTCTGAGATACACCATACAATGATGATCCTGCACTTGCAATACATTATTAATGACTCTGAGATACACCATACAATGATGATCCTGCACTTGCATTACATTATTAATGACTCTGAGATACACCATACAATGATGATCCTGCACTTGCATTACATTATTAATGACTCTGAGATACACCATACAATGATGATCCTGCACTTGCATTACATTATTAATGACTCTGAGATACACCATACAATGATGATCCTGCACTTGCATTACATTATTAATGACTCTTGAGATACACCATACAATGATGATCCTACACATACATTACAGTGATGGGAACTTTCATGCATTGAATATACGTAAATGAAGACGAAATATGCACCAAATACCATGAATGGTATTAGATGTGAAGGTGTTACTGGCGTCGATACCGTGTTCCACACTCACTGGAGATCATGTGTAAGGATAAAAACTGAGACATACAGCCACATATGGGTTACATATTTTCCGTTGTGAGAGAGACTCCTGAGTGAGGCACCTAGTGTGCCAGCGAGAGACACAAGTGTGACTGAGAGACATGAACATCGCGAGATTTGAGATTCTAAGCTGTGAGAGAGACCCTTTGTACACTGCCTCCTCACTCCTCTCTCTGCCTCGTCATCTTATTGTACAGTATTTACGAATTTTTAGATATATAATGTAATCCAAATTTCTATCACTTCCCCACCATTCATTTCTTGTGTATAATTTTTGTGTTGTTCTTGTTTAAAATGGTAGAGATATCTTCATAAAAAAAAAAATTCCGTTTCTCTGGTGTATTGGATAGTCCATCCTGAGACATGGCACTTCACAAGCAACTGTAATTCCAGCTGTGCTGGAACGAAGTCTCTGAAGCTGTCGTAGCTGGTCTCCTAAGTCCAGCTGGTCATGCTCACCTAGCAGTGAGTTGGCACCCAGGAGTTAGTCGACTGCTGGGAGTCGCTTCCTAGGAAGGAAGATGAGGACCTTAGCGGATATAAGTCACACTGACCTTATATATTTGATGTTATCCTGGGTTATTAAGCCTCTGGCGTCCCTCATCCAAAGAAAGGCGTCTTCTTTCTTTCTTTCTTTTATTTCCATTTTCTTTTTCTTTCCTTTCATTCCCATTTTCTTTCTTTTTCTTTCCCTTTTCTTTCTTGTCTTTTCCCTTTTTCTTTCTTTCATTTCCACTTTCTTTTTAATTTCTTTCCCTTTCTTTTCTTTCCATTCACTTCCATTTTCTTTTTTCTTTCTTTCAGCAGCTCCTGCTATTAACACCTTCTCCCCTCCCCTCCATTCTCCCCTCTCTCCTCCCCCATCTACCCCTCACCCCCGGGTATGACGCATATCACCTCGCGATCCACATACTCCATTATCATATTTCACATCATTAGCATATTTATGAGAGGGTCTTGCCCCAGCTACCTCTCCCCCCCTTCCACCCTCCTGAGAGGTCTTGCCCCAGCTACCCCTCCCCCCCTTCCACCCTCCTGAGAGGTCTTGCCCCAGCTACCCCTCCCCCTCCAACCCTTCTGAGAGGTCTTGCCCCAGCTACCCCTCCCCCCCTTCCACCCTCCTGAGAGGTCTTGCCCCAGCTACCCCTCCCTCCAACCCTTCTGAGAGGTCTTGCCCCAGCTACCCCTCCCCCTTCCACCCTCCTGAGAGGTCTTGCCCCAGCTACCCTCCCCCTTCCACCCTCCTGAGAGGTCTTGCCCCAGCTACCCCTCCTCCAACCCTTCTGAGAGGTCTTGCCCCAGCTACCCCTCCCCCTTCCACCCTCCTGAGAGGTCTTGCCCCAGCTACCCCTTCCCCCCTTCCACCCTCCTGAGAGGTCTTGCCCCAGCTACCCCTCCCTCCAACCCTTCTGACAGGTCTTGCCCCAGCTACCCCTCCCCCTTCCACCCTCCTGAGAGGTCTTGCCCCAGCTACCCTCCCCCTCCAACCCTTCTGAGAGGTCTTGCCCCAGCTACCTCCCCTTCCACCCTCCTGAGAGGTCTTGCCCCAGCTACCCCTCCCCTCCAACCCTTCTGAGAGGCCTTGCCCCAGCTACCCCTCACCCCTTCCACCCTCCTGGGAGGTCTTGCCCCAGTTCTCTCATCCTTCCCCCCTTCCACCATCCCCCTCCCCCTCTCCTTGTATAGGTACGTCATATAGAGGGGAGGGATGATGTAATTTCAAATCTCATTCTTCTCCTTTTACTCCTCACGCTCCTTCCTCTTTTCTTCCTCCTTTCTCTTCTCTTTTTCCTCCTTTTCTCCTATTCAACCTTCCTTTTCTTATTACTTCTCTTTCTTCTTCCTCTTTTCATTTTATTTTTCTATTCTTCCTCTTCATCCACTGCTTCTTCTCTTCCTTATCTGCTTTTCCTCTTCCTCTTCCTCCTCTTCCTCCTCCTCTTCCTCCTCCTCTTCCTCCTCCTCCTCTTCCTCCTCCTCCTCTTCCTCCTCCTCTTCCTCCTCCTCCTCTTCCTCCTCCTCCTCTTCCTCCTCCTCTTCCTCCTCCTCCAGTACCTGAAGGGCATTCCGGGGGTCAACGCCCCCGCGCCCGGTCCATGACCAGGCCTCCTGGTGGATCAGTGCCTGATCAACCAGGCTGTTACTAGTTTTCTGTATTAGCATATTTTAAATTCCCTTCATCTCTCCTAAATTATGTTTATGTTATTGCTTTGTTTGAATGCTTGTTTGACTGCTTGCTTTGCGTACTCAGGCGCGCCCACCTTGTGGTGGTTGCGAGGGATTAGTTCCAGCTCCTGGGCCCGCCTCCCGACCTTCCTGCCCTGTTCTGTTCCAGACTATGGAACAGAACTCTTCTCCAGGCTGAGGGACTGACCACCTCAAAACTTCGTCTTTAAGGCTGATGGACTGATTACATCAGTCTACTGTGCTCGACTGAAGAAGCCTACTATGTAGGCGACACGTTTAAGATTAGAGATGCCTAACTCTTGTACACGTGTCTTACCTCTTCGATAACCTCAGATGGGTACAGCATAACTACTACCCCGGCCCCCTGCCCCTTCCCCTCCCCCTCAGACACGATCAAATAGTACTAGTAGGCTAATGTCCCCCTCCCCCTTCCCCTTCCCCTTCCCCTCCCCATCCTTCTTCCCTCCCATCCTTCTTCCTCCCTCCCCCATCCCTCATAAATAATCACACGAGTACGACTAGGTGATTACACCCCCCCCTCCCTTTCCAGCTAACACCCCCCTCCTCTCAAGGGCTATAGTTAACCTCATGTTGGCCAGTAACTACTTAATTGCCTCGTTATCACCCGCGCAAACACCCATTCCATTATTACGCTTGTTATCTGATAGACCACAACTGCTGTGGTTATTACGGCGATAAGACTAATTCAATATTTTGTCCCGAAGAAGGTACATGACATGAATAATTAACGAGCGAGAATAATGGACAAGGATGTATTAATGGGAGTAGTAGAGGGGATGGGAGGGATAGGTAGATAGATACAAAAATAAACAGGTAAGTGGATTGAAAAGAAACAGGTAAGTGCATAGAAAGTAAACAGGAAAGTGGATAGAAAGTAAACAGGTAAGTGGATAGAAAAGAAACAGGTAAGTTGATAGAAAAGAAACGGGTTAGTGGATAGAAAAGAAACGGTTAAGTAAGGCTACTACATAGCCACATCAGAAAGAAGACAACAACAGTGGAACCAGCGCTTCACCACGGCCTCTGAGGCAGCAAACAAGTGTAAACAACTCCACAAAAACATAAACAACAACAAGGCGAAACGTTTCGGTAATAAGGACACCCAAGCGTAGCACATACGTGTCAGTCACGAAGTTAGCCAAGCGGTACGATGCATTGGTTTCCGGAAACGGCAAGAAACGTGGACGAAAGAGAAAGTAATTCGACGTACAAGAGAGCGGATAGGAAGCGTTGAACTTCAGGCGAATTTCATTAACACTCGCGCTGGATAAGATAATCAAAAGAATGGTGAGGCACTTAGAGAAAAGTGGTGCCATTAACAACACCCAGGACACGTTTAGAGAAGATATTTTCGATCTCATAATCCTGCTGTAGTTGTGTGACACAGAGGTGGACGACATATTCTCGTATTAATGTTGGTAGAATTACCCACAATATGTTAAGTAAAAGGACACAAGTGCAAACAATGCACCAATAACCCGTGTATAGAGAAATGCTTACGACGACGTTTCGGTCCGGCTGGGACCATTTACAAAGTAAGTTTCTCTTTCCTATGTGCGGGTTATTTGTGTATTGTGACTTTTTGTTCTTTAGAGTTTGGGACAAAAACTAAAGGAGTAGACAGGGATCCAATACTACCTAAAAGGATCCAACACTACCTAGAAGGATCCAACACTACCTAAAAGGATCCAACACTACCTAGAAGGATCCAACACTACCTAGAAGGATCCAACACTACCTAGAAGGATCCAACACTACCTAGAAGGATCCAACACTACCTAAAAGGACGTAGACAGAGTCAGTGTCAGGGTAGTGGTGTTAGAACTGGCAAATGTAACAAGTGAAGTTACACATAGGTGGACTGATTACATTATCTTTACCTCGCCATTACTACTGCCTACATTCTCCTCTGTATTTGACTGATGAAGCCTACGAAACGTTTCAACAAAAAAGACACCCAACTATTGCTCTTGTGTCTTACTCATTAACTTGTAGGTATATTAATCCATTTTCAACACACATTGGTCAACACTGAGACAGGAAACACTTGCTGGAAGACATAGCTGTTAAATTAATGCTAAGAAAAACGAAATAGCCTTCGGGAATCTCAAAATAAGCCTATATACGACAATTATCAGGCCCAGCTTGAAGTACGCGTCACCAACATGGAGTCCATTCCTGTTCAAGCATGTCAGGAAGGTTAAGTGTGTGTAAGGCTCAAAAATATACTAGACCCAGAGCTAAAGGGAATGAAATGGTAAACGAAACTGAGGGAACTGAACCTGACAAAATTAGAGGATAGAGGGACTAGGGAAAATTTGATAAAACATTTACAATAGAAAGATGTGATACGGTGGACAGGGATACGCACACACACACACACACACACCTTGTCGCAAAGGTTTGCGACAAGGTTAGTTCCACAACTCAGGGGTCTGTCCTATGAAGAAAGGTTGAGGGAAATAGGACTAACAACACTGGAGGAAAGAAGGGTCAGAGGAAACATGATAACGACATACAAAATACTGCGGGAATCGACAAGGTAGACAGTGACAGGATGTTCCAGAGAGGGAACACAGAAACAAGGGGACACAACTGGAAGCTGAAGACTCATATGAGTCAAAGGGATGTTAGGAAGCATTTCTTCAGCCACAGAGTAGTCAGGAAGTGGAATAGTCTAGAGAAAGATATAGTGGAGGCAGGAACCATACATAGTTTTAAGACAAGGTATGATAAAGCTCATGGAGCAGGGAGAGCAGAGACCCAGTAGCAGACAGCGAAGAGGCGGGGCCAGGAGCTGAGTCTCGACCCCTGCAACCACAATTAGGTGAGTACAATTAGGTGAGTACACTGCTCCACCCCTGTCTTCCCCCACACAAAAATCTTGCGCCTCTTACCGTCTTCCCTGCCTTAAACACACTGACTAACACTCCTCTGATCCTCTTTTGTGTGTGTTCTTACCTATTCGTGGTTGCAGGGTCGATTCGCAGCTCTTGTGCGTGTTTAGTGTGTGTGTGTACTCACCTATATGTGGTTGCAGGGGTTGAATCACAGCTCCTCCCGCCAGCGTGGCGGGAGATTCGTCTGTGAAAACTTGCATTTGTGGTCACAGTGGGGCCTATGCTAACCTTCCTATGGTGTATACATATACCTAGTTGGATGAATCTTATTGTAGCCAGCTGGCCCAGTAGCTAGTGCTTCGGTCTGGTGTTTTATGACTGACCACGGGTTCTACCCCCACCCGTGGTACGGTTTGTTAGTGTCTGTTATTGATGTTCAGACTGAGTGTCGCCAGGTTAGTGCAACTGTGTATTCTTAGGCATTAAACAGAATGTGAATAAATGCTTTACAAAACTGACAAGTTGATAAATGAGGCACTTGTGTAGCATTTATATGCGCTACGGCATTTATATTGTACATTATATGTAGCGTTTTGCTACGTATAATGTAGTTTTTAAGATGTTTCAGTGAACCTGTAGAGTTTTCTAATATAATTCCCAAATGTTTCAAAAGTGTCTTATTCTTGGGTTTACTAACTAATATTTGGAGTAATGTTAACGTGTGAAAGTATTCTTAGGTTATATAATGTAGTCCAAACTTCTCTATTCCCAACTCTTTTTTTTCCAGTCTCCTAAAATATATATTTTTAATTATCCTGTTCTTTAATGGAGATATCTTCTTAAATATTCAATTCTTTAACCAGACGTTTGGTAAGTTGGGGGAGGAAGAAGGATGGGTAAGGATGGAATATGGAGGAGGGATAGGAGGGGGGTGAGAAGAGGGGGTAATAAAAGTAAGTGTCCCAACCACTTTGGTGCATATTGATATTAGTGTTTGTGTGTTGTGTTGAGCATAGTAATCAGATGATCGTGTATACCACACCACCCATTAGAGACACTAGTGTATATGAGATGCATACCTGCATGACAGTAAATTGGTGGTAGGTATATTTTTGTAATTGCCTTGTTCTTGGTTGGGGGGATTGGAAGGAAGGGCGCAGGAGGCTGGTTGTAGGAAGCTTACTGGAGATGGTGGTCAGCGGCTGATGTGATTCTGAGACGGTGTCCTGCTATACCTGGAGTCTACCTGGAGGGTATCCCGGGGATCAACGCCCCCGCGGCCCGGTCTACGATCAGGCCTCCCGGTGGATCAGGACCTGATCAACCAGGCTGTTACTGCTGGCTGGACGTAGTCCAACGTACGAACCACAGCCCGGCTGATCCGGTACAGACTTTAAGTATCTGTCCAGCTCCCTCTTGAAGGCAGCCAGGGGCCTATGGATTGTTTTCAGATGGTACTTGGTTAAAATGTAAGGTATCCACAGAAAGGATGGTTTTTATCTGCTCTGGACATAGACTGTCTCTGGTGGTATCCATTATTCTATATCTTCAGGGAGATCACTCAGTATAAAAAAACATACCACGGGTGGGGTTCGAACCCGCGGTCAGAGAGTCTCAAAACTCCAGACCGTCGCGTAAGCCACTGGGCCAGCTAGCTTCAATAAGATTCATCTAACTAGGTATATTTCTACACCATAGGAAGGTTAGCATAGGCACCACTATGTCCACAAATGCAAGTTTTTACAGACGAATCTCCCGCTAGCATGGCCGTGACGAACTCTAGCTCAAGTTCCCTTCAAAGCCGTCAACATGACTCACGAAATCGTAATAACACGATTGCAAACAAACCAACAAACAAACCCGTGGTATGGTTTGTTTGCAATCGTGTCATTACGATTTCGTGAGTCAGATCACTCAGTATGTTTGATCTTGGAGAGTCCACCTTATGTAGGAAACGTCGGACTCTTTGTTGGAGGGACATCCTGTGGGTCCTGTGGGACGGTGCATTGATGTAGTCGGTGGTGTTAGGTGGCTGGGGTGGGTTTTCTCTGTCTGGTATATATAGAGTTCGTGTATGGTATATAGCTGACACTTCTTTAGTTTTCCAAACCTGACATTTATAGCGTCGATCTCCTTTTGCATGTCCACATCCTTCCATTCTGATTGTGTCCCTCAGTCTGGCGATAAAGTAGACTCTTTGTAGATGTAACATGTTGTCTTTTGTTGTCAGCGAGCTGGGCACTCAAGGATATTCAAACATAGGTTTTATCATCATCTTAAATAGGTGTTTCTTGATACGAGAGGAAGCCAGATTAAACCTGTACAGCTGGCTGAGGCGGACTTTTGCTAAGTTTACTTTTGTGATAAATGTTTTTTTAAATCGACAAGTTGAAGATTGAGACACTTATGCGACATATGGGAATGTTTATTAAGGAAACGTTTCGCCACACAGTGGCTTCATCAGTCCGGGTTTTTTGATGATGATAGGTGTACTTTTGATGGAGACACTCCGATTGTTTTCAATTGTCGAGGCATAACATCCGATGGTGCTGGTGAGGACCTTGGCGGGATTGGTCGTGACTCCTCCATTTCTTCTCCAGGTTGACTCTTCTTCCCAATTCCGTATTCGTTTATCCATCGCCTTCTCGTGGCTGTTTTTGTGTTATTGTATTCTGGTTGGGGAAGGTCGTTTACACACAAAAATTCTATTTCTCCTGTGTATGGGATAGGCTATGCCGAGAGATGGTAATTCCCCCGAGTGATAGTAACTCCAGTTCTGCTTGAGGGAAACCTCTGAAGCTGCCGTAGCTACTGAACCCTTGCTGGAATACTCGACGGAGGATATGCAGGTCTCCCTACTGAAGTCTCCCAGCTCAGACCGTGACCCATCCTGTGTGAGGCGGGATGACGGTGTCAACGCAGCAGTAGCGACCAGCGGAGAGGCGGGGCCAGGAGCTATGAATCGAATATCATGAACTATTATGAAAAAAAAGAACAATAACAACAGCACACTGCTGATGTATCTAGTTTTGCTAAAGAGAAAAAACAACAAAACAAAAGTCTTTTCCGTCACATTTTATACAATAAACAGTCCCACCTACTCCCCTTCCTTCTCCCCACCTACCCCTTCTCCTCTCCCCTTCCTCCTTCCTTTATCTCTCCCACGCACACAACGCCACTATAAAAATCTCTCTGTATATACCCGCTATCGCCACCTGTTATCTCTTCAGGGATCTCACACGAAGCGACAATTTCATTCTCCCACCTCAAACTGGGTATCCTCCCCCTTCCACGTGCTATCTTCCATCGGTGGCCACCTCGCCTGCTATCTTATCTTTCTCTCTTACCTTGCTATCTTTCCATATTATCTTGCCCTACTCTCGTACCTTGATATCTTGCCTTGCTGTCCGCCGGGTCATCTCAATATTATCCCTTGCTATCTTACTGTGTTGGTGTATGTAAACACTTCCTTCGCTTCCTTAGCTGTCATCTTGCTATCTTCTATCACTCCCTGGCCTGCTATCATGCTATCATCCCCACTCCCTGTCCTCTTATCTTGCTATCCTCCACCACTCCATGGCTTGCTATCTTGCTATCTTCCCCATTCCCGGGCTCGCTATCTTCCTATCTTCCACCAACCCCTGGCCTGTTATCTTCCATCATTCTTCAGCTGGATGACTAGCTAACTTCCATCAGTTTCTAGTCTGTTATCTAGTATCTATCTTCTTCGTCTTTGCGTCATCTAACTCGTTACCTCCACTCGTGTAATATTAAATCTAGATACTGTCCATTGACGAGGCGAGAGAGATGAGAGGGTTGATAATGTGTGTGTGTGTGTGTGTGTGTGTACTCACCTAGTTGTGGTTGCAGGGGTCGAGTCATAGCTCCTGGCTCCGCCTCTTCACTGGCCGGTACTGGGTCATTCTCCCTGCTCCATGAGCTTTATCATACCTCTTCTTAAAGCTATGAATGGAACCTGCCTCCACTACATCGCTTCCCAAACTATTCCACTTCCCGACCACTCTGTGACTGAAGAAATACTTCCTAACATCCCTGTGATTCATCTGAGTCTTCAACTTCCAACTGTGTCCCCTTGTGTGTGTGTGTGTGTGTATGTGTGTGTGTGTCGAGGGGGTTGTTTAACACAGAGGTTGTTGGTTGTGACGATGGTGGTGGTGATGACAAGGGTATGTCAGGATGGTGGCAGGGGTGTTGGTTGTGATGGTGGTGGCAGGGGTTTTGGTAGTGGTGACAGGGATTGTGGTGGTGGTGGTAGACTGGTGACCAGGGGTTGTGGTGGTGGTACCAGGGGTTGCTGGGTGGGGTTGTGGTGGTGGCGACAGGGGTGGCAGAGGTGGTAGCAGGGGGTTATGGTGGTGGAAAGTGTTGTGGTGGTAGTGGCAGGGTTGATGGCAGGGGGGTAGTGGCACTATCGTACTTCCTCCACCCACTCATAACCTCCACCTCAACCCCAACAACCTCACTTTCTCTGGTGTTCCAACATGGGACTCATTACTCTCTCCCACCAGCCTTAATTTCAACTCCTCCCACGTTAATGCGAAGGCAACATGTGCTTAGAAAGACTTAAATGTTAGGCACATTTTTTGTGTGTCTAATTCCATGTTAACTTGTTCACAGATCCTCGTGTGGAGTGTTAAGTGTTAGTTAACATCACCACGCTGTGTTTAAGGTGTTAATTAACAACACGGCGTGTTTATGGTGTTCTGTTATCTTAAGTAATAAGGTGATTCACTCCTGTCTACAAGAGTAGGTGTTGGGGAAGGTGTTGGGGAAGGAAGGAGGGAGGGATAGGAAAGGAAAGGGAAGAATATATATATTAATCTTGTGTGCCTGTTCGTTATGTGCTTCCGGGAGTTGAGCTACAGCTTCTGGTCCCGCCTCTCAACTTTTCCCTCCTCTAAAAAGTGTCTATTTACTCTGTACCGCCTGAGCAGCTAGTTAGGTAGACCTGAAGGCTAGTTAGGTAGACCTGAAGGCTAGTGAGGTAACCTGAAGGCTAGTGAGGTAGACCTGAAGGCTAGTTAGGTAGACCTGAAGGCTAGTGAGGTAGACCTAAAGGCTAGTTAGGTAGACCTGAAGGCTAGTTAGGTAGACCTGAAGGCTAGTGAGGTAGACCTAAAGGCTAGTTAGGTAGACCTGAAGGCTAGTTAGGTAGACCTGAAGGCTTAAGGGAAATCAAGAATATTTCAGAGATGGGATACAGGAGCAAATGGGCACAGCTGGAAGTTGAAACTCAGATTAGTCATAAGGATGTTAGCAAGTATTTCTTCAGCCCTAGAGTAGTTAGGAGATGGAAGGAACTGGAAAGTGAAGCGGTAGAGGCAGGATCCAGTCATAGGTTTAATGAAGACGTACGATAAAGCTCTTGAAGCCAAGAGAGAGTGGACCTAGTAGCGACCAGCGAAGAGGCGGGGTATGAGCTGTGACTCGTCCCCCCGCAATCACATATAGGTGAGTACACCAACACAGAAGCACCTACACACACACACTCGCGTCCCCTCTCCCACATAATTCCAGAACCAAATTTAACAAGAGAAAGTACACGCACCTCTCTAAACAAGTCACTTATCACCTGATCTTTATGTTCTGGCCTCTCTCTGCCAACTGTGTTTATTCTTTTCAAGTCTATAAAAATTACTCGATGGGGAGATAACATTAATTGTCCTTCACTCTTTTTTAATTGGGTGTTGAATGGCGAGGTGTTTGTGTATGTGTGTGTGTAATTACCTATTTGTAATTAACTCTTTGTAATTACCTATTTGTAGGAAGAGGAACAATACTTATGGTGCGTCCTCTAGTGATCGCCCTCTCTGATATTGTCTTAAAAAAATGGGAAAGTCGAGGCGTATTTTGGGATGGTACCTGACACTTAAGGGAAAGTAGAGCACTTTAGCACTTTGTGTTACTCGTGAGGAACGCTCCTTTACACCACTTGGTGTCACTTAGGGAAAGAGGAACACTCATGACCACTTTAAACTGGCCCTGTACACAAGTGGTGTGCACAGCACCCTGCCGAGTGGATGCAGGATCGTACTGACCAACCACAGGATTCCATAAAAAAAGACACAGGTGCAAAACAATCTTTTATTGTGGCAACGTTTCGCTCAGTGTCGAGATTTATCGAGCAAATGTTGCCACGATAATTGCAGTTTTTGCACCTCTTGTTTTTTTTTTAGCTCCGCAAAGACAGTATCCACAACTAGCTTAGCTTGCCACTATTTCTTGATAAATATTGATGGACAGAGCACATTGACTCGAGGGTGAGGGACTGTTTACCTCAAATTTCTTCTCATCTCCCACCGTTCTTCTCTGTATTGAGACCGAAGAAGCCACGTTTCCAGAAGAAAGATTTCCAAATGGTGTCCAGGTGTCTCGATTGCCATTGACGAAAGTCGAACTGAAGAATCGCCCAACGTGAGATAGCAGTCTGACATGCCCACGACAACACACGGGCATTCCAACATGCATGACAAAGTCACCATAGTATCAACTGGGAAGACTCCCTTATATCACCATCTAATAAAAACAATGATCATCGAAGAATCATTCTTCAGATCTAACCCAAGGACAGTGAGAACCGGATGTTATCACGACCTGTAACTGAATACTCCAAAATATTCACTTTTAACTGACTCTATTATACGACTGAAGAAGCCTGATGCGCAGGCGAAAGGCCCCAGCAATAAAGACACCTATACGTTGCACATGTCTTGCTTATCTATATGTCAGTATTGTATAGCATTATGATAACAAAGTCTCACATTCCAGCAGTCTTGTAGAGACTCAAGAGACAGTGATAATCTTCACATAAGAACATAAACACTGTCCCAATGGTACTACTTGGCAGCTTGTTCCACACCTCTGGCACAAGATCCGACCATTCTTCACTTGTTCCTACTACGAAGGTGAGTAAGAGTAAATAACGTTTTAGACCCGTGTCTGGCGAACGAAGGATCGAGCCTCCACCAGTCCATGTGCCGAAGGACTCAAACAGGTTTAGCGTTTCGTTTAAATGTAACGATAATCTACTCTCACCCACCCACTAGCAGTGTGTGTGTGTGTGTGTTAGTTACCATTTGTTTTTGTCCTAGGCACATGTCGATTTGACACTAGGCCTGTTATATGTATTGTGTGTGTGTGTGTGTAAGGAAACACTTCGAAATGTTTCCGCCCCGCCGGGAATTGAACCCGGGCCCTCCGTGCGTGAAGCGAGAGCTTTAGAAACCAGGCCACCGTGGCTGTGTATGTGTGTGTGTGCGTGTTATAGAGATTTACAGTCTTTTTAACTACTTATTTTGCATAATGCATAAATATCTTTACTTTTTTAGTTCTTATAGAAAACAGGAAGTAATGATACTTGTTGGACCCCACTTGAGACACTTGCCCATGTGAAGAAATGGAAGCCTCTCTCTCTCTCTCTCTCTCTCTCTCTCTCTCTCTCTCTCTCTCTCTCTCTCTCTCTCTTTGCACTGTCTGCATTTTCTTGACAGAAAACATCTCATCATTTGCAACAGTGTTTGTGTTTCCACACTGTGTTGATACAGACAACGAGTGGTGGCAAGGTGTTGCATGATCAAGGTGTTGCATGATCAAGGTGTTGCATGATCAAGGTGTTGCATGATCAAGGTGTTGCATGATCAAGGTGTTGCATGATCAAGGTGTTGCATGATCAAGGTGTTGCATGATCAAGGTGTTGCATGATCAAGGTGTTGCATGATCAAGGTGTTGCATGATCAAGGTGTTGCATGATCAAGGTGTTGCATGATCAAGGTGTTGCATGATCAAGGTGCTATTTTCTGGTGACACAAATACTGTGTAATTGTCCACAAGCAGATCCCTGACGATAACTATACCCCCCCCCTCTCTAAGATGATTATATCTGTACTTTGTTACTGTGTTGTCTGCTGCTGCTGCTGCTGCTGCTGCTGCTGCTGCTGCTGCTGCTGCTAGCTGCTGCTGCTCGCTGCGCGCTGCTGCGCTGCTGCGCGCTGCATGCGCTGCGCTGCTGCTGCGCGCTGCTGCTAGCTGCCTGCTGCCGCGCGCTGCTGCACGCTGCCTGCTGCTGCTGCGCGCTGCTGCTGCTAGCACTGCGCTGCTGCCGCTTGCTCTCTGCAGCTCTGCTTTCTACTTTTAGCTCTACTGCTGCTACTGCTATTACTACTACTCTTTAACTACTACTGCTGCTACTGCTACTACTACTACTACTATCTATACTCTACTACAGTCACTACTGTTTACGAGAAATGATGAAGCGCAGACACACTATTACTAGTCACTATCAATGCTCTTACAACCACCGTTTACTACTAAATCTACTACTACTACTACTACTACTATAATAATAATACTATCTATTCTCAACTGAATAGATTTCTAACTAAATTTGCTCACACAAATGTAAAAAAACCCAATCCTTCTTTCTCACTCTATTCTCTCTCTCTATCTCTCTCTCTCTCTCTCTCTCTCTCTCTCTCTCTCTCTCTCTCTCTCTCTCTCTCTCTCTCTCCTCTCTCCCCTCTCTCCTCCCTCTCTTCTCTCTCCCCTCTCTCCTCCCTCTCTTCTCTCTCCCCTCTCTCCTCCCTCTCTCTCTCTCCCTCTCTCTCCTCCCTCTCTCTCCCCTCTCTCCCCTCTCTCTCTCTCTGGAGATCAATGCTATGCGAGGCTGGTGAGGGACTGGCGGCGTCTGTTGCTTCATAATTCAGCTTGCTGGCGGCCGATACATCATAAGATGGCATAATTTCATTTTTACACCTCCCGCGAGAGCCATCTGACGGAGGCTGCCGCAGCGCAAGGGGTGACGGCGGCAGGAGCGGCGGCCGCAGCTGCGGCACGGGGTAGCGGCGGCGGCCGTGGCTAACCGCTAGAAGCGTACTTGCGTCTTTCTTAGTCTTCGATCTTTTGTGTGGATGATAAGAGAGGAGGTAAGAGGAAACAAAGAAAGAAGAGAGGAACGAAAGGTAGGGAAGAAATAGAAAGGAAGGATGGAGAGTGGGGGATAGAAGGGAGAGATGGGGACGAATAGGGTGTAAGGGGGTTGGATTTTTTTTTAAAACAGTCATGTTTAACCACACCGTGTAGCTAGACTGTTCTGTATGATAGTTAACAGCAGTGTGTGGCTACACTGTTCTGTATGATAGTTAACAGCAGTGTGTGGCTACACTGTTCTGTATGATAGTTACCAGCAGTGTGTGACTACACTGTTCTGTATGATAGTTACCAGCAGTGTGTGGCTACACTGTTCTGTATGATAGTTACCAGCAGTGTGTGGCTACACTGTTCTGTATGATAGTTACCAGCAGTGTGTGGCTACACTGTTCTGTATGATAGTTAACAGCAGTGTGTGGCTACACTGTTCTGTATGATAGTTACCAGCAGTGTGTGGCTACACTGTTCTGTATGATAGTTACCAGCAGTGTGTGGCTACACTGTTCTGTATGATAGTTACCAGCAGTGTGTGGCTACACTGTTCTGTATGATAGTTACCAGCAGTGTGTGGCTACACTGTTCTGTATGATAGTTAACAGCAGTGTGTGGCTACACTGTTCTGTATGATAGTTACCAGCAGTGTGTTGCTACACTGTTCTGTATGATAGTTACACTGTGGAAACGCCAGCAGTGTGTGGCTACACTGTTCTGTATGATAGTTACATTGTGGAAACGCCAGCAGTGTGTGGCTACACTGTTCTGTATGATAGTTACCAGCAGTGTGTGGCTACACTGTTCTGTATGATAGGTACACTGTGGGTACACCAGCAGTGTGTGGCTACACTGTTCTGTATGATAGTTACCAGCAGTGTGTGGCTACACTGTTCTGTATTATAGTTACACTGTGGGTACACCAGCAGTGTGTGGCTACACTGTTCTGTATGATAGTTACCAGCAGTGTGTAGCTACACTGTTCTGTATGATAGTTACACTGTGGGTACACCAGCAGTGTGTGGCTACACTGTTCTGTATGATAGTTACCAGCAGTGTGTGGCTACACTGTTCTGTATGATAGTTACCAGCAGTGTGTGGCTACACTGTTCTGTATGATAGTTACACTGTGGAAACGCCAGCAGTGTGTGGCTACACTGTTCTGTATGATAGTTACCAGCAGTGTGTGGCTACAATGTTCTGTATGATAGTTACACTGTGGAAACGCCAGCAGTGTGTGGCTACACTGTTCTGTATGATAGTTACCAGCAGTGTGTGGCTACACTGTTCTGTATGATAGTTACCAGCAGTGTGTAGCTACACTGTTCTGTATGATAGTTACCAGCAGTGTGTGGCTACAATGTTCTGTATGATAGTTACACTGTGGGTACACCAGCAGTGTGTAGAGGTCAAGGTCAAGGGATTCCAAACGTTCCCAGTTGCTGAACTTATCCTTGTAGTGGGCTGTATAACCCTTGTGGTTTAGAGCTTCTTTTGATAATAATAATAATCCGTGTAGTGAAGGTTCTCTATACATTCTCCGGATCTATAGTTTCTCCAGGATGGGTCCTGTCCCGAGTCTTCTCCACGTGGTGACCCGGATGTCACTGGTCGTGAGAGTGTCTCCAGGCACTCAACGTGGAGAGGCTATCACTGGTCGTGAGAGTGTCTCCAGGCACTCAACGTGGACAGGCTATCACTGGTCGTGAGTGTGTCTCCAGGCACTCAACGTGGAGAGGTTATCACTGGTCGTGAGAGTGTCTCCAGGCACTCAACGTGGAGAGGGTATCACTGGTCGTGAGTGTGTCTCCAGGCACTCAACGTGGACAGGCTATCACTGGTCGTGAGTGTGTCTCCAGGCACTCAACGTGGAGAGGTTATCACTGGTCGTGAGTGTGTCTCCAGGCACTCAACGTGGACAGGCTATCACTGGTCGTGAGAGTGTCTCCAGGCACTCAACGTGGAGAGGCTATCACTGGTCGTGAGAGTGTCTCCAGGCACTCAACGTGGAGAGGGTATCACTGGTCGTGAGTGTGTCTCCAGGCACTCAACGTGGACAGGCTATCACTGGTCGTGAGAGTGTCTCCAGGCACTCAATGTGGACAGGCTATCACTGGTCGTGAGAGTGTCTCCAGGCACTCAACGTGGAGAGGTTATCACTGGTCGTGAGAGTGTCTCCAGGCACTCAACATGGAGAGGCTATCACTGGTCGTGAGAGTGTCTCCAAGTACTCAACATGGAGAGGCTATCACTGGTCGTGAGAGTGCCTCCAGGCACTCAACATGGAGAGGTTATCACTGGTCGTGAGAGTGTCTCCAGGCACTCAACGTGGAGAGGCTATCACTGGTCGTGAGAGTGTCTCCAGGCACTTAACGTGGAGAGGTTATCACTGGTCGTGAGAGTGTCTCCAGGCACTCAACGTGGAGAGGCTATCACTGGTCGTGAGAGTGCCTCCAGGCACTCAACATGGAGAGTGTTGAAGTACACAATGTGAAAGGAGAATTATCGATACACTTAGGGCTCTTAAAGGACTGAGTGACGGGGTGAGGACATTTGGCCCATTTCAAAGACAGCTGTACGTGAGAGAGAGAGAGAGAGAGAGAGAGAGAGAGAGAGAGAGAGAGAGAGAGAGAGAGAGAGAGAGAGAGAGAGAGAGAGAATGAGAAATCAGGTAACTGCAGCCATCAGCTTCACGTATTAATTTTCGAGTACACAGCACTAGCACAAAACCCACAATTTAAACAGAAGAAATCTTTATAGTCCTTAAAAGAAAGCAGCTGACCTCCGAGGAACGTACAAAATACTCAGAGGAGACAGAATCACAACATACACGATACTCAAAGGAGACATGATCAGAACATACTCGATACTCAGTGCAAGACATATGATCGCAACATACACGATACTTAGAAGAAGACGTATCTAATCGAGTACACATACACACACACTAAGATAAGCACCCTACCCTCAACCTCACATAAAACACACACACACGTGATACACTCTGCTGTTTGTACACGCACTCACACTTCCACACACAAATTACACCCTCACACAATCACACAATTACACTCTGGTAAAAAGGTCATCACGAGCTGGTAAGAGAATTTAGTGTAACTAGTCACATTTTGACCTTTTTTTTCATCTTATCAAATATGAAACGATAATTTAAAAAAGGTCGAAGCTCCAATACACTGGCGATATAACCCGTAATAAATATTCCCAGTAGAGTTCGTTTTGCGTTATTTTTCGCTCATATGATGCCACTGGCCGCCGCCTCTTCGTATATAAAGTAGATAAATAGAGTGAGGAGAGAGTGAATTAGAGAGAGAGAGAGAGAGAGAGAGAGTATAGCATCATTACAAGCAGCGTGGCTACATATACTAGCAGCAGCAGCCCTACTAATTGTATCAGTAATGATCTCAGTAGTAACGTTCAGTGAGCATTCTCTCTCTCTCTCTCTCTCTCTCTCTCTCTCTCTCTCTCTCTCTCTCTCTCTCTCTCTCTCTCTCTCTCTCTCTCTCTCTCTTTATCGGTGGTTGAACTCCAGTAGCCACTTGTTTCACCATCATTGATTTCCTGTAATTTATTTCTATATTATTACGTTCATATTCTTCTTATACACACACACACACACACACACACACACACACACACACACACACACACACACACACATATATATATATATTGGGAGCACAGAAATTGGTCTTTACTCTTGTTTGTGTGGGATAAGTCATCCTGGGAGAATGTAATTCCCAGATAATAAGCACTGAAGTCATAGTGAAATGCTTGGTGATATCTTCATCACCTTACTGAAGTCTCCCAGCTCAGTGTGACACACTTCTTGACTTCATATACACCTGCATTGTCTTATACAACCATCTCGCTACTGATAGTGACACACCTCCATACTTCAGCCACACCATCTCGCTACTGATGGTGACACACCTCCATACTTCAGCCACACCATCTCGCTACTGATGGTGACACACCTCCATACTTCAGCCACACCATCTCGCTACTGATGGTGACACACCTCCATACTTCAGCCACACCATCTCGCTACTGATGGTGACACACCTCCATACTTCAGCCACACCATCTCGCTACTGATAGTGACACACCTCCATACTTCAGCCACACCATCTCGCTACTGATGGTGACACACCTCCATACTTCAGCCACACCATCTCGCTACTGATAGTGACACACCTCCATACTTCAGCCACACCATCTAGCTACTGATGGTGACACACCTCCATACTTCAGCCACACTATCTGTCCTGTGTGATGGGGTGTACCTGGGATATATAACTAACAGCTGTTATTTACATGTTTAATCACGTGTTAGGAGAGTGTAGCAGATATTACAAAAATGTCTCCCTCACAACCACTCTCCCTCCCTCACCGCTACTCTCCCTTACTCCCTCACTCTCCCTCAGGACCTGACCATTCCTCTCAGCGCTCGACAAAATTGCGTCATGTTGATATTTTCAATAAAGCAGCGTAGTGTGGCCAGCCTGGCCCGCTGCCTCGCCCACCCTCCTCTTTTTACACTGCTGAGGCCTCCACAGGGCCACTTATCCTGGCCGTGAAGCACAACTCTCATCATCCAATCACAACCCTCACAACCCTCCTGGTACACTTTTCATTAGTTAGTAGCTATGTGACGTAATGCTGTACTGTAGCTTCCGAAATTGTGAACATCACATTAATAATGCTATAAAATTTTGTAATATTATATATATATATATATATATATATATATATATATATATATATATATATATATATATTATGTGTGTGTGTGTGTGTCTGTAAAGGAGGTTTTGTGGGCGAGGGGCTTGGACTTCCAGCAAGCTTGTGTGAGCCTGTTAGATTGGAGTGAATGGAGACGAATGGTTTTTGGGACCTGACGAGCTGTTGGAGTGTGAGCAGGGTAATATGTAGTGAAGGGATTCAGGGAAACCGGTTAGCCGGCCTTGAGTCCAGGAAATGGGAAGTACAATGCCTGCACTTTAAAGGAGGGGTTTGGGATATTGGCAGTTTGGAGGAACTTCTAAACTGTCGTATCTGAGCGCCTCTGAAAAGACAGTGATTATGTATGAGTGATGGTGAAAGTATTTTTTTCTTTTTGGGTCACCCTGCCTCGGTGGGAAACGGCCGATGTGTTTATACATACATATATATATATATATATTGTATATATATATATATATATATATATATATATATATATATATATATATATATATATATATATATATATATATATGTATACTTAATTCGCAAACAGGCGAAATTATTTACACACACACACACACATACATACACACAAACATCCCCACACACAGACAAACACACACACACACACACACACACACACACACACACACACACACACACACACACATATATATATGTCGTGCCGATTAGGTAAAACTTGCTATTTTGGCTTAAATAGCAACGCTCACCTTGCCATATAAGACAAGTGAAAATTTGTGTATGCAATAATTTCGCCAAAATCATTCTGAACCTAACGAAAAAATATATTTCATTGTGTTTGTTTATTATTAAATTATTGTTAACGTATCTAAAATATATTTAGTTGGGTTAGGCTAAATTAAATTGCGCTTGTTGTAATAAGGTTAGGTAGGTTTTCAAAGTTTCTCTTGGTACAAAATTATAAATTCTTACATTAACATAAATGAAAAAAAATATATCTTTAAACGTATAAGAGAAAATTTTTAGAAACGTACACAACAGTGTACCCCAGTGGTGAGAGTCGCGCCTCTTACCACTGGGGTCCGGGGTTCGAGACCCGGACGAACTAAAAAAAAAAAAAAAAAAAAACTTCTAAACTGTAGCCCTGTGGAGCGAGGCGCGACTCTCACCACAGGGGTCCGGGGTTCGAGACCCGGACGAACTACTTACTTTAGAAAGGACTTAATTTTAGATGAGTTCTTGCTAATTGACAAGTTTTACCTAATCGGCACGACATATATATATATATATATATATATATATATATATAGATAGATACAGTAAAAGTTAAAAGTTACTTTAGGTATTAAATCATCTTGCCTGGTGGTACAGAGGTGACATGCAGCCTTAATAACCCTCGCGTAGCCGTCAGGCTTTAAACCTTATAAACCAAACCGGTTGGGCCAGGTTACCAGCGGCACTGGCAGGCTTAGATTTAGTTACAAGTGCCACTGGCAGGCCTAGGTTTGGTCATAAGTGCCACTGGCTTGTTACAAACACTTCTGGCAGCCTGGCACACACATAGACGAGAGACCAAACTAAATGCAATGTACTCTTGGTCACTCTCCCGAACACTGTGTTTGATCGTCCACTTATTGACGAATGATACAACAATAATAATAATAATAATAATAATAATAATAATAATAATAATAATAATAATATAATGCCAGGATAGATGGGGACGTGGAAAGTTAGATGAAGACATAATTGGAAAAAGTGGGAAAAATGTTAATAATAATAATTGATAATAAAAATATAATAATTATAATAATAATTAACAATGAAACGCTAAACCCACGTGAATCATTCATTTCCCTGAGTAATGGAGGTTCTATCCTCCCTGCTTGTATCTGAGTGGATGTTCTATCCTCCCTGCTTGTATCTGAGTGGAGGTTCTATCCTCCCTCCTTGTATCTGAGGTTAGGTTCTATCCTCCCTCCTTGTATCTGAGTGGAGGTTCTATCCTCCCTCCTTGTATCTGAGTGGAGGTTCTATCCTCCCTCCTTGTATCTGAGTGGAGGTCGTATTCTCCCTCCTTGTATTGGACATTCTTGACCAGTCTGGCTCTTTGGTCGCTGTGGATGACATGAGAGACTGTCACTGTCACTGTCACTGCCAATGACACTGCTACTTTCACTGCCGCTGTCACTGCTACTGCCACTGTCACTGCTGCTGTCATTGCCACTGTCACTGCCGCTGTCACTGCCACTGCTACTTTCACTGCTGCTGCCACTGTTACTGCCACCGTTATCATCACCAACAATAGGAGTTATTAGGAGTGCAGGTGATTACAGTTAAAAATGTATTTGATAATGTTACCATTTCTAGGAATTCAGGATCGCAGTGTCTTCCAGCTAGGGGGGAATTGGTGGCCTATGGCCTAGTTTTTGGCAGTGCCTACCAGAGAGCAGGCACCTAGGTCTACCATGGCACATCACTGCCGTTCAACATGGGACTCATCTTCCTAGACGTCTTGGCTCCTGGCTACCCTACTCGTATCTACCCGGTGTACCCCTAGTAGCCACTAAAGCTCCTCTCTAGTGTAACCTGCACGCTACTGCACCAGCATTTTCCGCTACCTTCTACACAAACAACGCCTATAATTCCTCTGAGCCTGCTGGCCCTCTCATCATTACTATGTAAACACAGAGAGGTGTATACCTCTCAGTGTACATACACTGGTAGTTTACTGTACCGATTTACAGTATTTTTAACTGGTGGTGAACAGGTTACAGTCAGCCTTAATGACCCTCGGTTAGTCTACAGTTCTCGGGCCGCATTTACCAACTATTGTACTGTCTTGTAAAAGTTTCTTTATGCGAAACCTTCATCTCAGAAAAGTTCCAATGTCTGTGGTTTGTGTTTTTTGATTACAGATGATTGTTAAATTTTAGAAAAATGAAAAATATTCTAAGAATAATAGTCATTTCAATTTGCATTCAAGAGATATTCTCTCTTGGTGGTAGTCTATCCAGCCATGGACGTGGAGACCCTCGCGTTAAGGGACGACCTCTTGGTGAGGACGTGAGCCTCCTGGTGGCTCCTCAGGGAGAAGTAGGCGGAGATGCTCTGCCTGCTCTACTACCAGGGGATCATGGAGACCCTCGCGTTAAGGGACGACCTCTTGGTGAAGACGTGAGCCTCCTGGTGGCCCCTCAGGGAGAAGTAGGCAGAGGTGCTCTGCCTTCTCTACTCACCTCTAGGGGTGAGGGTGTCAAGGTGCAGGCCTACCCCGAGTATGACAACCTTGAGCGTTCTTCCTATGTTGCTCAGATAAAGGAACTGAAGCTTCGCTTGGCTAAATCTAAGAGTAAGGAGCAGGACACTAGCCAAGATGCCGAAGAGGCATACGAAGCGGCAGCTGCATGTGTCTCAGATCTCGACGATGCAGCCATGCTCTTTCAACGAAAAGACGACGAGGAGGACGAGCTTCGCGCTCTGATTGACGCCAAAGACCGCCAGCGAGAGGTTCTCCGTCGTAAGCATGAAGACCTCGAAGACAAGCATAGGCTTGAGATTATATACGTGAAGAGGGGAGAGACGGAGACTTTGGATATAGGATCGCGTCACGACAAGGCGTTAAAGGATTATAATGACCTCGTACAGCAGCATGATGACCATTCGAAAAAGCACAACCACCTCTTAAAAACTCACGCCGTTGAGAAGATACTGAAGAAAAATTTGAAGAAAAAGTACAGAAAAGAGAGAGTCCATCGGGGAAATTTAGTAGAGGAACGTAAAAAGGAACGTCTACAGAACCAGAATTTGGCGGGGAAAATCCGATCTTTAGAAGACGAATTTAAGAAAAAGCATCGTGAGATGGAGTCCCTCCGTAATGCTCATGTTGATCTTCAATATAATCACGAACAATCTAATATACGGGTTGAAACAGCTAAGAGAGAAGCTCACTCGTTCGCTACTTCTCGCGAGGAGGCAATTGAGGCCTATAATGCTCTCCTTGAACAACGTGAGAACGATCAGAAGGCTCACAAGGAGCGTCTGGTGGGTCACGAAAAGGAAGGCCTTCGCAGTGAGCAGTTAAAAAACAAAATCGAGGCCGTTCACGACGAAGTGATGGACAAATTCGTTCAGGTAGAGAAATACCGTAAGCTAGTTGATGACGCTGACTCGAAGATACATAACCTGCAGGAAGAGCTGGCTGAGTTGGTCGAGCGAGAGCGTGAAAGGGAGGAACAAGGCGTCGCTTTTGAACATTTCTTGATCACATCGAGGAAACAGGTGGATCACCAGCGCTCCCTCGCTCTCCAAAGAGAGAGCCAATTAAGAATACTACGTCAAGAAGTAGCGCTAAAAGACGAAACGATAGAATCTCTTTCTCGTGAGTTTCAGTCTCATAACCAGGCTGCCAGTGCCAGCCGAGGCGAACTCGACGTCTGTAACGAAGATTATCATGCCCAGTACCTCGAATACAGACGTCTTACATACGAGAATTATTATCTCGCGTCAAATGGAAGAAGTTCGAGACTGAGGTAGTTGTTTCACTGAAGGGTTTGTTAATATATTGGTTGGTAAAGTAACCTGCTGGACGAGCGAGAGCGTGAAAGGAAGGAACAAGGTGGATCACCCTCGCTCTCCAGAGAGAGAGCCAATTAAGAATACTACGTCAAGCACCCCGGGGTACCCAGTACCTCGAATTATCTCGCGCCAAATCGTCGAGGTTGGGGTCAAACCTCACGGACGTACACCGTTCGTACGTACCTCCCTCCGGGTTTATGCAAGCCTTTTCACTATTAACCCACAGGGTTAATATAATTTTATTTTAAGCATATAATTTTATTTGTTATTTGCATCGTTGCTAAAGTTGAATTTGCATCTTCCTGATCCACCAGACTGTTCGTGCTAGTGGATCGTAGGCTCACATGGATAATAGAACAACGGTACGTTTCGCATAACACAGGAGGGGGGGTGAGTGTTGCAGTGAGCAGGAAGGTGAAGGCAGTGTAAACGGTGTGTGAAATCCACATGTGATATGAAAATGAGTATGGGAAGTATCAGCAGAGTGCGATTTATCGGCGTGGGAGGAGGCAGTCGCTCTCTGGGATTTAACGTGCTGTCAGAGTGCAAACAGTGCCACTTCTATGGAGGGATTCAGGTATACTGGTCAGCTGGGCACGAGTTCTGGACCACTTCACAAAGTGCCTGCACTCTGAAGAGTGCATGAGCATGATGGGGTGAATTCAAGGGTCATGTGAGCAGTGATCTGTATACTCCACAATTCTAGAGAATTAGGTAAGGTGCGAGTGATGGTGAATGTGTTTTTTTTATAATCAATCTTAGTTAAAAGCAGTCCATAATGAAATATTATTATTATTATTATTATTATTATTATTATTATTATTATTATTATTATTATTATTATCATCATCATCATCATATTATTATTATTATTATTATTATTATGCTTATATTTATTATGTTTATTATTTATGATTATTATTATTATTATTATTATTATTATTATTATTATCATCATCATATTATTATTATTATTATTATTATTATTATTATGCTTATATTTATTATGTTTATTATTTATGATTATTATTATTATTATTAATTATGCTTATATTTATTATGTTTATAATTATTATTATTACTAAGTTTATATTAAGTTTATATTAGTATTATTAGTATTATTATCATATCAAGACAAATTCAAGAAGAAAAGTTGTTATCGGACTAAAGATAAAAGACTGAGCCTCTATCTTCCTCTTACAAGTTGGACGAAGCAGACGAAGAGTTACGGAAATGATAGTTCACTCTGCGGTACTTGATCTCGCGGTACTTGATTTCGCGGTACTCGCGCGTGTATCGCGAAATATAAATTCAACTTTATTTCCCCAACCTTATACGTACTCTCATTTCCGCCCCTTCCCCTCCACACTCCTTCCCTTCTCCTCTATTCCCCATTTTGGGGGTTCCCCATCTTCCGTGGTTTCACCCAGGGGCTTCCTCGAGGCGTTAGGGGCTTCCTCGAGGCGTCCCTAGGGATTATCTCGAGGCGTCCCTAGGGATTATCTCGAGGTGTCCCTAGGGGCTTCCTCGAAGCGTCCCTAGGGGCTTCCTCGAAGCGTCCCTAGGGGCTTCCTCGAAGCGTCCCTAGGGGCTTCCTCGAGGCGTCCCTAGGGGCTTCTAATATTGGCGACCCTTGCCATGTGACGTCACGATTTTACGGTCTCACTCGGATACCATATTGTCTTGGTGTGTGTGTGTCACTTATTTGTGGTTGCAGGGTTCGATTCACAGCTCCTGGCCCCGCTTGTTCGCTAGTCGCTACTAGGTCCATTCTCTCCCTGCTCCATCAGATTTGTCGTATCTCTTCTTAAAGCTATATATGGATCCTGCCTCCACTACATCCCTCTCCAGTGTGTGCATGTACTCACCTAGTTGTGGTTGCAGGGGTCGAGTCATAGCTCCTGGAACCGCCTCTTCACTGGCCGCTACTGGGTCACTCTTCCTGCTCCTGTGTGTGTGTGTATTTGTTCTCGCCTAGTTCCTAACCGATATTTCTTTGCGAGGATCAAATCTCAGCTCCTGGCCCAGCAGCTGTATGGTGCGCTGGAAAGGGAATTGGGGGCGGCAGGTACCATACACAGCTTTAAGAAGACGTATGATAAAGCTGACGAAGCAGGGAGGGAGTGACCAGTAGCGACCAATGAAGAGGCGGGGCCAGGAGATGACTCGACCCCTGCAACAACTATTAGGTGAGTACACACACACACACCACACACACACACACACACACACACACAGGCCAGTGAAGAGGCGGGGGCAGGAGCTATGACTCGACCCCTGAAACCACAACTAGGTGAGTACAACTAGGTGAGTACACACACACACACACACACACATACACACACACACACACACAACACACACACACACACACACATCACACACACACACACACAACACACAACACACACAATACACACACACACACACACATACACACACACACAACACACACACATACACATACACACACACACATACACACACACACACACACACACACAGGCCAGTGAAGAGGCGGGGCCAGGAGCTATGAATCGACCCCTGAAACCACAACTAGGTGAGTACACACACATACACACACACACATTCATACACACACACACACACACACACACATACACACACACATCACACACACACATACACACACATCACACTACACACATCACACACATACACACACACACACACATACACACACACACACACACACACCTTCACCACTGTGATCATCACAATATCATCACAATATCATCACAATATCATCACAATATCATCACAATATCATCACTCCCTCTGGTGTGTATTTTCCTAACAATTCCCTTCATATAAACATTTTATCAGCACATTTTTTTTTTTCATAGAGTTAATATTCATTTTTTTTCTCTCTATCCCTTTAATTAAAAATAATTAGCCAATATTTTCTGGATATCGAGTGACGTGAGCGAAGGTTGAGAGATTTTCTTTCATTACTCAGAATGGTTATCCTGGGTGTTATCCTGGTGTTATCTGGGTTGTTATCTTGGTTGTTTTTATCCTGGCTGTTATCTTGGTTGTCGTTATCCTGGTTGTTATTGTGGGTGTTATCCTGGGTGTTGTTATCGTGGGTGTTGTTATCCTGGGTGTTGTTATCCTGGGTGTTGGTATTCTAGGTGTTGTTATCCTGATTGATATTTTCCTGGGTGTTATCCTTGTAGCTGTTATCCTGGGTCTTGTTATCCTGGGTGTGTTATCCTGAGTGTTGTTAACAGGGTTTTTGCTATCATGGAAGTTATCCTGGATTTTATCCACAATATTATCCTGGATGTTGTTATCCAGGATGTTATCTTCAATGTTATCCTGGATGTTGTTATCCTTTATGTTATCCTCAATGCTATCCTGGATGTTGTTAGCCTGGATGTTATCATCGATGTTATCCTGGGTGTTGATGTCAATACTTGGGACGTTCTTGTTTTTGTTCTCTGTGTTATTGTTAACGTTATTGTTCGTATTGATGGTGTTCTTTGGTGTTTTTGTTGTTGGGGTTGTTATTGTTGGTGTTATTGTTTATATTGTGTTATATTCGTTATTGGTGGAGTCATTGGTGTTATTGTAGATATTATTGCTGGTGTTATTGTAGATGTTATTGCTGGTGTTATTTTAGGTGTTATTGTAGGTGTTATTGTTGTTATTAAAAGTGTTATTGCTAGTGTTATTGTAGGTGTTATTGTTGGTGTTACTGTTGGTGCTACTGTTGGTTTTATTCTTGGTGTTATTGTTGCTGTTATTGTTGATACTATTGTTGGTGTTATTGTTGGTGTTATTGTTGAAGTTATTGGTGGTGTTACTGAGAATAGTACCAGTGAGAGCAGCAACACTAGCAGGCCCCCCCCTCAGGGAGACCACAACCCCAGGGAGATCACAACCCCAGGGAGATCACAACCCCAGGAAGACCACAACCCCAGGAAGACCACAACCCCAGGGAGACCACACCCCAGGAGATCACAACCCCAGGGAGACCACAACCCCAGGGAGATCACAACCCCAGGGAGACCACAACCCCAGGAGACCACAACCCCAGGGAGACCACAACCCCAGGAAGATCACGACCCCAGTGTGGCATGCTAAGAGTATGTTACATTGTATTCGGCGTATGTGACCCACCCATATAGCCATGCCCTCCTGACCAGTGAACCAGGTGCAAAGAGTTTGACTAGTGGGGGCCCCCTCATTATGCTACCACCTTGGTTCAACCAGCCAATGACAAGGAAGCCCGTCGAAGCTGTGAAGCGATGTGGTACACTTGTAAATCAACATTGGCAGACTTAGCTCCCAGTCTGGTCGCTATAGTTCTCACCGTGTATATTGCTGGCATTTTACTTATTGTACATATCTGCTGTATATATTGTACATGCCTACCTGGAGTATACCTGGAGAGGGGTCAACGCCCCCGCGGCTCGGTCTGAGACCAGGCCTCGTGGTGGATCAGGGTCTGATCAACCAGGCTGTTACTGCTGGCCGCACGCAAACTGACGTACGAACCACAGCCCGGCCGATTACTATTTAGTGAAGGAAATATAAGTATTCACTCTACTGCCTTTTTTGCTGGTTCCTACCGTGGTCATGGTGCTACAGCCAGGTGTGCAGGCCACTAGACTATAACTGTGTAATACCCAGGGAGGACACAACCCCCTTTCCTGATATCAGTTACAACTGACCAACACTACACACACTGGGTACTTCCCAACACTCTGCAGGCACTGTACTGCTGGTACAGTGCCTGCAACGGCAGACACCACTGGACCAGCGGTGGTCCACCGCTGGTCCAGCCTTCCTTGACATTACTCCGAATTCCATTTGAATTACATTTCGCTTTAATGGCCAAAATAACGCTGTTAATGACCCGTTACAACCTTCGGAAACTACATTTATAGGCACCGTGTGCACAGGAAATTTTGGGCCGGGGGCTGAATATTATTATATACTTTTTTATATGCATGTTTGCAAATTATGGTCTTCGTCATTATTAGTTTTTTTTTTTTTTTTTTTTGAGTACGAGTCTTCTGTCTCTCTTTTTTTTGCTTTTCCTGGAAAGGACGTAATGTATTTTTAATGTGATTTTTTTATATATGTCTTTTTTTCTTTTTTTTTTTAATTTTAAATATTATTGCGAATCTAATTTTGTTTTTTAATTATTACTTCATTGTTACGTTAGTTTCATTATTGTGGTCGCCTGGGTGTGAGCACCTAGGTGTGGGCACCTAGGTTTGAGCACCTAGGTGTGAGCACCCAGGTGTGAGCACTTAGGTGTGGGCACCTAGGTGTGGTCAGGGAGGTCAAAAAAAGGGTTAAATTTTGTGACCACCTGATTAACCTTTTCGGGGATTTTTGTCAGTTCTGACTGCCGGAAGCTAAATCCCGGCGGATTTATTAAATGGGTCTCACATATTTGGGGATTTAATTTGGTTCCTCGTTAGGTTGCAATTCTATAGATTACGGGATGGTTATTAAGGCTGCAAGTCACCTGTACACCGCCAGCTAAGTATACTTTAATGCCTAAAATACGACTTAAAGTATACTCTCTGTGGATAAATGCTGATACATACATTCCTCGGCGCATATACACTGCTACTCTGTGTATATACACTGCTGCTCTGTGTTTATACACTGCTGCTCTGTGTATATACACTGCTGCTCTGTGCATATACACTGTTGCTCTGTGTTTTTACTGCTCTGTGTATATACACTGCTGCTCTTGTGTATATACACTGTTGCTCTGTGTATATACACTGTTGCTCTGTGTATATACACTGCTGCTCTGTGTATATACACTGCTGCTATGTGTGTATATACACTGCTGCTATGTGTGTATATACACTGCTGCTCTGTGTATATATATTGCTGCTCTGTGTATATACATTGCTGCTCTGTGTATATACATTGCTGCTCTGTGTATATACACTGCTGCTGTGTATATACACTGTTGCTCTGTGTATATACATTGCTGCTGTGTATATACACTGCTGCTCTGTGTATATACACTGCTGCTGTGTATATACACTGCTGCTATGTGTATATACACTGCTGCTCTGTGTATATACACTGCTGCTCTGTGTATATACACTGCTGCTCTGTGTATATACACTGCTGCTCTGTGTATATACACTGCTGCTCCCGATGAATATACACCTAGAAAAAATATAACCTCAGAATACATACTTCTGCGTTAATTTATTCCTGAATAAACCCCCAAAAATGTTTTTTTCCTCAGTAATTTTCGTAAAATAGTTATAAATTATTTTAGCCTAAATCTGTGTGATATATATATATATATATATATTATAATATTTAATAAAAATAAAAAATATCCTCATATATATATATATATTTTAATTTGTTGAAAATCATCAGATCTCATTATACGAATGAAATATATTCCGTGATATACTTTATAATATATTTCCCGTAATATGCTTCACTATATTGGTATATTTCTGTAATGTATTCGCCTTATTGTTAGAGTCCGTCATGTGTAATTTTACGCCTCTGGCGCCGCCTGTAACGAAAAGGTTTTCGGGGATGCTGTGTCCGCCCTGCTGCGTGTGCCTGGGCGCTGAGATGCGCGTATCCGTCGTGCGCGTTCCTGCGATCTTGGGGTTTGTAGTTTCGTCGTCGTGTGAACGTTCGTTGGCGAGGGATTTCTGGGGCGAAAGGTGTTTTGAACGTTGGGTTTTTGATGTTTCGTGTGTGTGCCGTTCGTTGGTTTTGTTTCAATTCTTCAATCATTTCTTTTTTTTTTTTTTGGTCGTCTGCCCATTCATTCATTTATTCACCCATTCACCCCCTTCATTTACCCTTCCATCCTACTCACATCCATTCATGAGTCTGCTGTGAGTCTACCATCCATCCATTCATCTATCCTATTTATCCCGACCCTTCTATCCCTCCCATCTCATCTATCCATACCATCCCATCTATCAGTCTTATCCACCGCCTCCCTCTATTTTATTCATCCATCCATCCATCCCTCCATCCATTCACCCATCTATCCTTCCATCAATACCGCTCCATAGGCACCGAGCCATCTATTCAGTGGGGCTCTATCTATCAACTGCGAGGCGAGGGGTGGAGACCGAGGGGAAAATAGATCAGTCAGGATTGATCGTGATTATGTCAGTCATTAGAACAGTAGTGGAAGGAGGGGACGGTTGAGGGGAAGGGGGCGAGGGTAGGAGAGGGGTAGAGGGGTGAGAGTAGAGAAGGGAGGGGGGACAGGGCAGAGGAGGGAGAGGCGAAAAGAGGGTTTAGGGAAAAGGGGAGGATGACGAGGGGAAGAATGAAGGGAAAGAATAAGGAAATTGGATATTTTTTTTAATCTATATAAAAAAGTAGAAAATAAAATTGGACAATTTATTTTAAAGAGAAGTATATATATATATATATATATATATATATATATATATATATATATATATATATATATATATAATATATATATATATATATATATATATATATATATATTATATATATATATATATATATGTCGTGCCGATTAGGTAAAACTGGTCAATTAGCAAGAACTCATCTAAAATTAAGTCCTTTCTAAAATTTTCTCTTATACGTTTAAAGATATATTTTTTCATTTATGTTAATGTAAGAATTTATAATTTTGTACCAAGAGAAACTTTGAAAACCTACCTAACCTTATTACAACAAGCGCAATTTAATTTAGCCTAACCCAACTAAATATATTTTAGATACGTTAACATTAATTTAATAATAAACAAACACAATGAAATATATTTTTTCGTTATGTTCAGAATGTTTTTGGCGAAATTATTGCATACACAAATTTTCACTTGTCTATATGGCAAGGTGAGCGTTGCTATTTAAGCCAAAATCGCAAGTTTTACCTAATCGGCACGACATATATATATATATATATATATATATATATATATATATATATATATATATATATATATATATATTTATATATTTATATATATATATATATTTATATATTTATATATTTATATATATATATATTTATATATTTATATATATATATATATTTATATATTTATATATATATATATTTATATATTTATATATATATATATATATTTATATATTTATATATATATATATTTATATATTTATATATATATATATTTATATATTTATATATATATATATTTATATATTTATATATATATATATTTATATATTTATATATATATATATTTATATATTTATATATATATATTTATATATTTATATATATATATATATATTTATATATATATATATATATATATATATATATATATATATATATATATATATATATATATAAGCAATACGATCACAGTAAACAGGTGATATCACAATATGCAGACCAACCACAGTGAAAAAATAGTGAAATTCCAAGCGCTTTCGTGATTTCTCACAGTATCAAGGGATATTTAAGTGAATAGGAGTACATAAAACATACAAGGCCGAGATTTCACCTCACTTATGACCTCACACACGACCCGCCTCACCGAGCGTGGGAGTCTAGTGAAGATCTGGTCAGGTCACATGTCAAGTTATTCTTTTCATATTCAAAATTTTCTAAGCACTCGCATAACATTTCCCAAAATGTTTCTCTCTCTCTCTCTCTCTCTCTCTCTCTCTCTCTCTCTCTCTCTCTCTCTCTCTCTCTCTCTCTCTCCTATACACTCCTCTCTTCTCCAGGTCCATAAACATTTAGCATAACCCACTTTTCGCATCCCGCCCTTATTTTAATCCACATGTGTGTGTGTGTGTGTGTGTGTGTGTGTGTGTGTGTGTGCGGTGGTCCTCTGGAAACAAGCATCTATAATTTATTATTTACCAAAGCAAAGCCTGTTCAAGTTTTACGACTCTCCAACCGCGACTTCAGCCCCGCCCAAGGTATGGTTAGGTTATGGAAATCCGGAAGTGAAAAAGAAGACCGGATGCAGAATACGGATTTGGATAACAGAGGTTAAAAACCTCATAAAAGAAAAATAAAGATCTGAGAGTAAGCATAACACCAGGCATTCCATCGAAGGCACACAAGCACTCCTGCTACCCGAACAGTCCTTCATGAGCCTATATATGACGTATGTTAGACCCATCATAGAGTTCCCAGCACCAGCGTGGAACCCCCACCTTGAGAAAACATGTTCAGAAACTTGAGAAAGATCAAAGATTCACTCCAAGACTAGTCCCGGAGCTAAGAGGAATGACTAATAAAGAAAAAACTAAATTGAACCTTGCAACACTGAAAGACAGGAGAACCAGAGGAGACATGATTGCGACATACAAGTTACTTGGAGAACTCGACAGACACAGACTGCATATCCCTTGATACTGTGAGAAATCACGAAAGCGCTTGGAATTTCACTATTTTTTCACTGTGGTTGGTCTGCATATTGTGATATCACCTGTTTACTGTGATCGTATTGCTTATATATATATATATATATATATATATATATATATATATATATATATATATATATATATATATATATAGTCTCCGATTAGTAAAACTGGTCAATTAGCAGAAACTACATAAAATTAAGCCTTTATAATTTTCTCTAAGGTTTGAAGGATATTTTCATTATGCTAATGAAAAATAAATTTGTACCACTTTGAAACCTACCTAACCTCTTACAACAAGCGCAATATTGTAGGTAATGCAATTATATTTTTGATATTCAAATTATTTAAAATACAAACAATTAAATATTTTTTTTCGTTATTTCAGAATGATTTTTGCTAAATTTTGCATACTACAAATTTTCACTTTGCTATATGCTAAGTTGAATCCATTTCCAAAATCGCAAGTTTTACCTATCCCTTATAATATATATATATATATATATATATATATATATATATATATATATATATATAAGCAATACGATCACAGTAAACAGGTGATATCACAATATGCAGACCAACCACAGTGAAAAAATAGTGAAATTCCAAGCGCTTTCGTGATTTCTCACAGTATCAAGGGATATTTAAGTGAATAGGAGTACATAAAACATACAAGGCCGAGATTTCACCTCACTTATGACCTCACACACGACCCGCCTCACCGAGCGTGGGAGTCTAGTGAAGATCTGGTCAGGTCACATGTCAAGTTATTCTTTTCATATTCAAAATTTTCTAAACACTCGCATAACATTTCCCAAAATGTTTCTCTCTCTCTCTCTCTCTCTCTCTCTCTCTCTCTCTCTTTCCTATACACTCCGCTCTTCTCCAGGTCCATAAACATTTAGCATAACCCACTTTTCGCATCCCGCCCTTATTTTAATCCACATGATCCTCCAACTTAAACTTTTACCTTCCCTCTTTTCTTTTTATAACTGATCCTTCAGCATTACTGCTATCCATTCTCTCAGACACACCTGACCTAATCCCCTTTATTTCTCCCCACTGAAGCTCTCTTACCCCCTCCCCACTGAAGCTCTCTTACCCCCTTCAGCTTTGTTTTGCTTCAGGCTAACACATCCAACTTCCTTTCATTCTTAATATTCACAATCATTTTTTTTTTTTGAAGTAACCAATACAGAAGGGGTTACTAGGCCCTTCCTACCGGCATTTCAGTCGCCTCTGACGACACGCATGACTTACTGAGGAAGGATATATATAATAAAAATCACTGTGTCAATGAGCCTATTCGACCCAAAATATTTTATTTTGCTTTAAGTGACATCAGTAGGCACACGGGTACCTTGTACCCAGTACCTGAGTACTTCCAGTTGGTACTTTAGTGTTTTCTTCCACAGGATACGACTTTTAAGGCTGAGAGTCGCACAAGACAAGATCAAATGATTCCATAGAGCGACCTGGGGAAGGGGGCATAATGTCAGAGGATCCCACATTGAAGGATCACAATAACAGGAGGATAAATAGAATATCGAAAAAAATGAACAAGCTACTCTTCTAGTCCTGTTCTTTCTGTGTTGGAACAATAGTAAGTACTAACAGCCCAGTTCAAGACGGGAGAAGCTGATGAACGGGAAGACTTAGAGAATCTTCACTGCTCGTATAAATTCAGTCAAGACCATGACCTACTGGGAAAGCTTGAAGTTTAGAACGGTACTCCTTGAAATACAGGCGAGAAAAGTACATAATTGTCACCGGGAAAATACTGGACCGACTGGTCCGTAACCTGCACACTGAAATCACTCCACAAGAAAACAAGAGGCTCGATAGACGGTGCATAATACCTCCAATGATAAGGTAAGACGCGTTGAGCAAACTAAGAGAGAACTCGTTAAGTGTAAGAGGACCAAGACTCTTCATTACGATTCCCTCGTGCATAAGAGATGCCACCAAAAATCTGCTGATCTCCAAGGGGGAACCTGAAAACTTCATCAAATGAGTTCCTGATCAACCAGGCTGTGGTGCATACATTGGAATGGTTGCGACTGGCACCAACTGGGAGACTTGGTCTGGGACCGGGCGGGGGGCGGGGTTGGTATATCCCCTGAAACGTCTACAAATAGAGTTGTCTAACACATTTCTTCCTAGAAGCCACTCACAGCAGTCGTCTAACACATAAGAACCTATATTTATTGTTACGTAGGCAGGGGAAGGCTAGGTGAGCAGTGTAAGCAGGCTAGGTGAGCAGTGGTAGCAGGCTAGGTGAGCAGTGGTAGCAGGCTAGGTGAGCAGGGGTAGCAGGCTAGGTGAGCAGGGGTAGCAGCTAGGTGAGCAGTTGTAGCAGGCTAGGTGAGCAGTGGTAGCAGGCTAGATGAGCAGGGGCAGCAGGCTTGGTGAGCAGGGGTAGCAGGCTAGGTGAGCAGGGGTAGCAGGCTAGGTGAGCAGTGGTAGCAGGCTAAATGAGCAGTGGTAGCAGGCTAGGTGAGCAGTGGTAGCAGGCTAGGTGAGCAGGGGTAGCAGGCTAGGTGAGCAGGGGTAGCAGCTAGGTGAGCAGTTGTAGCAGGCTAGGTGAGCAGTGGTAGCAGGCTAGATGAGCAGGGGCAGCAGGCTTGGTGAGCAGGGGTAGCAGGCTAGGTGAGCAGGGGTAGCAGGTTAGGTGAGCAGGGGCAGCAGGCTAGGTGAGCAGTGGTAGCAGGCTAGGTGAGCAGTGGTAGCAGGCTAGGTGAGCAGGGGCAGCAGGCTAGGTGAGCAATGGTAGCAGGCTAGGTGAGCAATGGTAGCAGGCTAGGTGAGCAGGGGCAGCAGGCTAGGTGAGCAGTGGTAGCAGGCTAGGTGAGCAGGGGCAGCAGGCTAGGTGAGCAATGGTAGCAGGCTAGGTGAGCAGTGGTAGCAGGCTAGGTGAGCAGGGGCAGCAGGCTAGGTGAGCAATGGTAGCAGGCTAGGTGAGCAGTGGTAGCAGGCTAGGTGAGCAGGGGCAGCAGGCTAGGTGAGCAATGGTAGCAGGCTAGGTGAGCAGTGGTAGCAGGCTAGGTGAGCAGGGGCAGCAGGCTAGGTGAGCAATGGTAGCAGGCTAGGTGAGCAATGGTAGCAGGCTAGGTGAGCAGGGGCAGCGGGCTAGGTGAGCAGGGGCAGCAGGCTAGGTGAGCAGGGGCAGCAGGCTAGGTGAGCAGGGGCAGCAGGCTAGGTGAGCAGAGGCAGCAGACTAGGTGAGCAGGGGCAGCAGGCTAGGTGAGCAAGGGTGTAAGAAAACTGGCTCATATGCTTCTCTATGCCAGGGACTCGAACCTGGGATCATGCGATTGTGAGTGGAATGCTCCCTCCAGTGAGCTACGCGACACACCACCCAACATCATAGAATGGGGCGGAGGGGGTGGGGGAATTTCCCAGGGGAAATAGATGGGGAAAAGAATAAGGGTGAGGAACAGGGAGGGTGAAAAGGGAAAGGGATACGAATATTTTGTGAGGGTGTGATTTGTGTGTGTGTGTGTGTGTGTGTGTGTGTGTGTGTGCGGTGGTCCTCTGGAAACAAGCATCTATAATTTATTATTTACCAAAGCAAAGCCTGTTCAAGTTTTACGACTCTCCAACCGCGACTTCAGCCCCGCCCAAGGTATGGTTAGGTTATGGAAATCCGGAAGTGAAAAAGAAGACCGGATGCAGAATACGGATTTGGATAACAGAGGTTAAAAACCTCATAAAAGAAAAATAAAGATCTGAGAGTAAGCATAACACCAGGCATTCCATCGAAGGCACACAAGCACTCCTGCTACCCGAACAGTCCTTCATGAGCCTATATATGACGTATGTTAGACCCATCATAGAGTTCCCAGCACCAGCGTGGAACCCCCACCTTGAGAAAACATGTTCAGAAACTTGAGAAAGATCAAAGATTCACTCCAAGACTAGTCCCGGAGCTAAGAGGAATGACTAATAAAGAAAAAACTAAATTGAACCTTGCAACACTGAAAGACAGGAGAACCAGAGGAGACATGATTGCGACATACAAGTTACTTGGAGAACTCGACAGACACAGACTGCATGAAGGAGGGAACACAGAAGAAGCGAACATAGCTGGAAATTGAAGACTTTATTTATATTATTAATCCAGTGGGTTACTAACTCCGGATAACCAAAAAAAGCAGAGGACCCATCAGGGTCCTTGGGTCCTCTTCACCAGGATGCGACCCCCAACAGTCTGTTACTGCTGCTCAGCTGCTCATTTACTCTAGGAAACATGTCACCAACTGGTTCAAAACTAAACCCTGTTGGTTCAGTTGTGAGCCGAAGACTATTACTGAGCTACACGGCCAGGCAGGTCAACGATCCGGATGAGGAAGTCATGCAAGCAGAGGTCATACACAGTTTTAATAGTAGGTATGAAATGAGCCCATGACGCATGGAATAGTATGCGACAGTTCGTGAGCAGTAGAGAATCGGGGCCAGGAGCCGAGACTCGACCCCCCTCCCACAATCACAACTCAGCGAACACAAACACACACACACACACACACACACACACACACACACACACACACACACACACAAAACACGCGCGCGCCCTTAACAAAATTTCACCCCAAGCGAAAAACAGACTTACAGACAGACGCTCACAGGCATATGGCGGAGGATAATCAGAGAGGGCGTGAGGAGGGTGGGAGAGAGGGAGTTAGAGTGGGGGAAGCATGTGTAGCGGTGGGTCAGTGGGTTGGGTACTGGGGAGAGAGAGAGGGGGCGTGTGTAGCGGTGGGCTGGTGGGTTAGGGAGTATTGTAGGGTGGGCAGCTGAACCCTCCACCATTCGCTTTCTGTGGCCAACGCGGCTCCCACCGTGGTGCTGAGGGGAAGTGAGGGGAGAAGGGATGGTGAGGGGTAAGAGAGAAAGGATAGGGACAGAGAAAGGACGGTAAAAAAAAAACAGAGGAATTGCAGAGTGAAAAATGGATACAGCACAGTGTCACTATGGCACTCTGCACGAGAGTTACGAAGCTGTGTCCCTGTCATATTCCATCACACAGGATGGGTCACAATCAGGCTGTTGAAATGTCTGTCTGAGTTCGGAGATTTCAGTAGAGCAATGAGGACATCGTTATGACTCACGAAATCGTAGTAAAAACGATTGCTAGAAACCACGGTACGGGTGGGAGTTGAACCCGCCGCGTTGGAGTCGGGAAACTTGGGGCCAATGCGTAAGCCAGCTGGCTAAAGTGAGATTCATCCACGACTCACTCGCCATGGTTTCTAACCCCACCCGTACCGTGGTTTGATATTATGCATTCCATTAAAGGTTCATCAGCTACGGCACCAGAGCTAGAGTTGCTATTACCCGCAAATAACCAGGAGAAATGGAACTCTTTTGGGGATAATTACTTCGCATAGCAGGACACAAAAAAATATACATAAAAAAAGAGATAACAAGAATAGGGAGGTGGTGAAAATATATCGATATAAGAACAAGACAGATTCAGTCTTGCAGTAGCCTCTCGGCATTTTAAAAATTATGTTCCTCAGAATAGTGTTGCACTGTCATGGCGACAACTAGTCTACGCGTCAGGGAGCAAGCTCTACTACTCTCACACCCACTAAATGTACGCTGACCCAGACTTAGGGGCAGTGAGGGTGAGAGGAGGTATATACCTGGAGGGTGTTTCGGGGGGTCAACACCCCGTGGCCCGGTGCATGACCAGGTTATGGTCTAAAAAGACACGTAAGCAAACACTAGGACATGTATATTTATTAGAAAACGTTTCGGTCCTGGGACATTGATAATTTCTAACACAGAGGTCAAAATGACAGTGTATATATAGGTGGAGAGTGAGGTGTGTGTGACAAATAGTGACCTGAAGAATGCCTACTAACTGCCTATATACACTGTCATTTTAACCTTTGTGTTTTACCAGTGGTTTCTAATTAATATGTCCTAGTGTTTGCTCTCGTGTCTTTTATAAACCAGTTTGTCGGTTTACTAAGGTTTATACCAGCTTGGGTATGAAGAGAAAAAACCGGCCCAAGGCGTGCACCATAACCCAGCTGATCAGTTGCTGTTTTGAGAAAGCTTTCACGAGGGGAACTTGACAGGTTTCTCAAAACAATTCCTGATCAGCCAGATTGTGGTGTGCATAGGTTGAACTGCAGGCGGTGGGAACTAATAGCTTGATCGACCAGGGGAGCAACCAGGAGACCTGGTCTGGGACCTGGCCTAGGGGACGGTAACTTCTGTATACGTGTGTGATAAACAGAGACAAGTGGTATATACATTGCAAACTATGAAGAAGATTTTATAAAAAATGCACAAACATCGCTCCTGAATATCATTTCTATTAAATATCAGGTTGAGAAATGAGAAAAAAAAGACCGGAGATGGAGTATAGATTTATGGAAAACAGGTTGGGAACTTCAAACAATGAGACCAAGTGGTAGGCCTAGTGTCAATCATCTTACTGGGAGGCCAACATCATCTGAAGAACACTGGATGCCTATATGTTGTTCTCATCAAAAATGACCATTTCAGTGATGGCGGCCACCACCAGGGCGGCGCTGCGAGACAGTATAGTAAGGATGCAAGTGGAGGTGAGGTAGACTATGGTCCTAATAAAGGCCACGGCAGCAGCGACCACTGGCCTAATCAGGACATCCAGGAACAGAATAAAAAAAATCACGATACTGCCTATGAAACATCAGACTCATCATAGAGCCTCAGCATGGAGCCCACACCCGGACAAGCACATCATGGATCTGGAGGAATTCCAGACGCTTTCCACACGACCATTACGGAGGTGAAGAAATGAGAGAAATGACTAAAATAACTAAACCTTTGACAAATTAGAGGGCAGGAGACCCAAGGAACACATGACGATACACAAGAGTCCATAGCGTTGGCAGAAACAAGGGAAGATAGGGAAATGAAGAGTACTTAAACCCAGCGCCTCGACTCATCCTGGAGATCTGCAACAGCGCGCACGCACGCACACACACACACACACACACACACACACACACACACACACACACACACACACACACACACACACACACACACACACACACACACACACACAATACAAGTGAATATTCGGAAATAATTAAGAGGCTGGACCAGGAGCAGATATTCCACCCTGGTAACATTAACCAGGTGACAGCGTTGTAGAGCAGAAAAAGTTAGATCAAAGGAGAGTGTACAACAGCAACAGACGAAATAAAACCGACAAATGTGTGTCATGGGTTCTGGGTTTGTCCGGTGCTCTGGTCGTGTTTATATTTCCTCCATTCTTCTGTGACGTAACTGAAATTTGTTCTCACTAAGCATCATATAATTGTCAGTGGCCCACTGGAACACTTGCCTTAACATCGTATAATTGTCAGTGGCCCACTGGAAGACTTGCCTTATATCAGCTTGGAGGCTCACTGATGCAGTGATTGTTGTCCCTGTTTGTGTTGGGAATGAGAAAGAGAAACGGGGCGAGTACCGCGCCTTGGGGGACACAACTTTTCACCGTAACAGCCTCTGATATCACTATGTATACTGTAACCACGAACGAGTGGTATTTAATCAATGACAAAACTGCGACTAGCCATGAGGCGGGCCAAAACGACATGGGTTCGAGTCCTCGGCTAGTCGCAGTGTTATTATTGACTCTGTATACAATCACCATCTGGATTCTATTTTCTGGGAAGTTAAATATCCATCTGCCCACCTTCCCAGTTATTCCATTTACACGCATTTTGTGTGCAATCACCCCATGGTTGCACACCTCTAGGGCTTTTGCAAAGTCAGAACCAGTTGGATGAGGAGGCTGTAAAAGTGAATTCATTGCAGAGCCTCAAGAGTAGGTAGGTAGGCAGGACGAGACAAGGAGCTGAAGCTCGACCTTCGCTAAAACAAATCTGCGAACACACAAGTTCGCAAACAAAATTCACACATTCGTCATCCTAATGATCCTCTGACATCGCCGCCCACCCGCTGGGTGACACACTGCCGCCCACCGCCCGCCCACCCTGCTGCTTCCATCACTCTGGCCCACCCGCAGGTTCTCATTGCTACCCACCGCCCGCCCACTCCAGCACCGTGGGAAAGCAAGGACATAGACCGAAACTGGGCGGCAAACAGAATCCTGACTACTGTTGCTACTACTGTTGCTACTACTGTTGCTGCTACTACTACCACTTGCCTGGAGTCTACTTGCAGGGTGTATCGGGGGTCAACGCCCCCGCGGTCCGGTCCATGACCAGACCTCACGATGGATCAGGGCCTGATCAACCAGGCTGTTACTGCTGGCCGCACGTACTCCAACGTACCACCCACAGCCCGACTGGTCAGGTACTGACTTTACGTATCTCTCCAGATCCCATTACTGTCACTACTACAGATATTACTATTATTACTAATACAATTACTGCTACTACTACTACTACTACTGCTAAAACTACCACTACTAATACTACTACCACCACCCCTTCTATAAATATTACTAATTATTATTATTATTATTATTATTATTATTATTTATTATTATTATTATTATTATTATTATTATAACGTCCAAGGGTCACACAGCTTCGTGGTAATCAAGTTTGGTCCGAGGATGAAAAAGTGACTCTAATTCCTTGGATCAAGGCTCCTTTAGGAGTTGGTTCCATTGGGACTACTAGGTGACCCATGTATGGGGTCCTAGTGATTACAGGTTATCGATCGAGATGATTACCTGGTCACGGGTCAGGTTGTTATTGTGGTGGAGAACAGGTGATATTGTTTGGCTTTTGTTGGTTGTGTTGTTGCTTTTGTTTTTGCTTCTGTTGTTGTTTCTGCTATTGATGCTACTGTTGTTGTTTCACATCTGCTGTTGTTTTGTTTGTTTCCGTTGTTGTTTTTGTTGTTGCTGTTGCTTCTGTTGTTGTTGCTTCTGTTGTTAAGATTCTATTGTTGTTTCTATTGTTATTGTTTATGTTGTTGTTGTTGCTTCTGTTGTTGTTGTTGCTTCTACTGTTATTGTTACTTCTGTTGTAGTTCTTGCCTCTGTTGTTACTGTTGCTTCTGTTGTTATTATTGCTTCTGATGTTATTGGTGTTTCTGCTGTTGTTGCTTCTGTTATTGTTGCTGCTCTTATTGCATCTGTTGTTGTTTCTGTTGGTGGTGGTGGTTGTTATTATTATTATTATTATTATTATTATTAATATTATTATGTGTGTGTGTGTGTGTGTGTCTGTGTCTGTGAGGAAGAGAGAGAGAGAGAAGCAGGTGCAGGTTGGAGAGAGGGGACTTGGGGAGGGGAAGAAGGGAGGGAGGGAGGGGGGACCGTGAGAGGGAGAGGAGGGAACAGATGTGAGAGGAAGAGGGACAGCAGCAGCAAGAATGAGGAGTAAGACAGGGTGAAGGGACCGGGGAGAGGAGGGGAGGGGGTGGGGGAGGGAGAGGGGAGTGTGGCAGCCATTGTGAGGGGAACAAAGCCTCACTGTGTTAAAGATCCGGTGGTTCATTATTGGTGCAGCCTTCCCCATTACGGTGGGGAGGGGGAAGAGGAGGGGAAAGTGGGGGAGGGAAGGGGAGGAGCGAAGCGGATAAGTGGGGGACCTGCGAGAGGAGGGGAAGACAGATATGTCAGCGTGGGGATGAAGTGAACTGAGGGGAAGATGAGAAGGCAAGCAAGGGGAGAAGAGGGGAAGAATGAGGAGTTAGTGTTACAATGGGTTCACCTGAACGTTGAGAAGTGGGAGTAGAGGGAGGGGAGATTAAGGTAGATGATGGGAGAATGAAGGAGGAGTGAAAGGTAAACAGGGAAAGAGTAAGACAGAAATGAGAGAAAAATTCAAGGAACAGAAGTAGAAGGAAAAGGTAGACAGATAGCCCATGGGCTAGGGCTTCAGGCTGTCTACTCAGGACTAAGTAACTAAAGTCTAAATAGCTGAAATGAGAATAGTACAGCTGTAGGTTCTCTCCCCTCCCTCCATTGAAGGATAGTACAGCTGTAGGCTCTCTCCCCACCCTCCACCCACACTACCACCTTCACCCTAGGTGAACTGTTTCCAAGACTTGTAGAAAAAACTTACATAATTGTTTAATAAAGAAAGTGGAAGTAGAGTTGATAAATCTACTGTTTACCACCATCACTACCACTACTACTAACACTACCACTACTCCTAACACTAGAACTACTACTAACACTACCACTATCATTCGACCTGAACGCCTGTGACCGGTTTCGAGAATTTTCCTACTCCTACGGCAGGAGGCGAGATGTTTTTCTTGATTGCCCGTTCAACCAGACTGTTGCTATTGGCGGCCTGTTGACCCACCTCTCCATCACAGGCTGGTTAATCTGACGCTTGGAGGAGATAATATAACAGATCCCTCTTTAAACAAATCTATATTTGTTTTGGTAATATTTCTGATATCTTCTGGTAACAGACTGATAAGTCACAGATCAAGAATGTTGACACAGTGTTCTCTTACTGTACCCATGGCTCCCCTGCTTTCTTATTTTACACTTCCTCTTAACACTAGCACTACTATTACCACTACTACCACCTCTTGATGCCTCCACCAGCACTATTCACAGAGTGATACTGTCAACCGTCCCTTGGCTCAGTTGGTGGAGCACTTGACTCAGGTATACTGAAGACTGTTCAACAGCCTCCCACCAGCCATAAAGGGAATTACCAATAGACCCCTGGTTGTCTTCAAGAGGGAGCTGGGCAGATACCTAAAGTCAGTGCCGGATCAAATGGGCTGTGGTTCGTACGTTGGACTACGTGCGGCCAACAGCAGCAGCAGCCTCGTTGATCAGGCCCTGAGCCACCAGGAGGCCTGGTCAAGGACCGGGCCAGGGGATGTTAGACAGCGCTGGGCTTTGAACTGACATAGGATAACAACTCTTAGCCTACAAACTCAACCGCGTAAACAAAAATAGTCAACTAATCGTTCTAGAAATAGCTGTAAAATTACGCTCGGCATTCCACTGATCGCAGCCGGACCCTGGCAAGGTGTTTACGACCTTGTGGCCCTGTGTTTGAAGAGTGCTGGTCCAAGTGGTTCTTGAAGGAATGCATTGATGACAGGTTTGGTGAGCGTAAGGGCTAGAATACCTTGCAACAAGAGGAATTTTTCAGAACGCTGGTAAATTGTAACTTGATTACAGTGACTGTTAGTCCCTTACTGTTAGTCCCACACTGCTTCCCTTACTGTTAGTCCCACACTGCTTCCCTTACTGTTAGTTCCTACACTGCTTCCCTTACTGTTAGTTCCTACACTGCTTCCCTTACTGTTAGTTCCTACACTGCTTCCCTTACTGTTAGTTCCTACACTGCTTCCCTTACTGTTAGTTCCACACTGCTTCCCTTACTGTTAGTTCCTACACTGCTTCCCTTACTGTTAGTTCCTACACTGCTTCCCTTACTGTTAGTTCCACACTGCTTCCCTTACTGTTAGTTCCACACTGCTTCCCTTACTGTTAGTCCCACACTGCTTCCCTTACTGTTAGTCCCACACTGCTTCCCTTACTGTTAGTTCCTACAGCACTACTCATAACATCACTATTTTTCCCACATCTCCGTTTTCACCTCCACTACCTTCCCTACCACTCACCACCATCACCACCATCACCACCACCACCACCACCACCACCTGCGCCACTATCAACCTCCTTACCACCACTTCCCACAACCTCCACCACTACTCTTTCAACTCTTCTTCCCCCTCTACCACTATCCACCGCTACAACAACCTTAATCCCCTTCCCCTTGATTCCTCTCCCCCTTCCTTACCCTCTCCCATCTTACAGCAAAAGAGTAATCCTGGAACGGTGGGTGGGAGGGGAACCGGGGGAGGGCAAAGAGGGGACAGTGGAGGGGAGGGACAGAGGATTTGGGGAGGGGTGAATGGGAAATCCCCTCTCAAAAAAGGGACCATTATTTAAGGGTCGCCTGTGGAACAAAGGACACCATGTGTGTGTGTGTGTGTAGAGAGAGAGAGAGAGAGAGAGAGAGAGAGAGAGAGAGAGAGAGAGAGAGAGAGAGAGAGAAGAGAGAGAGAGATCAGTTTATCATCGTGTCTTCTCTCTATCTCTTGCTGAGGATATTTCCTCTTTACTTTCTCTGGTTCTTTACTGATTTTATTTATGCTTATATCTTTACCTCATCATATTAATAAATGAAGATTTTTTAGTTTTCAGTCTGTTTCTATTTTTTTGTATATATATATATATATATATATATATATATATATATATGCGCATGACAACCACTATGAAAAATAGAGGAATTCCAACGCTTTCGTGACTACTCACATTGTCATAGTTCCTTGATAATGTGAGTAGTCACAACTGAATTCCTCTATTTTTCATAGTGGTTGTCTTGCATATTTTGATATCACCTGTTTACTGTGATCTTTTTGCATATATATATATATATATATATATATATATATATATATATATATATATATATATGATGGGGTCCACCTCTGGTGTAAATTGTGGGTCCCATAGCCCTGGAGAAGTGGATAAAAAGGCTTCAAGGAAGAATATTTAGATGTCTTTCTGAAGCCATTTGAATATTCCACTTCCCCTACCACCCTATCTTTTGAATATATATAAAATTTATTTCAAGACAAAATACATTGACAAAATACATTGACAAGAATACAATAGGGAGTAAAACAACATAGATAAGAACTCAGAGCTACATGTCAAATACTTCGTCCAGCTCCCCGGCAGTGGGCCGCGTGCCCAGAATGCTGCAGGCATTTTTCCTCTGGATCGCCACACTGAGTCTCTGAAAGAGGAAGCTGGTCGCCCTGTGGTCCTTGGTTTCTATGATGAGTTTTTCACCCAGCTCTTTGAGAAACTTTAGAGCACACTTGCCCCATGCTCCATGGGTCTCCGACCCTATTGGCATGAAGTTATAGCAAGGGAAGGCCTTCAAAAATATATATATATATATATATATATATATATATATATATATATATATATATATATATATATATATATATATATATATATATATATATATTATTATTATTATTATATTTAATATTTTATATATATCATTATCCTTATTATTATTACAAAAATACTGGATTATTATTATTATTATTATAATCAAATAAAAGCGCTAAACCACAGGGGTCATACTGGAAGTTTCAGACTCCCCTGTGAATGGGGGGGACCATGTGGTTCGACCCCCTCCTCCAGCAGTCGAGGCAAGGCTCAGACACTCCCCAGGTCGTTTTCAATAGAGACGACTCCATTGTCGTTGTATTTTATTAGTTTTTTGTGCGCTGTATGAAGTTGATTAATTAGCATTTTTATTATGACACCAACCTTCCGTGATCACCTGACGCGGCGGGAGAGTTCTCTTCTCCGTTATCCCTCCCTGTGTCTCCCTCCCTCCCCTCTCTCTCTCTCTCTCTCTCTCTCTCTCTCTCTCTCTCTCTCTCTCTCCTTACCTCATCGCTTACCTCTGTTTTTCTCCCTTATTGGTTATGGGTTCCTTCCTACCTACCTCATTTTCTCCCTCGTTCTGTCTTTCCCATTCTCCTCCTCTGTCTCCCTCCCTCCATATCCTGGCGCCTCCGCTGTTTCTCATCCCCATAACAGACATTACAAAAAAATCCGCCATAGTTTTGTATCATCATTTGCGGATGACACCAAAATAAACACGAAAATCACTTCTGTAGAAGACAATGAAAAAAATGCAGTGAGATGTAAGCAGGATTTTCCAGTGGGCAGTGGAGGACAACATGACATCCAGTGGTATTAAGTTCCAGGTGCTTGGGTGTGGAAAGAACTCAAGAGGATCGTCAAATAGATAGAAAGGATCAAGCGAAAGCCCCGGGGGTAATTATGTCGGCTGGAATGTCACGACAGCCGGAAAGATGACGGGGTGGGTAATGACAACTTTCAAAACAGGGGAAGTAGAGCTAGTGGTGACACTTTTCAAATTGCTTGTTCAGTCTCTTTTGGTATATTGTTCAGTGTTGACGGCCCCGTTCAGAGCAGGAGAAATATCAGAGCTGGAGCAGATATACAGGTCATTTACAGCCCGAAAAGAGCCAATAAAATATTGAAATTACTGGAGAGAGAGAGAGAGATGATATATACGTGGAAAGTCCCAAATCTGCCCACTGCCATAACAAGATGCTGGAGCGAGAGATATATGGGATGAAGTATTAAATAAACCCCAGTGGAAAGCAAGGGTGCCATGGGCACAATAAGAGAACATTGTATCAGCATTCCTGGGACAAGTGTAGAGGTCTTCAAGATGAAGAAGGACAAGTATCTCCATCCGGAGCCAGATCAATCAGGCTGTGACATGTGGACCAGCCGGCCGCCAGCAACGACAACTTTAATGGGCGTACACAAATGTCAACACAACGGGAAAAGAAGATGGGAAGGGACGAAGAGGAAGGAGAAAAAGGGATGAGGAAGAGGAGGAGAGTTATGAGGAAGAAAGGGAGCAGCAAGTGGGTGAAGGAGTGAGGAAGTGGGTGAGAGAGTGGGTGGGGTAGTGGGTGAAGGAGTGGTTTGGAGAGTGGGTGGGGGAGTGGGTGGAGGAGTGGTTGGGATAGTGGATGGGGGAGTGGGTGGAAAAGTGGTTGGGAGAGTGGGTGGAGGAGTGGTTGGGAGAGTGGGTGGAGGAGTGGTTGGGAGAGTGGGTGGGGGAGTGAGTGGAGGAGTGGTTGGGAGATGGGTGGGGAGTGGGTGGAGGAGTGATTGGGAGGAGTGGTGGAGGAGTGGTTGGGAGAGTGGGTGGAGGAGTGGTTGGAGAGAGTGGGTGGGGAGGGGGGAGGATTGGAGAGAGTGGGTGGGGAGTGGGTGGGGGAGGGTGGGGAGTGGGTGGGGAGTGGGGGAGTGTTGGGAAGTGGTGGGGAGTGATTGGGAGTGGGTGGGGTGTGGAGAGTGAGTGGAGAGTGGGGGAGTGGGTGGAGGAGTGTTGGAGAGTTGTGGAGGAGTGTTGGAGAGTGGTGGAGGAGTGGATTGGGAGAGTGGGTGGGGAGTGGGTGGAGGAGTGGTGGAGGAGTGGTTGGAGGAGTGTTGGAGTGGGGGGGAGTGGGTGGAGGAGTGATTGGGAGAGTGGGTGGAGGAGTGATTGGGAGAGTGGGTGGGAGAGGGGTGGGAGAGTGGGTGGGGAGTGGGTGGAGGAGTGGTTGGAGGAGTGGGAGTGGGTGGAGGAGTGGTTGGAAGAGTGGGTGGGGAGTGGGTGGAGGAGTGGTTGGGAGAGTGGGTGGAGGAGTGATTGGGAGAGTGGGTGGAGGAGTGATTGGGAGAGTGGGTGGGGAGTGGGTGGAGGAGTGGTTGGGAGAATGAGTGGGGAGTGGTGGAGGAGTGATTGGGAGAGTGGGTGAGGAAGGGGGGAGGGGGATTGGGAGAGTGGATGGAGGAGTGGTGATGGTGGAGAGTGGGTGGGGAGGGTGGGAGAGTGGGTGGGGAGTGGGTGGAGGAGTGGTTGGAAGAGTGGGTGGGGAGTGGTTGGAGGAGTGGTTGGGGAGTGGGTGGAGGAGTGGTTGGAATAGTGGGTGGGGAGTGGGTGGAGGAGTGGTTGGAAGAGTAGTGGTGGGAAGTGGTTGGAGGAGTGGTTGGGGAGTGGGTGGAGGAGTGGTTGGAAGAGTGGGTGGGGAGTGGGTGGAGGAGTGGTTGGGAGAGTGGGTGGAGGAGTGATTGGAAGAGTGGGTGGAGGAGTGATTGGGAGAGTGGGTGGGGGAGTGGTTGGAGGAGTGGTTGGGAGAATGAGTGGGGGAGTGGGTGGAGGGTGATTGGGAGAGTGGGTGAGGAAGTGGGTGGAGGTGTGATTGGGAGAGTGGGTGGAGGAGTGATTGGGAGAGTGGGTGGGGAGTGGGTGGGAGAGTGGGTGGGAGAGTGGGTGGTGAGTAGGTGGAGGAGTGGTTGGAAGAGTGGGTGGGGAGTGGTTGGAGGAGTGGTTGGGGGAGTGGGTGGAGGAGTGGTTGGAATAGTGGGTGGGGCAGTGGGTGGAGGAGTGGTTGGGAGAGTGAGTGGGGGAGTGGGTGGAGGAGTGATTGGGAGAGTGGGTGAGGAATTGGGTGGAGGAGTGATTGGGAGAGTGGGTGGGGGAGTGGGTGGGAGAGTGGGTGGGGAGTGGGTGGAGGAGTGATTGGAAGAGTGGGTGGGGAGTGGTTGTAGGAGTGGTTGGGGGAGTGGGTGGAGGAGTGGTTGGAATAGTGGGTGGGGCAGTGGGTGGAGGAGTGGTTGGGAGAGTGGGTGGGGGAGGGGGTGGGGGGAATGGGTGGGTTTCAGACAATGAGAAAACATTATTATTTTCAATTGCTTCACTTTTTTCTGCGGGGATTTAAGTAATTACTAACTTGATATGAGGGATCAATGTGCAACTGGGATTTCACTAATTAATTCTCTGTCGTAGCATTTTGTGATTAAACGCCGCCGGCAGTAGCAAAAATAATACAAAACAGGAGTCATCGTCTAATCTAAATGAACTGTTAATTCTTCCTTCGTTGTTATTTGTGATTGTAATGGATCGTGTGTTTCAGTGTGTTCAAACTCGTGTACGTACACACACACACACACACACACACACACACACACACACACACACACACACACACACACACACACACAATGGAATAGTCTGGAGAGTGATGTAGTGGAGGCAGGATCCATACATAGCTTTACGAAGAGGTATGATAAAGCTCATGAAGTAGGAAGAGAATGGACCTAGTAGAGACCAGTGAAGAGGCGGGACCAGGAGCTATGAATCGACCACTGCGACCACATTAATTGACTACACAAACACACACATCTCAAACTCTATCATATGCCCCTTAACCCCATAATCAAGCTCCCGGAACCTCAAACACCTCAGTGCCATATCTGCTTCCCTAGCACTCTGGCAACGACTAGGATGCCAGGGCACTGCAGACTACAACTGAGTTAGATCACTGATGCTCAAATTATGATACTTAAACTTACACTAAATGGAATGCCAAACATAAGTGATGAATTGAAAAGGCGAAAAGTAAAGTCAACCCCTTTTCCCCAGGTATCATCTCCCTCGGAGGTGACAATGAGGTAATGACAAATGCAATAGTCACAGCAGGATATGTCAAGAGGAAAGAAAAAGAAAACAGGGAAGAGGCAATAGTGGCACAGCTCTTCAGAATCCAGTGGAGTCTGGAGACGGTGAGAGTGATAAACAAAGACCAGTCAGATGACTAAATATTGAGCTGTGGGCACAATCAAGACCAGAGAACCAAAGATAGTAGTGGTGGTGGTGGTGGTGGTGGTGGTGGTGGTGGTGGTGGTGGTGGTGGTAGTAGCACCAGCGATCAATAATCCCCACCACTAAATACAAAGCTACGAGAATTGAAGGATGGAGTACGAGGCCATAAACTATGTACAGAGTTGGAGGATGGAGGTTGTAAACCTCAGTCATGAGAAAGGACCTAAGGATGAGCATAGTACCATGCATTTCACCACAGGTACACATCAACTGAATAATCTTTGTAGCAAATGCGTTCCTGTCAAATCTAAGATTAGCTTTCAGGACTCTTCAGTTAATAAACATTACCCTTCATACAATAAGTATTGCAAAATGAGGTCTTGTATTATTAAGAGGCTTTATCAGCTACAGAAAAAAAAACCTGCAGATAATATTAATAGATGTCTATGGTACTGATAGGAAGTTAAATCAGGTGTCTGACAAAGGTGAGGTCAGGTGTAGGTGAGGTGTCCGGCCACCGAGGTCAGGCATCGTTGGGTGAGGTCTGGATCGAAATGTCAGGTTATGATACTTTGAGCTTTCTGTGTTGTTCTTCCTCCCCCCCCCAAAAAAAAAAAAATAGGTCTTATTAAAATGCACATTTCTCTGTTGTGTGATGGAATTGTGAAGAGTCTAGGCTAACCATCTCCTCGGTCAGATATACTTTTTACAGTTCATTTAGTTGTACGTGTGTTACGGTGAACCACATAAGCTATCAGTGTGTCATTTATTCTGCAAGCGTATTTGTGTTCCTGTAATCTTGTGTCCATATTTCTGGCTGCTCTCCCTATATATAATATATATAATGCAACCCCATTAAGAACACAGTCCTCCCTGTTGTGACTGTGTTCCTAATGGGATGAGTTGCCCTAGTGAAATCTTGGTCAGTTTCAGGATGAGGACCGCAATGCATGTACCAGCTATTCAGAGTACAGAGTGTGAGTGGAACTGCTGTCTGTCCGGCGAGTAGAATCACTCTGTGATCTGTTATGGTCTTCTCTCTGGGATTGGCAAAGATGTTAAGAGCTTTAATTTTTGGCAAGAGAGGATGATTTGACTGGTTCGTTTATTTATTAGGTTCTAAGTAGCAAGCAAATCACCTCAGTCATTACGCTTTTTTACCCCCTCGGTGTGTTTACAGTGAGTGTTGTGTACCTTTCGGTGTATATACCTGGAGTCTACCTGGAGGGTCTTCCGGGGGTCAACGCCCCCGCGGCCCAGTCCCTTATGACTGATTTAAAAGGCATTTGTAAAGATCAATTTATCTAAAGGCTTTCAAGTACGCGAGGTTAGTGACATACGATCTCGGTTTTCTTTACAACATTGTGGATTCTCTAACCCCAACTGGATAGTCACAAATGCTGTGCAATGCGATTCTTTATTATCAAAAAAGGTTCAGATTACACTGCATGTGACTTTATCCATCGTGTCGTTATTCTATACCACTGCCCTCTAACTCCAAATGAAATTGGCTCAGCTTGTATTTTATATTTATATATATATAGATAGATACACACACACACGTTCTCTCAGTCCAAAGCAGGATTCGAACCTGCACACTCAAAGTGCACAGCACCTTTGCCACACTACCAGACCAGTAGTATGTAATTTGCTACACAGTGCTCTGGTTCGAATCCTCTCCTGGATTAAGCGATAATGTTAGTGAATAATTTCACTCTTTTTGCGAAATGCTATGCATATATATATTTTAAAACATCGGCTTTTTCCCACTAAGGCAGGGTAACCCGAAAAAGAAGAAACACTTTCATCATCATTCACTCCATCACTGTTATATCAGAGACGTGCCAACACTACAGTTAAAAAACTGCAACATATCTCCACCCCTCCTTCAGAGGTTAGGGGAGGTTCGTCAGAACACTGGATAGGTGTTTCCAGACGCGGGTCTTAGTCAGATGATGACCCGCCGTTGGAGCTTCTGGTCATCTGACCGAGGCCTTCCACTGGTCAGAGTGCAGGTACTGTACTTCACACCTCCAGGACTCAAGTCCGGCTAACCGGTTTCCCTGAATCCCTGTGATGTAGATTTTATCGTATTGTAACTGCAGTGCCAGATGTGGGAGTACAGTGATCCCAGAGCCGCATGCGGAAGCCCAGTGACCACTGTGCCGCGTGCGGCCCACCGTGACCGCAGTAATTACATGCGACCAACCATGACTCTAGTGCTATATGAGGCCTACCTTGACATCAGTACCGCATGCGGCTCACTGTGACTCCGGTGCCGCATGCGGCTCACTTTGACTCAGGTGCCGCATGCGGCTCAATGTGAATCCGGTGCCGCATGCGGCTCACTGTGAATCCGGTGCCGCATGCGGCTCACTGTGAATCCGGTGCCGCATGCGGGTAAAGCATTTTTCGCGTGTTCCATTTAATGTGAGGAGTGCGTCATTAGCTGTGTGCCGGCTGTGTGTTATTTCCACTACCGTCACAGACATACATGGCTATATATGGGGAGGATGTTGGGGAGGGAGGAGGGGAGGATTGTTGGGGAGGGAGGGAAGGCGACCATTGGGAAGGGAGTAAGGGAGGATACCGGGAGAAGGGAGCGTTTGGGTGGAAAGTGGGGAGGGATGATGTTCCGGGAGGGGAATTGGAGGGGAGGAGGATGATATTGGATATGGAAAAGGGAAGGGGGGTGATGATTAGGTGGAAGGGGAAGGGTGTTGGGGAGGGGGAGAGAGGTAAGGGGGATCTTGCAGGTGTAACCTGAAGACTCACATCATTGCAAAGAAACTTGAATGACATCATAGTAATGGACGATCTATAGAGGCGTCTGGCAACTGTTTGTTTACATGTGTGTACACTCTGTTGTTACCCCTTGTTTGTTGTTGCTGCTGTTGTTAGTTGTTCCTGTTGCTGTTGTTAGTTGATGATGATGATGTTAGTTGTTGTTCTTTATTATTTTTTCTCTTCTTTTTTATTTATTTATTATTATTATTATTATTATTATTATTATTATTATTATTATTATTATTGAAGGAATCACAACAAAAGACGTGATTGCAAATATGTAAAAATACCACAATGAAAATAGGAAATAAAACCTGAGCGCTTTCACGTGTTTACACACACATCTTCAGAAGAATAGAATAATATTATTATTATTATTATTATTATTATTATTATTGGCCAAGTGGCTTCAAATTGTCTTCCCTGGTCCACTAGTGGTAGGTAAAGGTCTCTGGGGCAGCTGGCAAGTGCGGGTTCCCCTCTGTTTACTCTTATATAGAACATTCTTTCAATTGATTTTCATTCGATAACTTTAGAAAGCCTTTTTTGACCGGTTACAAGATGTCAACACTGGTGTATGCCTGAGATAGTTGATGTAAAATACCCACACCAGGGTAAAATAAACACAAATACATTACAATGCGATCCTTTATTGACAACGTTTCGCCCACGCAGTGGGCTTTATCTAGTCACAAACAGATCTACCTGGGTAAAGAGTACAAACGTGAGTATATATATATATATATATATATATATATATATATATATATATATATATATATATATATATATATATATATATATACTCATATATAAACTACTGAGTGTTATGATTACTTTCTAACTTATTAGAGAACAGTTTGGATTGATTTTGGTCAGTTTCAGTTTGTACCGATGGTGCGCTTTTGTTCAGTAAAGAAATATCTGACGTCTTCCTCTCCTCCTCTTCTTCTCCTCTCCCTCTCTACTCTTCTCCTTCCCATTTCCTCTCCCCCGTCTCCCCTTCCTCCCGTCACATATGTTTCTCTTCTCACCTAGTACAATACTCCTCCCATTTTCTCTCAATTCCCCCTCTCACTCTTTCCCTTCCCCTCTCACTCTTTCCCTTCCCCTCTCACTCTTTCCCCCTCACACATTCTTTCCCTCCCCCTCTCACTCTTTCCCTTCACACACTCACCCCCTTCTCTTCTCCCATACTCTCACCCTTCCTTTCTTCTCTACCTTCTCCCTTTATCCCCTCACACTCCCCTCACATGCCCTCTCCCTCTCCCCTCACAAGAGTGTTTGTGCCTCCTGCTTGATTATTTCCCTGAACAATGACATCAATCGTAACAATCACTAGTGTAATCCACTCTGACGTCATTAGCCACCATCCCCTACCCCTATTCCCTGACCCTACCTCTCCCTGCCCTCCCTCCCTCCCCTCTCCTCCCTCCCTCCCTCTCCTCCCTCCCTCCCTCTCTTCCTTCTCCTCCTTGAACGTACTACTCATCTATAATCTATAATTAAACTCCCTCTTTCCAATTTTTTTTGTGTAATTCTCCCGAATCATGCAGTGTGTGTGTGTGTGTGTGTGTGTGTGTGTGTGTGTGTGTGTGTGTGTGTGTCTATATGTGAGTGTGTATGTATGTCTGTGTGAATGTCTCTGTTCATGTGTGTGTTTATATGTATGTCTGTACTCACCTATTTGTGGTTGCAGGAGTCGATTCACAGCTCCTGGCCCCGCCTCTTAGCTGGTTGCTACTAGGTCCACTCTCCTGACTTCAAGAGTCTTGTCGTACCTCTTCTTAAAGCTACATATGGGTCCCGCCTCTACCACTTCACTCTCCAGATTGTTCCACTTTCTGACAACTCTAAGGCTGAAGAAATACTTCCTAACATCCCTGTGACGCTTCTGAGTTTTCAAACTTCCAGTTTTGCCCTCCTGTTCCTATTTCCCATCTCTGAAGCCCTTTGTCCGTCTTCACCTTGTCGATTCCTCTCAGTATTCTGTACGTCGTTGTCATATCTCCCCCTATCCCTCCTGTCCTCCAGTGTCATGAGGTTGAGTTCCTTTAACCTTTCCTCGTAGGGCATACTCCTTAGCTCTGGGACTAGTCTCGTTGCAAAGCTTTCCACTTTCTCCAATTTCTTGGTATGCTTAACCAGGTGTGGGTTCCATACTGGTGCTGCGTACTCCACTATATGCCTGACGTACACGGTGTACAGTGTCGTGAATGATTCCTTGCTTAGATGTGTGTGTGTGTGCGTGTGTGTGTGTGTGTGTGTGTTTGGCACTACTTGTAGTTGAGACAGAGAGAGGATCTAGAGCGGCGTTCATTGGCTGATCATCACAACCAATCACGACCTCTGTCACTCTGTTGTTGTGGTTGAACAGATCCCTCGAAAAATTCCCCGGGTTTGCGATCCAATTCCAGAATTCTTCGACGTTGGCTAACGAGGCTGAAGACCGTCCCCGGGAGGGAGGTTATCGCTAGTAGTGGTAGTTATCGGTGAAACAGGTGCTGTGTGAGTGTAATGAAGTGGGAATGGCACAGAGTGAAAAAAGTTTCTGTGGAATCGTGAACGAAGAGATGGGGTTTGGGGTGAGGGTGAGCGAAAAACTGTGGTGCGGATGGCTTGTTCCAGCGTAACAGCCGCTAACGGGGTCGTCACGCGGTAATTGGGCTGTCTCGTGACGTATTATTCAAATTACGAGAGTCACTCCCCCACCTCCCTCCCTCACTCATTTCCCCCCTCTCTCATTTCTCACTCATTTCCCCTCCCTCCCTCGCTCACTTATTTCCCCCTCTCTCCCTTCTCACTCATTTCTCCTCCCTCTATCACTCACTCATTTCCTCCTCTCTGACTTCCCACTCATTTCCCCTCCCTCACCTTCTCTCTCTCTCTCTCTCTCTCTCTCTCTCTCTCTCTCTCTCTCTCTCTCTCTCTCTCTCTCTCTCTCTCTCTCTCTTCTCTCTCTTTCCTCATTTCCCTCCCTCACTTCCCTCCCCCCTTCCTCATTCATTTCAATCCCTCCCTCCACCTTTTATCCTTCAACCTTTTTCCTCCCATCTTCCCCATTCCATTTCCCTCCTGCTATCTTCCTCCTTTCTCCCCTTCTTCCCTCTCATACCCTTATTCCTTTCACCCCCTTTATTCATTCTTTCCCTTCTCTCACCCTCCCTCATTTTCCCCCTCCTTCCTCACCTCCTCCTCTCCCTCCTCCTCTTCCTCCTCCTTCTTCTTAACCACCTGTTTCTTGCCATCTTTATTATAAATGGTTTATCATGCGTTTATCATACGTTTAAATTCCCATGAATGTTTGTTGTTTCCTCTTTGTTCCTCTTTATTAGGTGTTATTATTTGTTCGTTGTTCCGTTCTATATGTCTTTGTTTGTTTCTGGTCTGTTCCTTCTTTGTCAAGGCTTTTTGTTTATTCCTTGTTCCTAACTTTGGCATTATCTTTGTTCCTGTCTTTGTTCTTCATTTTGCTCCTTGTTCCTGTCTTCTTTTGTTCCTTGTTCCATCCTTTGCTCCTTGTTCTCCTTTGATGTTATTTTCTTTGATTCTCGTTCCTTGTTCTCTTCTTTGTCCTGTATTCTCTTCTTTATTCTTTTCTTTGTTCCTTCTCTTATTTGTTCATTGTTCTTGGTTTCTTGTTCATTTTTCTTTCTTGTTATCTTCTTTGTTCCTTGTTCTTTGTTCCTTGTTGTGGTCCTTGCTCCTTGTTCTGTTCATTGTTCCTTGTACTTTATTGGTTCTTTCTTTGTTCCTTTTGTTTCCTGTTTCTCGGTCCGTTTTCTGTTCGAAGTTCTCTTTTGTATTGTTTGTTTCGTTCTCTGTTCCCTTTTCTATTCTTTCTTCCGCTTTGTTCCTTGTTTCATTTTTGTTCCCTTTTGTAATTCGTTTATTTTCTTCCCTTTTGTTCCTTGTTCAATTCTGTTTTCTAACTTCTGTTTCGTTCTTTCCATTCCGTTTAATGTGTTTCATTTCATTCCTTACCTGGAGTCTACCTGGAGGGAGTTCCGGGGGTCAGGCCTCCAGGTGGAAAAGGGCCTGATCAACCAGGCTGTTACCGCTGGCCGCACGTTGTCCAACGTACGAACCACAGCCCGGCTGATCCGGTACTGACTCTAGGTATTTGTCCAGCTCCCTCTTGAAGGCAGCCAGGAGTCTATTGGTCATCCCCCTTATATATGATGGGAGGCTATTGAACAGCCTTGGACCCCTGACAGTGTTTTTTCTCAGTGTACTCACGGCATACCTGTTTTTCATTGAGGGTTTGTTCCACCGTCTGCCAAGTCCTTTACTTTCATAGTGAGTGATTTCTGTGTGCAGATTTGGAAACAGTCTCTCTAGGATTTTCTAGATGTAAATTATTATGTATCTCTCTCGCCTGCGCTCCAGGGAGTACAGGACAAGGAACTTCAAACGTTCCCAGTAATTGAGGTCCTTCACTGAACTTAAACGTTCAGTGAAGGTTCTCTGAATATTCTCTAGCTCAGCAAATTCACCAGCCTAGAGAGGAGCTGTTAGTGTACAGCAGTATTTTAGCCTGGAGAGAACAAGTGACTTAAAAAGGATCTTGTTTTGAAGGTTCTCATTATCCATCCTATCATTTTCCTCGCAGTTGTGATAATGACACTGTTGTGGTCCTTGAAGGTGAGATCCTCTGACATTATCACTCCTAAGTCCTTCACATGAGTTTTTCCATATATTGTGTGGGGTAGAATTTGTCTTATACTCCCTTCTAGCTTTAATTCCTTAAATTTTCCATAACGGAGGAGCTGGAATTTGGTCTTACTGAATATCAGGAAATGGGAAAAATGACAAGAAATGAATGGTGAGAAATGACAGAAAATGGCAAGATATGGAATTTTTCTGTCATTTCTTGCCATTTTTCCCCGTGTCTTGGCATACGAGAGAGAGAGAGAGAGAGAGAGAGAGAGAGAGAGAGAGAGAGAGAGAGAGAGAGAGAGAGACCCCATTAAGAAAAAGATGTCTTATATTGACTTAAAAAGTTTATTGAAAGAAATCTGAGGTGACTTGAGGTGACCTACTCTTAACCTGAGGAGACTTTAAGGTGACCCATTAATCTTAGGCGGCTTACATACCTGGAGGGTGTTGGGGGGAAAGATGGGGTCATCGCCCCCGGAAATTTAATGAGGTGGCTTATCATGGCTTGGGGGGGTCTACCTGGGGGGTATTCCGGGGATCGACGCCCACGCGGACAGGTCCACGACCAGGTCTCCCGGTGGATCAGGGCCTGATCAACTAGACTGTTACTGCTGGCCGCACGCAGTCCAACGTACGAACCACAGCCCGGCTGATCCAGCACTGACTTTAGGTATGTGTCCAGCTGCCTCTTGAAGACAACCAGGGGTCTATTGGTAATTCCCCTTATGGCTGGTGGGAGGCTGTTGAGCAGTCTTGGGCCCCGGACAATTATTGTGTTTTCTCTTAGTGTACCAATGGCGCCCCTACTTTTCATTGGGGGTATGTTGCATCGTCTGCCAAGTCTTTTACTTTCGTAGGGAGTGATTTCTGTGTGCAGATTCGGGACCATCCCTTCTAGGATTTTCCAAGTGTAGATTATAATGTATCTCTCTCGCCTGCGTTCCAGTGAGTACAAGTGCTTCCAAGCGTTCCCAGTAGTTAAGGTGTTTGATGGAACTTATAGGTGCAGTAAAGGTTCTCTGGACATTCTCTAGATCTGCAATTTCACCTGCCTTGAATGGGGATGTTAATGTACAGCAGTATTCTAGCCTAGAGAGAACAAGGATCATCATTGGCTTAGCATCTCTTGTACTTGGCTCATTTTAGGCTAGGCTCACCTCAGCTCAGAGGATAATGCGCAGCGAAATTGAGCTGAGATGACCTAAGTTGAGACGGGGTGACCCTGGGGAAGGACTGGCGTCCCGCTGGGGCACAACTTACTCCTCACCAGACCAAGTTGTGATGGATTTATCAGCAGTAAACCCCCTCCCCCTCATCCCTTCCTACTAGAGGGGAAAGGGCTGTATAACCCTTGTGGTTTAGCGCTTCTTTTGATTATAATAATAATAATAGAGGGGAAAGGGGTTATGAGGAGGAGGAGAAAGAATGAGATGGGGAAGGAGGGAGATTAGAAGGCGATAGGTAGACGAGGAGAAATGGGGATCAAGGAAAAAATGATCTGAGGGACATAGGTGGAAGAAGTAATGGGGAATGGGGGCTTGATTCTCTGTCTGCTAATGATGTAGGGAAGACCGGGAGGATGAATGGGGAAGTAAATGAGGGAAAAGACTGCAGTGGTGGTAGCAGCTACAGCATTAGTTACAAACAGCAGTAATAACCGCTGCTGCGCCAGGAGCAGCAGCAGCAACCACCCCCTCTCCTTCTCCTCCCCCCTTCGTGCCAATAACCAAACAATCAATTTTTGGCGTTAACGATCGTTCAGGCGGCGGCCTGGTGTCACCGCGCGCCTCGGGGCAAGAAGGGCGCCAGGAGGCCAGTCGGGGAACACGGCCGGCGGTGGAAAAAAGAGAGGGGCCGGTGTGTCCTTGTTGCCCTGGAACGTTGCGTCTGATCAAACGCTGCGTTGACGGCTCGGCGTCACTGGTACCCGTGCGTGGAAATTATTAAGGAGAAGGGAAAGAGGGGGGAGGGATAGAGGGGAGGGATGATGGTGGTAGGAGGGGGAGGGATAGAATGATAGACGAAGATGCAGGGAAGGGGGAAGATGAGAGAGAGGAGAATGTGTAAGTGGGAGGGGGAATATAAGGGGAAAGAGACAAGGAAGTGGGGCAGGTGGAGTTCGTCTACCACCACTCCAGCAGAGCTGACGTAAGTGATGGGGGGGGGAAACACACACACACACAAACACACACACACCAACACACAACACACACACACACACACACACACACACACACACACACACACACACACACACAAAACACACACACACACACACACACACACACACACACACACAACACACACACACACACACACACACACACACACACACACACACACACACACACACACCTAGAAAGGAATGAGCTTATTAACGGCAGTCAACACGGTTTCAGGGACGGGAAATCCTATGTCACAAACCTACTGGAGTTCTATGACAGGGTGACAGCAGTAAGACAAGAGAGAGAGGGGTGGGTAGATTGCATTTTCTTGGACTGTAAGAAGGCGTTTGACACAGTTCCACACAAGAGATTAGTGCAAAAGCTGGAGGACCAGGCAGGGATAACAGGGAAGGTACTTAAATAGATCAGGGAATACCTGTCAGGAAGACAGCAGCGAGTCATGGTACGTGGCGAGGTGTCAGAGTGGGCGTCTGTGACAAGTGGGGTTCCACAGGGGTCAGTCCTAGGACCGGTGCTGTTTCTGGTATTTGTGAACGACATGACGGAAGGAATAACCTCCGAAGTGTCCCTGTTTGCAGATGATGTGAAGTTGATGAGAAGAATTCAATCGGACGAGGACCAGGCAGAACTATAAAGGGATCTGGACAGGCTGCAAGCCTGGTCCAGCAATTGGCTCCTGGAGTTCAACCCCACCAAGTGCAAAGTCATGAAGATTGGGGAAGGGCAAAGAAGACCGCAGACGGAGTACAGTCTAGGGGGCCAGAGACTACAAACCTCACCCAAGGAAAAAGATCTTGGGGTGAGTATAACACCAGGCACATCTCCTGAGGCGCACATCAACCAAATAACTGCTGCAGCATACGGGCGCCTAGCAAACCTAAGTACAGCATTCCGACATCTTAATAAAGAAACGTTCAGGACCCTGTGCACTGTGTACGTTAGGCCCATATTGGAGTATGCAGCACCAGTTTGGAACCCACAACTAGCCAAGCACATAAAGAAACTAGAGAAAGTGCAAAGGTTTGCAACAAGACTAGTCCCGGAGCTAAGGGGTATGTCCTACGAGGAGAGGTTAAGGGAAATCGACCTGACGACACTGGAGGACAGGAGAGAAAGGGGGGACATGATAACGACATATAAAATACTGAGAGGAATTGACAAGGTGGACAGAGATAGAATGTTCCAGAGATGGGACACAGCAACAAGGGGACACAGTTGGAAGTTGAAGACTCAGATGAATCACAGAGATGTTAGGAAGTATTTCTTCAGTCACAGAGTGGTCGGGAAGTGGAATAGCTTGGGAAGTGATGTAGTGGAGGCAAGATCCATACATAGCTTTAAGAAGATGTATGATAAGGCTCATGGCGAAGGGAGAGTGACCCAGTAGCGGCCAGTGAAGAGGCGGGGCCAGGAGCTATGACTCGACCCCTGCAACCACAACTAGGTGAGTACACACACACACACAACACACACACACACACACGTCTTGAGTAGCATCTTCAAAGTTTTGGAAAAATAAAGAAAATAAAAAACTCTCAGGACTTGCTTTGGATTTTAATTATATCAATTAAGATTTTGCCCATTTCTTCGAGTGGCCTCCAAAAAAGTTTTTAGGTTTAGAAAAAAATAAATTATCTGTTTTTTATTATATCTTGTCAAACAGTTTCTAATTGGATTTGCTCTACGGATTGTGTGTTTGTGTTTGTGTGTGTGTTTGTGTGTGTGTGTGTGTGTGTGTGTTTGTGTGTGTGTATGTGTTTGTGTGTTTGTGTGTTTGTGTGTGTGTGTGAGTACTCACCTAGTTGTACTCACCTAGTTGTGGTTGCAGGGGTCGAGTCATAGCTCCTGGCCCCGCCTCTTCACTGATCGCTACTAGGTCCACTCTCTCCCTGCTCCATGAGCTTTATCATACCTCGTCTTAAAGCTTTGTATGGTTCCTGCCTCCACTACATCACTTGCTAGACTATTCCACTTCCTGAGTACTCTATGGCTGAAGAAATACTTCCTAACATCCCTTTAACTCATCTGAGTCCTCAACTTCCAGTTGTGACCCTTTGTTTCTGTGTCCCTTCTCTGGAACAACCTGTCTCTATCCACCTTGTCTATTCCACGCAGTATTTTGTATGTCGTTATCATGTCTCTCCTAACCTTCCTGTCCTCCAGTGTTGTCAGGCCGATTTCCCTTAGCTCTGGAACTAACCTTGTTGCAAACCTTTGCACTTTCTATAATTTCTTGACGTGCTTGACCAGGTTTGGGTTCCAAATTGGTGCTGCATACTCTAGTATGGGCCTGACGTACACGTTGTACAGTGTCTTGAACGATTCCTTACTGAGGTATCGGAACGCTATTGTCAGGTTTGCCAGGCGCCCGTATGCTGCAGCAGTTATCTGGTTGATGTGCGCTTCCGGAGACGTGCTATATGCATATATATGTACAGACACGTGCATTTACAAACCCTAACATCACATATATATGTTTTACATATATATATATATATATATATATATATATATATATATATATATATATATATATATATATATATAAACACATCACAATCACACTAATGTCACTCCGATCTTTCACTCTTTCTTAAATATTTGAAATACTACAAGAGAGGAATGACATAATCTTCCCTTCTTCTTCTTCTTCTTTTTCCCCACTTCCCCTTTATCCACTTCCCCCTCTTTCTTTTCTTCTTCTCTCTCCCTCGTGTATCTGAATAATTATGCAAATTAGCCAGTAATATGGAAGGTTAAGTTACCATTTAAATGTAATCAAGTTCAGATGGAGTCTGTTTCCAATAGTCGCCATAGATAGCGGTAGCTTAGTGAAGTGTGTGGGAAGATGTAGAGTGCGTGCACTGACTACACACACTCTGCATGTGGGAGAGAGTGCGTGCACTGACTACACACACTCTGCATGTGGGAGAGAGTGCGTGCACTGACTACACACACTCTGCATGTGGGTGAGTGTGCGTGCACTGACTACACACACTCTGCATGTGGGTGAGAGTGCGTGCACTGACTACACACACTCTGCATGTGGGTGAGAGTGCGTGCACTGACTACACACACTCTGCATGTGGGTGAGAGTGCGTGCACTGACTACACACACTCTGCATGTGGGTGAGAGTGGTGCACTGACTACACACACTCTGCATGTGGGGAGAGCTGCACTGACTACACACACTCTGCATGTGGGGAGAGTGTGCACTGACTACACACACTCTGCATGTGGGAGAGATGTGCACTGACTACACACACTCTGCATGTGGGGAGAGTGCGTGCACTGACTACACACACTCTGCATGTGGGAGAGTGTGCACTGACTACACACACTCTGCATGTGGGAGAGAGTGCGTGCACTGACTACACACACTCTGCATGTGGGTGAGAGTGCGTGCACTGACTACACACACTCTGCATGTGGGTGAGAGTGCGTGCACTGACTACACACACTCTGCATGTGGGAGAGAGTGCGTGCACTGACTACACACACTCTGCATGTGGGGGAGAGTGCGTGCACTGACTACACACACTCTGCATGTGGGAGAGAGTGCGTGCACTGACTACACACACTCTGCATGTGGGGAGAGTGCGTGCACTGACTACACACACTCTGCATGTGGGGAGAGGTGCACTGACTACAACACTCTGCATGTGGGGAGAGTGTGCACTGACTACACACACTCTGCATGTGGGGAGAGTGCGTGCACTGACTACACACACTCTGCATGTGGGAGAGTGTGCACTGACTACAACACTCTGCATGTGGGGAGAGTGCGTGCACTGACTACAACACTCTGCATGTGGGAGAGGTGCTGCCACTCTGAGACTACACACACTCTGCATGTGGGAGAGAGTGCGTGCACTGACTACACACACTCTGCATGTGGGAGAGAGTGCGTGCACTGACTACACACACTCTGCATGTGGGAGAGAGTGCGTGCACTGACTACACACACTCTGCATGTGGGGGAGAGTGTGCACTGACTACAACACTCTGCATGTGGGAGAGAGTGCGTGCACTGACTACACACACTCTGCATGTGGGGAGTGCGTGCACTGACTACACACACTCTGCATGTGGGAGAGAGTGCGTGCACTGACTACACACACTCTGCATGTGGGAGAGAGTGCGTGCACTGACTACACACACTCTGCATGTGGGAGAGAGTGCGTGCACTGACTACACACACTCTGCATGTGGGAGAGAGTGCGTGCACTGACTACAGACACTCTGCATGTGGGAGAGAGTGCGTGCACTTAAGAGGAGAAAAACGAGGTGGCGAAAGAAGATGCACAAGAGAAAGAGAATGATAAAACGACGAATAATGAAAGTTGGAACAAAAGGAAGAAGGGAAGGTGGAGAGGAAGATGTGAAAGAGAAAGGAGGAGGATAGGAAAGAGGAATAGGAAGAGGAAGAGTAGCGTGACGACAACCATGACGACCACACGTGACTACTCTTTCCTTCGTAACTACCACTTGATCTTCGACACTTGACAGCTGTCAACCTGTTTTGACACTTGGGGAGGATCAACCTTGTGTCTTGGGGAAAAGAGGGAGCTTAAGGGGAAACTTCTCCCCTGGGAGATAACCCTGGTGGCTTGATGGAAGAGGAGATGACTGGGGAAGGCGTCTCCCCAGGGGATATCTCTGGTGGCTTGGGGAGAATGAGGGGAATCTTGAGAGAGGGGAAGGAAACAATAGATTAGGGAAAAAAAATTATCCCCTAAGGGGTAAATATGATTACTTGGGCAATTAGGAGGAAAGTGAAGGAAAGAGATGAGGAAGGAAAGGGGAAGAGGGAAGAAAAAGAAGATGGGGCTTGGGAAGACGTCTCCTCCCCTCTTCCCCTCACCTTCCAAGAAACTGTTGCACTATGATCACAATTCTTACTCTTATCTTAGACGTAAGTACACCTGAGTACACCTGGAGTACACCTGGAGTATACCTGGAGGGTGTTCCGGGGGTCAACGCCCCCGCGACACGATCCATGACCAGGCCTCCTTGATATACAGAGATTATATTATTGAATGTAGAGAAAGTAGGCTTTGTTAGTGCACATGTTTTCTGTGTAATAACAGCAGAATGACTCTGGTCGCCTTCAAACTTTTAGTACTGATGGGTTTTCCGCAAAGGGAAGCTGGGCCTTGATTTTAGGCTGTTTAAGTTTTATATATGCCAGTTTTACTATCAAACTGATGTATGTTGTGAGTGGAGACTGTCACTGATGATTAGTAATAAGTCAGTGTCTGGCTTCACTGGGTTAACCTAGATTAAATCCACATATAATGTACTTTTGTGTGTACGTAGCATCCGTATGACCTCTAGACTATCGTCAGAAAATAGTTACATGGATACATGAATGGTTTACAGTACTGATAAGATGCAGAATTAGACACATGTGCAGCATCTGGGTATATTTGTAGACGTTTCGCCCTCCAGTGCTTTATCAATACATTACGGGGACATAATGTGAAGAATGTAGAATTATATACAAAAGATGAGGTAATTAGTCCCTCAACCTTGGAGTTACTTGAAGCCAGGAGACCATGCTTCATGCTGTTTCAATGATAAGCCACTGGAGGGCGAAATGTCTACAAATAAACATACCCAGATGTTGCACATGTGTCTTATTCTAACTCTAAAAGCTAGTTAGACTTAGGGAAAGGTTTGGATTGATTTGGTCTCCGTAGGTCCCAGTTTACCTTTTAACGTGGAAGAGACTAGAAAAATTGAAAGACATATTTTTCTGAATGCTTCGTTAGACTGGCTTCACACTTCGATGCTAGGAACCTGATAATGCAAATTATGAGCGACTTAATGTGCTTGTGCATTTTAGGATATTGGTCTCTCTGAGATAACAAGAGAATGCCTCTTCAGCTTGGCGTCAAACCTGGCCTTTTTCTATTATTTATTGAAGAAATGGGAATATTATTGAAAATACCTCTGTTGATTTGCTTAAAATCTTTAACGTTAATATTCAAACGCATTAGAAACGTACGCCGCGCTCTGCACTATTCCTTTAGCATGTGCATTGAGGTGCAATATGGGGTTAAGCAATACGAAGATACCTCGTACTGCTTAACCCACACTGCATCAAATTACGCTGTGGCAACACCTGCAATGTGTGGCTGCCCTATTCTACATGATAGTTGTGTTGTGGAACAAAATCCAGCGATATTTTATGGTTGGAGGATGGGTGGGTTGGGGAGTTGTGGGTGTTGTGTGCTCCCCATCCCTCCCCATCCACCTGGTGAGGTCTCCGTTGATCAAGTATTGAGGCAACGTCAAGTGCAACAAGGCAACGTCAGCTGCAACAAGGTGAGGCTTATTTTTCATTCAGGTTGGCAAATGCAGGTGTGTCGTAGATTCATTTATTCATCAATGGAAATGGAGTACACACAGTGAAGTGCTAGTACGCTGTCTTGCCCCCGTCACTGCCCGCTGTCTTGCCCCCGTCACTGCCCACTGTCTTGCCCCCGTCACCACCTGCTGTCTTGCACCTGTCACTGCCCTCTGTCTTGCACCTGTCACTGCCCGCTGTCTTGCCCCAGTCACTGGCCGCTGTCTTGCCCCCGTCACTGCCCGTTGTCTTGCCCCCGTCACTGCCCACTGTCTTGCCCCCGTCACCACCTGCTGTCTTGCACCTGTCACTGCCCTCTGTCTTGCACCTGTCACTGCCGCTGTCTTGCCCCAGTCACTGGCCGCTGTCTTGCCCCGTCACTGCCCGCTGTCTTGCCCCGTCACTGCCCACTGTCTTGCCCCCGTCACCACCTGCTGTCTTGCACCTGTCACTGCCCTGTCTTGCACCTGTCACTGCGTGTCTTGCCCCAGTCACTGGCCGCTGTCTTGCCCCCGTCACTGCCCACTGTCTTGTCCCGTCACAGCCCACTGTCTTGTCCTGTCACTGCCCACCGTCTTGCCCCGTCACCCGTCACCACCCACTGTCTTCCACCCGTCACCACCCAATGCCATACACCTGTCACTCCTCTTCACTTCTTTCCACCTGTTACTAACCACTGTCTCGACTCATCACCGCCCACTGTCTCGACTCATCACCGCCCACTGTCTCGACTCATCACCGCCCACTGTCTCGACTCATCACCGCCCACTGTCTCGACTCATCACCGCCCACTGTCTCGACTCATCACCGCCCACTGTCTTCATTTGTCGCCGTCCACTGTCTTTCCCTAACATTGCAAACTGTCTCAAGACATCTCAACACCCCTAGCCTCGACGGGTTCCCCAAAGAGATGTCACTGCTGACCTAGAAAAGATATATATATATATATATATATATATATATATATATATATATATATATATATATATATATATATATATATTATATATTTATGTGTGTGTGTGTGTGTGTATGTATTCTATTACTGAATTCAGTAGAACCTGCCTTGACTTTCCCAGACATGACATCACTGTCTCCTTTGACGTCTCTTCTGATGTCAGCACCACGAGACGTCCAATGACCCGTTACTAGACGTCCACTAGGACATCACTAGACGTCCACTTTCGTAGTTTAACACCATCGTCAGTAGAGGTGGAAATAAGGTCACGGGTAGGAGGGGGAAAACCTTTCCTTGTGACGTTTCGCCCAGAGCCTTGAGTGAAACGTCTCTTAACAAAATGACTCCTCTGCTACCAGTGACTTTATTACCGCCTGTCACCTTGCTTTATTGCTTGCTTTGTTTGCTTTATTGTTTGCTTTGTTTGCTTTATTGCTTGCTTTGTTTGCTTTATTGCTTGCTTTGTTTGCTTTATTGTTTGCTTTATTGTTTGTTTTATTGCTTGCTTTGTTTGCTTTATTGCTTGCTTTGTTTGCTTTATTGCTTGCTTTGTTTGCTTTATTGCTTGCTTTGTTTGTTTATTGCTTGCTTTGTTTGTTATTGCTTGCTTTGTTTGCTTTATTGCTTGCTTTGTTTGCTTTATTGTTTGTTTTATTGCTTGCTTTGTTTGCTTTATTGCTTGCTTTGTTTGCTTTATTGCTTGCTTTGTTTGTTTTATTGCTTGCTTTGTTTGCTTTATTGCTTGCTTTGTTTGCTTTATTGCTTGCTTTGTTTGCTTTATTGTTTGCCTGAAAAGTTCAGTGGTCATAACTCCCTGAAAAAAATTCTCTACAGTAAATTTACAAAAATAAATATCACGACTTGTAGATTATAAGGATTATTATTATTATTATTATTATTATTATTATTATTTTATTATTATTATTATTATTATTATTATTATTATTATTGTTGTTGTTGGAAATAAATGGTTTAAAATACCGACACAATGGAAAAATTAACATATAAATCCCACTGTGTGGGCGAAACGTTGTCAATAAAGGCTCACATTATACTGCTTATGTGTTTATTTTTCCTTCATTATTATTATTATTATTATTATTGTTGTTTTAGAGATAATGATAATAGCAGCAGATATAGGTGGTAAACCCTCAGGGCTGAGGCGTACCGAAGGTGTGGATCTCACTCAGAAACATTATTGGGAGGTGACTCACCTGTCTAACTCTCCTGGTGCAATTATTGGCTCTGAATTATTCACCACCTTGCTGAAAAAATAGAGAGGGGAGGGGGAAGAAGGGGAAGGGATGGAAGAGTATTAGACGGAAGAGGAGGAGGAGGGGGAAAGATAGGTGGGAAGCGATAGAGGAAAGAAAGAGGGGGAGGAGAAGATGAGGGTTATACTATTAATTTTGTTATGCCTTTGAGAGATTTGGTGCTTCCGGAGACTGGCCTTGGACCCGGCTTGTCTGGGGCTTACCTGGTCAACCAGGCTGTTGCTGTTGGCGGCCCGCTTCTAGCCTACATATCCATCACAGTCTCTTGATTCTGGCGCTTGGAGGAGGTACTTGTCAAGGTTGTTTCGGCAGTGTTTGTGACATCTTCTGGTAAGTTAATTAAAAGTCAGAGGAAGAAAGGGAAAGGAGGAAGGAAGGAAAAAGAAGGAGGGGAGGGGGTGATAAAGGGAGGGGAAGAAGTGGATTTTATTTTCTGCTGATAAGTCATTGAGAATTTATACATGGAGCTGTAGGCTGTCAGAAATGTTAAAAATTAATGCAAAGAAAACGTAGTATTTGTTGAATGTGTGTTTGTGTGACTCAGATGAGTCACAGAGATGTTAGGAAGCATTTCTTTAGTCACAGAGATGTTAGGAAGTGGAATAGTCTGGAAAGTGAGGTGGTGGATGCAGGATACATACATAACTTTAAGAAGAGGTATGACAAGTGAGTGACCCAGTAGCGACCAGTGAAGAGGAGGGGCCAGGAGCTATGATTCGACCCCTGAAATCACAATTAGGTGAGTACATACCGGGAACTCGGGGACACAGTTGGAAGTTAGTTAGAGATGAGTCACGGGGATGTTAGGAAGTACTTCTTCAGCCTTAGAGTTGTCGGGAAGTGGAATGATCTTAGTGGGGGAGACAGGCCTCTGTACATAGTTTTAAGAGCAGGTACGAGTGTCAACGAGGCTAAGACGGTGTGAATCTAGAGAGTGCCAAGTTGAATGACAGGGCCAAGAGCTGGGAATCTACTGCAACCGCAGAAAGGACACCGCGTTCCTCTGTGTTAGTTACCAGTTGTCAAAGGCACTTGTCGACAGACACTTGGCTTGTGCATGTGTGTGAGAGAGAGAAAGAGAGAGAGAAAGAGAGAGAGAAAGGGAAAGAAAAGGAGAAAGATAAAGAAAAAAAGAAAGAAAGAGAGATTAAAAATGAACAAATAACACCCAAGGAAAGTAATACAGATGAATATTGCGTAAAAAGGGGGGGTGGATCCCAGTAGAGGTCAAACCCCCCTCTCCCCTCACCCCTCCCCTCCCCTCACTCCTCCCCACACCCCTCCATCACCCCTCCCCTCAGCGATGTAGTGGGGGGTGTTTACATCAGCGGAGGCAGAGACGCAGCCTCGGGAGGAAGAAGATAAAAAAAAAAAAAAAAAAAAAAAAAAAAAAAAAAAAAAAAAAAAAAAAAAAAAAAAAAAAAAACCCTTTCCTATGAGACATAGGACTGAGGGCCAATGTTGAATGGCACTGTTAGGAATACTTCAGACTTAGGGGGAATATGATTGAAAGGTGTAAAAAGTTTGGAAAGCAGGAATTAAACTAAGAGGTGTGAAAGAGCGTGCAAGTTGAATATCTAGTATTGACTGGGAACTCGCAGCAAATGGCTTAGTTTTGGATAATTCAGTGTCAAAGGATTGTGACAGCATTGGCTTGTAATGAGTTGTGAGAGAGAAAAACTGAAAGTAAGTTAAGAGGCTAAAACGTTGTGAGTTTAAAAATAGCTGGATAATATAATGATGGTGGGGGTGGGTGTGAGTTGACCCTGACTAGTTTTGCTACTAGGTCGATGCCGTCTCCTTCCTTAGCGAATGTAACTCCTGACCTGAGATGGGTCGGGGCATTGGCTTAAGTCGGTGGGAGATTTGGACCTGCCTCGCACGGGCCAGTAGGCCTGCTGCAGTGTTCCTCCTTTCTTATGTTCTTATGTTCTAAATACTTTTTCTCCGACCATCGGGTTAATTTCCACTGTTATATTAACCAGTGACAGCGTCACCTCCATTGTTTAACAACTTTATATTGAAAATTAAATGTTTTAAAAAAAATGTATCTTTTAGTAATTTAGTTTCTCATGATTTTTAAGCCCCCTACATTGACACAGTGACCGCGTTACTGCAAGCTGCAACCCTGGGGAGGGAGGAAGGAGTGAGAAGGGAAGTTACAAGAAGAGGAACAAGGAAAGAAGCGGGTGAAGAAAACTTGGGAAGTGGGAGGTGGGTATGAAGGACTAAATGTACACACACACACGCACACACTCGGGGCCAGGAGCTATGAATCGACCCCTGCAACCACAACTAGGTGAGTACACTGCTACCACATACACGTGAGTACACATGTGTTGTACAGTACAGTAAACACTGTCCTCACCGGGTTCTGTTATCATTCTCACGTTTCAGCTGAGGACAGAAATTTGAAGTTAAGTGTTAATCCCTCAGGTTCCAATGTCTTGTTGGCTGACGGGAAAGATAAGCTAACCAAAGGTGCTAATTGTTTTGCCTTTCCTGGAATCTGTGCTGGATCCCGGTCTGTGGGGAACCCAACAAAGAGTCTTCGCTGTTGCAGCGACCTGTCTTCTGTCATCCGAGAGGGTGAAGGGGGTGTCCACACTGGCCTGACTGAGAGGGCAGTGAGAGGGAAGGGGGTCCACACTGGCCTACTGAGAGGGCAGTGAGAGGTGAGGGGTGTCCACACTGGCCTGCCTGAGAGGGCAGTGAGCGGGTGACGGGGGTGTCCACACTGGCCTGACTGAGAGGGCAGTGAGAGGGTGAAGGGGGTGTCCACACTGGCCTGACTGAGAGGGCAGTGAGAGGGTGAAGGGGTGTCCACACTGGCCTGACTGAGAGGGCAGTGAGAGGGTGAAGGGGTGTCCACACTGGCCTACTGAGAGGGCAGTGAGAGGGTGAAGGGGGTGTCACACTGGCCTGATGAGGCAGTGAAGGTGAAGGGTACGGCTGACTGAGAGGGCTTGTCCCTGGTCTGAATAATACTGCGTAGGCCACACTGGCCTGACTGAGAGGCAGTGAGAGGTGAAGGGGTGTCCACACTGGCCTGGGAGGCTGACAACTGGCTGATGGGCAGTGAGAGGGTGAAGGTGTCCACACTGGCCTGACTGAGAGGCAGAGAGTGAGGGTGTCCACACTGGCTCTGACGTGAGAGGACAGTGAGAGGGGTGAGAGGGGTGCCACACTGGCCTGACTGAGACGAACTAGGCTGTTATGGATGCCGCTGCCAGGAACACCCTCCAGGAACACCCTCCAGGAACACCCTCCTGGAACACCCTCCAGGAACACCCTCCAGGAACACCCTCCTGGAACACCCTCCAGGAACACCCTCCAGGAACACCCTCCAGGAACACCCTCCTGGAACACCCTCCAGGAACACCTTTCAGATAGTCTAACAGTAAACAAACCATACCACAGGCGGAGATAGGACCCTCGTGTCGTTACGATGTCGTGAGTCTAACAGTATGTAGAAACAATTTTGGTACTAAGGATACTGTATTAGCTTGTGTATAAGACTTGTATCTTACTCATTTAAGCATCAGTAAATGTGTATGGCCTTGACAATTTTGATTCACTATTTTTTACTCATTTATGAATAATCTCTTCCTTACATACCAAAAGCGATACTTAATGAAAATACTAAGGAGCTTATTTCCTATGTATAGTAATCAGGTACTCCTGGTAAATAGGTGAAGGTATATACTGGTTAGTCGGTGGATACACCCCAGCTAATCGGCACAAGAATATATGCTTATTGTGTTTGTTATAGTGCATAAAAGGTGTTAGCAGCGGTTGTATAGTGTCATTTAGGAACAGTTTCAGTACTTGCATAAGTCTCTGGGAGGTGTATTGTTTCTTAATTGTTTTGTGGTATAAACTGTGAGTTGGAAAAGGAGGCTTCTTATCTGCCATATATGTTAATAGCTACCTTGATAACGATTACGTTCTGCTGTTAACGTGTCTTGTAGAGAGGGGAAGCTCTCTCATCGTGTGTTGGATCTCTCTCTCTCTCTCTCTCTCTCTCTCTCACGTACACACTGAGGTGTCTTAGTGTTGCTAAACTGCTCTCAAAGGACATAAAGCACTGATTCTGTGCTAAGAAGAAGATGGAGAGAGAGACGTGACCAGCAAGAAATCTTCTCTTCCTACTGGGGAGGAATCTAATCCCACTTCCCTTGATGGTGGAGCGTCTGATCCCACTACTTGTGACTAGTGGGGCATCTGATCTCACTAGTGGGGAGGCTGATCTCACTATTGGTGACTAGTGGGGGTAACTGATCCCATTAGTTGTGACTAGTGGGGGCATCTGATCTTACTAGTTGATTGGTGGGGTATTTGATCCTACTGATTATGATTGGTAGAAGTGGTGGTGGTGCTGCTGCTACTGATGGTGCTGCTGCTGCTGCTGCTGCTGCTACTGTTGGTGCTGCTGCTGCTGCTGCTGCTACTGTTGGTGCTGCTGCTGCTACTATTGATACAACCACCATCACCGCTACTACTACTAGTATTACAACCACCACCATCACCACTACTACTTATATCACCACCACCACCATCACCACTACTACTTATATCACCACCACCACCATCACCATAACTATTGCCACAGATACTAAAACTACTACCACTACCACCACAAGTACCATCACTGCTACTATTACTACCACCACTACTAATGCTATTACTGTGACAAATAAAGATAATAGTAGCGACAATTACAATAACAAACAACCTCACAAAAACACTGAAAAGTTTACATCTATAACAACAAAGTATCAGATAGGAAGGGTGAAGATGACAAGTGAGGGAGCATCCAGTCCCTCCCTCAGGGTGAAGATGACAAGTGAGGGAGCATCCAGTCCCTCCCTCAGGGTGAAGATGACAAGTGAGGGAGCATCCAGTCCCTCCCTCAGGGTGAAGATGACAAGTGAGGGAGCATCCAGTCCCTCCCTCAGGGTGAAGATGACAAGTGAGGGAGCATCCAGTCCCTCCCTCAGGGTGAAGATGACAAGTGAGGGAGCATCCAGTCCCTCCTCAGGGTGAAGATGACAAGTGAGGGAGCATCCAGTCCCTCCCTTATCATCCACAAAGAGAATCAAACCTCGTTTGTTCCAGTCGTAGAAAGCGAGAACAAACGAGTATCGGCCGGAGGTATACAACCCTCACAACCTCAACTGCAGGAGGAGCAGAAGAAGACGTGGTAGTGTTTTCGAATTATTAAACCGGAGAATTAGTAACCCAGCTGTAACAGCCTGGTTGATCAGGCCCTGATCCACCGGAAGGCCTGGTCAAGAACTCGGCCGCGGGGGCGTTGACTCCTGGAATACCCTCCAGGTAGACTAGAATGCGACCCACACCGTCTGCTAGCTACCCAAGTACCTACTTACTGCTAGGTGAAAAACAGGGGGCAGCAGGTGTAAGGAAACATACCCACTCGCCCGAGGATAGAACCCAGGTCCCTCAGTGAGTGAGCCGAGGTCGCTACCAACTGAGCCACGAGCACCTTAGAGGCGTGTACCCCCAGAGACTGCTCGATCCTATTCCCTTCAATAATTCAGACAACAAATTGAATCACTTCCTCTGTAAATAACGTGGAATCCGTAATTTTAACGATTTGGAAGCCATAAGGAACCTTAGCGGTGTAATTAAATAGAGCTGAATCTCATTTCCCAACACCTGGCAGGCAACAAAGGGAATCAGATCGCTTTAATTCACTCTTGTGAGTATGAAAAAAAAATACTGTAATCAAATGAAAGCATGTAACGTACAACCGCACCTGAACTTATACTAAACTCAAAACAACATAACGTAAGAGGCATCGGATTCCAAGAATCACCGGTTTAAACACCCTAAGTTGGGTTCAGAGAGTGAGAAAGGAAAAAAAAGTGAGAGTCGCCAGAAAGAGGTTCCCGCCACCTAGACGAGCCGTGCTGTAAGAAAGCTCAGCAGTATAAGTAAAGAAGCATTGGATCCCACTCCCTGGGCTCCTTACGTGAAAGAAAACGGAAGGGAAGTGCCGCCAGGCTTTCCAAAGTTCTCAAACTGATTTGGTATGCTGTGTTGGCCCCTGCTCGACAAGCTTGGTACCTCCTCCAAATTAATTTATCTTATTTCTCGAGCGGTCCCTGCTTCACAGAAGAGGGGAGGAGAGAGAGAGAGAGAGAGAGAGAGAGAGAGAGAGAGAGAGAGAGAGAGAGAGAGAGGGAGGGAGGGAGGGGGAGAAGAGATGTCGTTGAGGAGAAAGAAAAAGAGAGAGGCCTATCTGTATTAGCCAGGCCTACTGGAGGCTTAAAAGTAAATTTTGTGTACACGGGAAAGTCAACGAGGACTATCTACTTCCACCTAGAACAGGAACTATCGTACATACGTCAAAGATAGTAGTGCGTGTACTACTGTATTACACTGAGAGACTATTGGCCCTTATTTTTGGCCGAGTTTTTTTTTTTTTTTGTACCCTGAGACATCGTGTTTCCCTCTCCCCTTCTGTGAAGTTGTTAATGTCGCTGTGCTTACATAGCTCTCTTTTTCCTGTGTTCTTTTTCCTGTGTTCTTTTTCCTGTGTTCTTTTTCCGTGTTCTTTCTGTCGTCTTTCTGAGAATTGGTTAATATAGTTCTCGGCCGGCTGGTGTGCTCTCCCTTGTTCTCTTGTGTTTGTTTTCTCTTGCGTTTGCTTGTATTTATGTGATTTCTGTGTTCGTGTTTAGGTTCTCTCGTTCGTGTGTGTTTTTTGGTGCTTGTTGGTGCTTGTTTATTTGAGTGTTCGTTGTTTGAGTGTTTGTGTGCTTGCTCGTGTGCTTGAAATCCTAGGCATGGAATCCTAGGCATGAAATCCTAGGTATGGAATCCTAGACATGGAATCGTAGGCATGGAATCCTAACTATGCGAAGATAATGGGAACAACAGAGGATAGATTTCAGAAACATTCGGACAGACTGCAAGGGGAGGGTCAGACAAAGGACTCCTGCAGTTCAAGCAGACCAAATGGATGGTGGTGGAAACTGAGGAGGAAGAAGAGAGGATCCGGTGTGAAGGGACGTCGGAGTGAGCATCACACCGAACGTATCGCGAAAGAGGCAAGTTACAGCGTAATATCGGCAGTGTATGCGACGCTAGCGAATCTAATGACTGCCTTCGCGAAATTTAAAGATTCCTTCAGGGCTTGACTGACTTGTCAAAACTATCATAGAGGGTTGAATACCAGCATGGTGCCCACACCTGATCAAACACGTGTTTCGAAGCACGAGAAAGTCCAGAGATTCGCAACTTGACTAGTCCAAAAGACAAGGGATTTGAACTACGAGGAGAGACTAAAAGAATTATACCTAAAGTCAGTTGAATAATAGAGAACTTAGGGGGAAATGATTCCAAGATGCTCAGAAATACAGGCGGGCCCCGCTTATACAGCAGGTTAGGTTCCGGACTACTGTTGTAAAGCAAAATTCGCTGTAAAGTGAAACATGGCCTTTTTTCACTTTCAAATGCATATAAAAGCCTAATAACATGTTTACACTATCATATATTAAGTGAACAATACAGCTAGGCCTAAAAAAAACATGTATACAGTGCACACATTACTTAACTTAAAATATTTTCGTCCCTGGCTCATACTGAGTTGTGAATATTATTGTAGGAAGTCTGAATAAATGAAGACTGGGTCTAATTGAAAACCAGTGCATTAGCGAAACGACGTAAAGCGAAGCGCTGTAAAGCGGGGCCCTGTCTGTACTAAAATTACCAGTCGTGAGAGATTATAATGCGAGGAGAGTGATTCAGTTATTGCAGACTCAAGTTGCAGCCTCGGATGAACTATTGCAATGTTAGGTAATACTTCTTCATTCTCGAGGTTGTAAAGTGTAATGAACTGATAGACTCCATACGCAGTTTCAGTAGCAGGTACGCTAGAGCTCGTGTGGCCTGATGTCTTTTACTTTGGGGGGGAAAGCGCTTAACCCGTGTTGAGCATTCGGTGCAAGGATTGCTCAGTCTTCAGTTGAGTGATTGTAGTGTGAGGAAGGACCAGGAGCTGAGACTCGATCCATTCCTCTTCTGTGCCCCGGAGCGAGGGACAGTACACCCACCGCCCCTACTGTGCCTTGGGGCGGGGGACAGTACACCCACCGCCCCTACTGTGCCTCGGGGTGGAGGGCAGTACACCCACCGCCCCTACTGTGCCTCGGGGCGGAGGGCAGTACACCCACCGCCCCTACTGTGCCTCGGGGCGGAGGGCAGTACACCCACCGCCCCTACTGTGCCTCAGGGCGGGGGACAGTACACCCACCGCCCCTACTGTGCCTCGGGGCGGAGGGCAGTACACCCACCGCCCCTACTGGGCCTCGGTGCGGAGGGCAGTACACCCACCGCCCCTACTGTGCCTCGGTGCGGAGGGCAGTACACCCACCGCCCCTACTGTGCCTCGGGGCGGAGGGCAGTACACCCACCGCCCCTACTGTGCCTCGGTGCGGAGGGCAGTACACCCACCGCCCCTACTGTGCCTCGGGGCGGAGGGCAGTACACCCACCGCCCCTACTGTGTCAACCTCGCCCAGCTGGTATAAAACACATTCACATTTTAATTTATACCCGAGCAAGACTCGTGAGCCTGGTTGGTCCACATCACTGCCTCCCTCCCTCCCTCCCACCCTTCCTCCCTCCCTCCTTCACTCCATCCCACCCTCCCTCCCTTCCCCCTCCACCTCCACACACAGCTGCCCTTCTCCACCTCCACACACAGCTGCCCCCTCCACCTCCCCCCACAGCTGCCTCCCTCCACTCCATCTAGCCTCCTCCACCCACCATCTAGCCTTTTCCACCCACTATCTAGCCTCCTCCACCCACCATCTAGCATCCTCCACCCACCATCTAGCATCCTCCACCCACCATCTAGCCTCCTCCACCCACCATCTAGCCTCCTCCACCCACCATCTAGCCTCCTCCACCCACCATCTAGCCTTTTCCACCCACTATCTAGCCTCCTCCACCCACCATCTAGCCTCCTCCACCCACCATCTAGCATCCTCCACCCACCATCTAGCATCCTCCACCCACCATCTAGCCTCCTCCACCCACCATCTAGCCTCCTCCACCCACCATCTAGCCTCCTCCACCCACCATCTAGCCTCCTCCACCCACCATCTAGCCTCCTCCACCTATCATCTAGCCTCCTCCCTCTCAACAGTGATCATTTTGCTTTTGTCTGTGTAATGGCGGTGTCGTCTGAGGGAGTGAGGAGGTGCACAAGGCTTCTCCCGTCTCGTTAAGAAGACTCTGGCTGGGTCTCAGTGGTTTGGTGTCACTTCCCGGTTTTCCTCACTGTATTTTTCGCGCGCTGTTGAAATATTAAAGAATCGAGTCCTTCCCTCGCTTTTATACGAACCTCTTCAGCTGACGGCCCGCGGGAAACAGCTGGAAGTGTGTCCTAATCCTCGCCAGGCGTTGCTGGCTTCGGCTTCGCTGGGAGGAAACCAGCCCCGCCGGGGGTCACATCTCTTCCCAAGGCTTCACTGCCGAACTTTATTGGCTTCTCGAGCTTACAGTGTAGTGGCTACCGAAACCACGCCATTGGCGTTCAAGAAGAAGGGTGAAGAAAGGGGCGCAGCAGAAATTAGGTTAGATTTTGTTTTTGTGCGCCCAGTATACATCCTGTGGAGGGATACACAACAGGCTTAGTAAGTTTACTTAGGCACAGGTACACATAAGTACAATTATCATACATAGTGTAAATGACCTAGGATAATCCCCCCAAAAAAGTCAAAGCGACTTATTTCCACTGGGGTTTTTGTAGGCCTAGGAACTAGGCCCCAAAAGGTGTAACAGGAGTACTTCTAAATTTATATCTGTAATCATGTTCTCTGTTGCAAAGAAATTTAGATTATTTGCGAATTAGAGAAAGAGAGAGAGAGAGACAAACAGACAGACAGACAGGAAGAGAGAGTGGGTGGGTTGGTGGGTTAAGTCGGAGACAGCGCCGGAGGTCGGGACGAGGCGGGAGGGCACCATTTTTTCTTGTGTGCACTTGGCGGGCGACTTTATAAAGCGGCACGCCCGAAATCCGGCCCAGCTGACCAGATGCGGGGAGCGAGGTGCCGGCTGGGGAATTTACGTCCATAATTTATACACCCACCCACCCAAACCCACCCACCCTCCCAAACCCACCCTGCACCGCCTCGCTGTGCAGACTACAACAGTTGCTAACAGCTCCTCCGAACGATAGAGAATTTACCGTGTATCCACGGATATTTGGGCGTGCTGCATTGTTAATTGAGGGGGAAATGGATGAGATGTGGAAACCTCGTGACGTTGCCGGGGTCGAGACAGTTTTTTTTGTGAGGGCGATGGAAAAAAAAGAGAAATGAAAACATGTGACTAAATTTTCCTGGAAAGTTGCCGTGGGTGGTGCTGGAAAGTTGCCGTGGGTGGTGCTGGAAAGTTGCCGTGGGTGGTGCTGGAAAGTTGCCGTGGGTGGTGCTGGAAAGTTGCCGTGGGTGGTGCTGGAAAGTTGTCGTGGGTGGTGCTGGAAAGTTGCCGTGGGTGGTGCTGGAAAGTTGCCGTGGGCGGTGCTGGAAAGTTGCCGTGGGTGGTGCTGAAAGTTGCCGTGGGTGGTGCTGAAAGTTGTCGTGGGTGGTGCTGGAAAGTTGTCGTGGGTGGTGCTGGAAAGTTGCCGTGGGCGGTGCTGGAAAGTTGCCGTGGGTGGTGCTTGAAAGTTGCCGTGGGTGGTGCTGGAAAGTTGTCGTGGGTGGTGCTGGAAAGTTGTCGTGGGTGGTGCTGGAAAGTTGCCGTGGGTGGTGCTGGAAAGTTGCCGTGGGTGGTGCTGGAAAGTTGCCGTGGGTGGTGCTGGAAAGTTGTCGTGGGTGGTGCTGGAAAGTTGTCGTGGGTGGTGCTGGAAAGTTGTCGTTGGTGGTGCTGGAAAGTTGCCGTGGGCGGTGCTGGAAAGTTGCCGTGGGTGGTGCTGAAAGTTGCCGTGGGTGGTGCTGGAAAGTTGCGTGGGTGGTGCTGGAAAGTTGTCGTGGGTGGTGCTGGAAAGTTGCCGTGGGTGGTGCTGGAAAGTTGTCGTGGGTGGTGCTGGAAAGTTGCCGTGGGCGGTGCTGGAAAGTTGCCGTGGGTGGTGCTTGAAAGTTGCCGTGGGTGGTGCTGGAAAGTTGTCGTGGGTGGTGCTGGAAAGTTGCCGTGGGTGGTGCTGGAAAGTTGCCGTGGGTGGTGCTGGAAAGTTGCCGTGGGTGGTGCTGGAAAGTTGTCGTGGGTGGTGCTGGAAAGTTGCCGTGGGTGGTGCTGGAAAGTTGTCGTGGGTGGTGCTGGAAAGTTGCCGTGGGCGGTGCTGGAAAGTTGCCGTGGGTGGTGCTGGAAAGATGCCGTGGGTGGTGCTGGAAAGTTGCGTGGGTGGTGCTGGAAAGTTGTCGTGGGTGGTGCTGGAAAGTTGCCGTGGTGGTGCTGAAAGTTGCCGTGGTGGTGCTGGAAAGTTGCCGTGGGTGGTGCTGGAAAGTTGTCGTGGGTGGTGCTGGAAAGTTGTCGTGGTGGTGCTGGAAGTTGCCGGGCGGTGCTGGAAAGTTGCCGTGGGTGGTGCTGGAAAGTTGTCGTGGGTGGTGCTGGAAAGTTGTCGTGGGTGGTGCTGGAAAGTTGTCGTGGGTGGTGCTGGAAAGTTGCCGTGGGTGGTGCTGGAAAGTTGCCGTGGGTGGTGCTGGAAAGTTGTCGTGGGTGGTGCTGGAAAGTTGTCGTGGGTGGTGCTGGAAAGTTGCCGTGGGTGGTGCTGGAAAGTTGCCGTGGGTGGTGCTGGAAAGTTGTCGTGGGTGGTGCTGGAAAGTTGCGTGGGTGGTGCTGGAAAGTTGTCGTGGGTGGTGCTGGAAAGTTGCCGTGGGTGGTGCTGGAAAGTTGCCGTGGGTGGTGCTGGAAAGTTGCCGTGGGCGGTGCTGGAAAGTTGCCGTGGGTGGTGCTGGAAAGTTGTCGTGGGCGGTGCTGGAAAGTTGCCGTGGGCGGAGCACACGGCATGTTGCTCTCTAAGAGGAGCTGAATACAACTGATGGAACGAGAGTTGAGTGTTCTAGTCCCCCCTCCCTGTCTTAACACCTCCCCCTCCCCATCTTTACCCCCTTCCCTCCCTGTCTTAACACCTCCCCTCCCTATCTTTACCCCTTTCCCTCTCCCCGTCTTAAAACCTCCCCATCCCCATCTTTACCCCTTCCCTTTCCCTGTCTTAACACTTCCCCTCCCCATCTTTACCCCCTTCCCATGTCTGTCTTTACCCCTCTTTCCTCCTCTCGTCTCCCTCTTTTCTCCTCCCCCTCTTCTCCTTCCTTCCCCCTCTTCTTCCCTCTACTTTTCTTCCTTTTGAATCTTTTCTCGTCCCTCCTATTCTCTATTTCTCCCTCCCCCTCTTTCTTTTCTTCCCTTCCATGCCCTCTCTTCTCCCTCTTCCTTCTCTTCTCTTCCCTCCTCTCTTCCAGCTTTTTCTCTCTTCCTTGTTTTCTTTCCTTCTCGTCTTCCTTCCCTTTCTTCCTCTACGTCTCTTAAAATAAGCAGAGAATATAAGGAAAGGGGGAAGAGGAAAGGGAGATGGAGAGGTGGGAGGGGGTAGATTTAGGGAGGGGGTAGATTTAGGGAGGGGGAGGGAGGATGTTTTGGACCTCTAGTGACAGATTATTCTTGTTGCCTACATCAAGCCAGGGAGGGAGGGGGATGAGGAGGGGAGGGGAGAATGGGAGGGGGAAAAGTGGAAGGAGAGGGGTAGAGGGGAAGGGGTCTCTGGTCGATAGGATATTATCTACGATATGTAGGACATTGTCTTGGATATTTTGGATATTGTCTAGAATATTTAGTATATTTAGGATATCTAGTATATTTAGGATATTATATAGGGTGTTATCTAGAATATTTAGGATATTATATAGGGTGTTATCTAGAATATTTATATTTAGGATATTATCTAGGATATTATTTTATCCTTATTTATCGTATGACTCAAACTGACGCACGATTTTTTTCCACAAAAATATAATTTTACGTTTTTTTTTTTGGCGTAATTGACACGAAAATAAAACTAGAACACAAACAATTCAATTCTTGTAGATAAATAGTTCAGAGAACCGACAAGTTGATAAATTAGGCACATGTGCAACACTTGTGCAACACATGTGCAACATTTGTGCAACACATGTGCAACATTTATGCAACACCTGTGCAACACATGTGCAACACCTGGGTATCTTTATTGTCCTCAGTAAAGATACCCAGGTGTTACACAGGTGTTGTACAGGTGTTGCACAGGTGTCTGATTTATCAATTCAGGACTTACTGTTTGACACTAATTTTCTTTTTAGCTCTTGTGACAGGGAAGACTCTTAAGGGGATTTCACTGCGGCACCAACAACAGCCTGATCGATCCGGCCAGCAACCGGTCTGGTCTGGGACCGGGCCGCGGGGGCGCCGACTCCCGGAAGCGACTCCGGGTAAACCAACGGGAGTTTCCAGCTGTGATCTGCTGCTCGTGACGCGATTCACTTTTTTTTCCCCGAGCGGAATAATGATGAACGAGGCTTTTCGCTGGCTGCAGAGACCATTGTCTGTTAACAAAATTGCAGGCAACAACACTCCCGCTGAAAGACGGGGATGTAAATAGCGTGCTGAAAATATTTAGCCAAGACAGGACTCGCAAAAATGGTTTCAAGTTGGAAAAATTCAGATTCAGAAAGGATATAGGAAAGCACTGGTTTGGTAATAGAGTTGTGGATGAGTGGAACAAACTCCCGAGTACCGTCATAGAAGCTAAAACGTTGTGTGGTTTTAAAAAAATAGGTTGGATAGATACATGAGTGGGTGTGGGTGGGTGTGAGTTGGACCTGACTAGCTTGTGCTAGTAGGTCTGATGCCGTGCTCCTTCCTTAAGTGAATGTGACTGACCTGAATAGGTTGGGTCATTGGCTTAAGCCGGTGGGAGACTTGGACATGCCTCACATGGGCCAGTAGGCCTGCTGCAGGGTTCCTTCTTTCTTATGTTCTTATGGTCGTTTCAGAGAAGGGCTTGCCTAGTATGGGCCAGTAGGCCTCCTGCAGTGTTCCTCCACTCTTATGTTTTTATGAAATCCAGAATTAAGAAGGAGCTACGAGAAGGTAACGTAGAACAAACACTTTATCTTCTGTGGGGGAAATGAAAGAAGAAGGAATTCCGCTGAAAGTTCACGAGAGATATTCGAAAACTGTCAGATTATCTTTTTTTCAGGAGTGTCAGCGGAAATAAGACAAAAAAAAAATGCGTAACGAAAGTGAGGAGGAGATAGAATTGCTGTACAAATAATGTAGTTGACGAGTGGAATGATCTCTGGGAGGCTGCGAGTCCGACATCTCGAGCGAAAAAATACGCAGATAGCGCGTACATACTAGGAGAAAGAGGCTTATGAGGACGTTTCGCTAGTCAATGGTCCAAGTCAGAGCGAAACGTCGCCATGAGTTTCATTCTGCTACGTGCGGGTTGTTCGTGTGTTGCTCCAGTCACGGTATTGTGATTATTTATTCTTTGCTAGTGAAATATAATGTGTTTGTGATAACACGGAGAGGAGAGGAGAGGAGAGGAGAGGAGAGGAGAGGAGACCACGAGCTGAGGCGTCGTGTCTACACAAACACTGCCAAACACGATCTTCTCCTACCCAACTGTTTGTTTTGTTGTTTACCTAACCTCTCTTGCTGGTTTTTCCCCCTAATAGACCTAGGCGATAGTCTAGATAGTTCTTCTCAGACGATACCCTAGCTGCTATCTCTCTCTCTCTCTCTTTCGAAGAATTGAGACTTTTTCTCTCTCTCTTACACTCTCTTGTACTCTCCTATCCTCTTCTCCCCGCTTATCTATTCCTTTCTCTTCTCCCCACTCCTTTTCCCACGCCGTTGCTTTCTCTATTCTGCAACCCTCCCCAAACCCTTTCTCTTCACCCTCCTTCCCCACCGCCCCCACGCCCGTGTCTAACCCCACTCACTGTAGCCTCCCCACACCCATTTCTAACAACCCCCCCCCCCGCACCTCTCTCCCCAAAACTACTCCCCGGTCCTAACACGCAGCTTCTCTCCCCTCTCCCTCCTATATTTGTTGAGTAGTCATGGGTAAAACTACGTTAAATGGGTCTCATTGCAGCGTGGGTCAAGATAACATTAAGGGGAAGAGTGTGTACCTATTAGGTAGAGGCAAAGAAGAGGGCCATTAAGGGCCAGAGAGTGCCAGTTGGAAGGAAATAAATATCAAAGGGGGGTTAGAGTGGGTGCCTCTTGAAGTCAGTGAAGACACCATTAGAGACACGAGAGCTTACCAGAGCTGTTTCTAATTTCTCGCAGAACTACCCCCCACAATACCGTGGTATTGTGGGGGGTAGTTGTGAATTGTACCAGTTACGGTTTTGTGGGACAGTTGTAAAATGTTTCAAAAACGGTATTGTGGGGTAGTTGTGAATTGTTCCAGCCACGGTTTTGTGGGGTAACTGTGAACAGTTCCAAAAAACGGTATTGTGTGGTAGTTATGATGAATTGTTCCAGCCACGGTATTGAGAGATAGTTGCTAATTGTTCCAACAACTGTATTGTGGGAAAGTGAATTATTTCATTCATGGTCTTTCGGGAAAGTTGTGAATTTCTAAAAGCTACGTTCTTGTAGGTTGTAAATTGTTCCAGCCACGGTATAGTAGAGGTAAAGCCAAGGAATTATTGTTCTACCACATTCTGTGACGGGGATTCGAGCCTGCACTCTCGACAACAGGGAAACATAGTGTGAGAAAGACTCTCTCATCTAGTTATTCTAACTTATATGTTTAATCTCTTTTTAAAGCTTAAAAAAGAGCAGTTATAAGAGCAAGTAAATGAGAGAGAGAGAGAGAGAGAGAGAGAGAGAGAGAGAGAGAGAGAGAGAGAGAGAGAGAGAGAGAGAGAGAGAGAGCAATAACAGAAGACAAACGGGAACGCGATAAACTTAGATGAAAATACCAAACTAGGCAAACCGCTTTTACCTAATTGGGTCGTTAGAGAAATAGCGAGCATGAAACTGCCCGCTTGTGAACACCTTTGTGTGACGGTGAACACCTATGAGTGACGGTGAACATCTGTGTGTGACGGTGAACACCTGTGTGTGTGTGTGTGACGGTGAACACCTGTGTGTGTGACGGTGAACACCTGTGTGTGTGTGACGGTGAACACCTGTGTGTGTGTGTGTGACGGTGAACACCTGGGTGTGTGACGGTGAACACCTGGATGTGTGACGGTGAACACCTGGGTGTGTGACGGTGACATCTGTGGGTGGGTGGTGGTGAACACCTGTGTGTGACGGTGAACACCTGTGTATGATGGTGAACATCTGGGTGTGACGGTGAACACCTGGGTGTGACTGTGAACACGTGAGTGTGACGGCGAACACCTGTGTGTGACGGCGAACACATGTGAGTGACGGTGAACACCTGTGTTTGACGGTGAACACTGTGTGATGACGAATACCTGTGTGTGATAGTGAATACCTGTGTGTGACGGTGAACACCTGTGTGTGACGGTGAACACCTGTGTGTGACGGTGAACACCTGTGTGTGACGGTGAACACCTGTGTGTGACGGTGAAATGTACTGGAGTGTATTAGTTAGCAGCTACCAGTTGTCAAAGACACTTGGCCTGTTGTGTGTGTGTGTGTACTCGCCTAATTGCGGTTGTAGTGGTCGATTCATAGCTCCTGGCCCCACCTCTTCGCTTGTCGCTATTAAGTTAACTCTCTCCTAGCTTTAAGAGCCTTATCGTACCTCTTCTTAAAGCTGTGCATTTATCACGCCTCCACTACTACCCTCTCCGGTTCATTCCACTTCTTGACAACTCTAAGGCTGAATAAATACTTCCTAACATACTTATGACTCATCAGAATTTTTAACTTCCCTCGTGTTCCTGTTGTTCGTCTCTCAAACATTCTGCCACTATTTACCTTGCTAGTTCTCAGTATTTTGTACGTTGTTATCATATCACCTCTACTCCTACTGTCCTCCAGTATCATCAGGATAAGTTCGCTTAACCTTCCATACTGGTTACTTGATAGCGTAACATCTGAACGGCATCAGGGTTAATGTATATTTGTATCTCAGGATACTGGTCTCTTGGTCCCTCTGTAAAAAAAAAAAAAATTATATTTGGTCTGTGTCCTAATACGCCACTTTTTTTTTTTAATTGAAGAAATTTGGATAGTTTCCATGTGATGACTTGTTAATGTCTCTTTGGATTCCCTTCAAATCTTCAACGATAATCTTCAACTACATCATCAACTTTTGCCGCACTCTGCACTGTTCCAGTCGCGTGCATGGAGGTACAGGGGGCTGGGGTTATATAATACGGGGATACCTTTCTTGGATCGCGCAGCGAACGACTTACTTCAAGTTACTTTGGTGTTCAATGAAGTTAATACCTCAGTATTAACTACAGTATTTAGGTCAGTGTTTACTGCAATATTTAAAATGTATATCAGAGAGTTAACTACTAAATTTTGGAAATTTATAATAGTTTACTACAGTGTTTACAACCCCCCTCACACACATCACCCCTCCCCTCATCCATGATCCCTCTCACCTCTTCCCTTCTCCCTTTAACTCTTTACTCTCAATTTTCCCCTCCTCCCTCCCCTCACCCCTTTCCTCCCATCTCCCCTTACCCCTTCCCTCCTACCCCTCACCCAAGACGCTTCTCACCTCTCCCTCCGACCCCCCCCTCACCCCGCCCTCCTTCAAACTCCTCAAAGTGTCAGCATTCAATTCCGAGGGGCGGGAGTTTCCAAGCCTATCAATAAGTAAATCAAGCTCAAACCTTCTTTTCTTGTCTGGCCGACCCTGAGTATCGACTACCTGAAACTCGGCTTATTTCCTCAACGACGCGTGTCAGAGAGGCATCGAATCCTCTTTGCATCGGGAAAATGGGATGCGGAGGCGGGGCTCCGGAGCGCGTTCTGGGAGTGGTGCACCGATCGTCGTTTGTTTCTTGGCAGGAGTCATCACGACATCTATACTCCTTGCTGCTGAATTTTAACTGATGGATTATCGTCTAGGCGGATTAATGGCGATTGAAGAAGGAGGAGAGTGAGGGAGTTTAGATGGGTTTTCGGGGGTCCAACGTAGGCGGAAGGAAGGAAGGAAGGAAGGGAAGGAACCCCTTCCAAAAAAGCGGCTATCATTCCGAGGCAGCGGAACGTCCCGGGGCGGCTGGCGGTATTTGCATAAGGGACGAAACTCGCCTTGTTTTTATAGTCCTGAATCCATATGGAAAAGATGGCGGTTATGGAGGAGGAACAGTGGGAAGACGGTTGTGCTCACCAGCCAACTCCCTGAAGAAGATAAGATTGTCATTTCTAAAACACTTGGCTCTGGTTTGGAGTGGGCGGTGGGCGCGAGGGTGGGAGGGACACAAGTGGCCGTGGCTCAAGTTACCTTTGTTTCTGTACATCGGCAGGAATATAACTGATAATCTGTGAAAGACACTGTAGTGTTCTTGAGAGCAGTTATCTTCCCTCTGACTGTCCTGACTGGCACCTTTGACTGTGATGGCTGGCACCTCTGACTGTGTTGGCTGGAAGCCCTGAATGCCTTGATTGGCACCTCTGACTGCGCTGGTAGCCACCTCTGACTGCGCTGACTGCCACATCTGACTGCAGTGACTGCCACCTCCGAGATTCTTGATTCTGTAGATACACATATGTAGTTTTTTAGCTATAAGATGGTAGGTGCTAGAACAGTAAGGGATAGGAGCTTAGAATCTAGGTGACCAGAACGTGAAATAGTTGTAAGTTACGTAATTACAAGATGTTCTCCTACTGGAGAAACGACAGTGCTAGTAACACTCGCAGTTACAGTACCTGAAGCCACAACATACACTCAGTGGCCACTTTATTAGGTACACCTGTACACCTGCTGGTTAATGCAAATATCTTCTCAGCCAGTCACGCGGCAGCTCCTCATTGCCTAAAAGCATGCGGTCATAGTTAAGAGGTTTAATTGTTGTTCAAACTGAGCATCAGAATGGGGAAGAAATGTGATCTGACTTGGACAGTGGTATGATTGTTAGTGCCAGACGGACGAGGTGGTTTGTTTATCTCAGAAACTGCTGCTCTTCTGGGATTTCCACGCACAACAGTCTCTAGAATTTACAGAGAATGGTGTGAAAAAACACAAATCATTCAGCGAGCGGTAGTTCTGTGAGCGGTAGTTCAGCGAGCGGTAGTTCAGCGAGCGGTAGTTCAGCGAGCGGTAGTTAAGCGAGCGGTAGTTCAGCGAGCGGTAGTTCAGTGGGCGGTAGTTCTGTGAGCGGTAGTTTTGTAAGCGGTAGTTCTGTGAGCGAAAACTCCTTGTTAATGAGCGAGGTCAGAGGAGAATGGCCAGGCTGGTTCAGGCTGACAGTAAGGCTGACAGTAAGGCTGACAGTAAGGCTGACAGTGTGCAGAAGAGCGTCTATGAATGTTCAACCCGTCGAACCTAAATCTTGGTTTAGATTTAATTAGTTTTGTCCTAACCTTTTTAAAATCACTAGTGTTAGAAAACTTATTAGAAGCGCTTATGAAGGAGGTTCAAGGTGTGATTTATTTGATAGTCAAGTCAGATTCTTGCTGGAATAATTTTTTATAATATGCTCGTCTGACCGTAACACATGGATGTAGATGTGACCGTAACACATGGATGTAGATGTGTCCGTAACACATAGATGTAGATCGATCGCTAGCGCACTCAGCTCACACTCTGAGGTCCGGAGATCGAATCTCCTCCGGTACGGCTGGGAAACATTAGGGACGTGTTTCCATAAGACACCTGCTGACCCTGTCCCTGTTCACCCATCAGTTTAAAATGGGTACCTGGGTGTTAGTCGACTGGTGGGGGTCGCATCCTGGGACAAAACTGACCTAATTTGCCCGAAATGCTCAGCATAACAAGGGGCTTTCTATATAGTAGTATGTCAATGATGTCAGCTATGGTCTGTATACCTTGTACATGTACTTGTAGTAAATAAAGATATTATTATTATCATTATTATTATTATTAACACATGGATGTAGATATGACAGTTCTAAAACGTCTATACACATATTTACGCATTTTATTTTTTATACACGAATTTTAACGTTATATCAGCATATATATATGTTGATCATTACAGAAATACAGCGATTCCTGTAATGTAACTCGGAATATACCAGCAGCATATATGATGACAAAATTACCTTGCTGGATAATGTTACATAATTACCTTGCTGGATAATGTTACATAATTACCTTGCTGGATTTGGTTAGCTTATTACGTTGCTAGATCTTATTACATTATTACCTTTCTCATTTTTTATGACCTGGTTAGAGTATTACATTTTTGTATCTGGTTACAATAGTTCTCTAATCCAGTCACAACTTCGCAATACTGTATCGGGTTACGAAATTACTTTTCTACAGCTAATTACAAAAAAAAAGAAATATTAACCCTGATGGATCCGGTTACATTGTAACCCCCCTTCCCCATCCACTTTCCCCCCATCGTGACCGCCTCCTGTAACCAAGCTTGCATGGTTACCACACATCAGCGATCCCCGTTACAGTGACTGAATTACCGAGCGATAAATATCGTTCTGTCGTCTGTAATCTTCCGTCTGCAACTGCCATCTTCATTTCCATTCATGAGAAAGACCTATCATGGTAATGTCTGACGCTTGTGGAGTACAGCTCAGTTACAGCTGAAGTGAGGGAGACAGGGAGGTTACAGGCGTTACAAAGCTGGTTTCTAGGAAGTTAGAGACAATTACAAACAGGGTTTCTTAGTAGGTTACAGGTGGGGTGTTACAGATGAGGTTTCTAGCAGGTTACAGGCGTTAAGTCAGGGGTTTCCTAGCAGGTTACAGGTGAGGATTTAGACAGGTCAGTCATTACGAAGAGAAGGGTTTCTAGTAGGTTACAGATGGGGTTCAATATGGTTTCAAGCATTACAGAGAGGGTTTCTAGGTTAGAAGCGGGGAGTCTAGAAAACTAAAAGATGAAAAGTTTTTAGTAAATTATAGCAGGTTATAGGAAGGTTTCTAGCAGGTTATAGGGAGGTTTCTTGTAGGTTATAGGGAGGTTTCTAGTAGGTTATATGGAGGTTTCTAGCAGGTTATAGGAAGGTTTCTAGCAAGTTATAGGGAGGTTTCTAGCAGGTTATATGGAGGTTTCTAGCAGGTTATATGGAGGTTTCTAGTAGGTGATAGGAGGTTTCTAGCAGGTTTTAGGGAGGTTTCTAGCAGGTTATAGGGAGGTTTCTAGTAGGTGATAGGAGGTTTCTAGCAGGTTATAGGGAGGTTTCTAGCAGGTTATAGGGAGGTTTCTAGTAGGTTATAGGGAGGTTTCTAGCAGGTTATAGGGAGGTTTCTAGCAGGTTATAGGGAGGTTTCTAGTAGGTTATATGGAGATTTCTAGCAGGTTATAGGGAGGCTTCTAGCAGGTTATAGGGAGGTTTCTAGCAGGTTATAGGGAGGTTTCTAGTAGGTTATAGGGAGGTTTCTAGCAGGTTATAGGGAGGTTTCTAGCAGGTTATAGGGAGGTTTCTAGCAGGTTATAGGGAGGTTTCTAGCAGGTTATAGGGAGGTTTCTAGTAGGTTATATGGATATTTCTAGCAGGTTATAGGGAGGCTTCTAGCAGGTTATAGGGAGGTTTCTAGCAGGTTATAGGGAGGTTTCTAGTAGGTTATAGGGAGGTTTCTAGAAGGTTATATGGAGGTTTCTAGCAGGTTATAGGGAGGTTTCTATCAGGTTATAGGGAGGTTTCTAGCAGGTTATAGGGAGGTTTCTAGCAGGTTATAGGGAGGTTTCTAGTAGGTTATAGGGAGGTTTCTAGAAGGTTATAGGGAGGTTTCTAGAAGGTTATAGGGAGGTTTCTAGCAGGTTATAGGGAGGTTTCTAGCAGGTTATAGTGAGGTTTCTAGAAGGTTATAGGGAGGTTTCTAGCAGGTTATAGGGAGGTTTCTAGCAGGTTATAGGGAGGTTTCTAGCAGATTACAGGTGATGTTTTTAGTAAGATTCTTGTGAGTCATTTTTCATAGTCATCATATATCAGTGTCATTAATGTCATCATCATATCACCACGATGATGATGACGATGATATTGTCAGCTATAGTAATATATCGTTATATGATGATATTATTATAGCTGATATAACGATATATCATCATATCGTTATATCATCTCAAATGACAGTCATGATGACAGAAGACTTGTCATTATGACATCTCACTCAGGCTACATTATATATATTGTGAGGAACGAATAATATTCCCCAGGCAGTGTACATTCCTCAGGGAGTGTATATTCCTCAGGGAGTGTATATTCCTCAGGCAGTGTACATTCCTCAGGGAGTGTATATTCCCCAGGCAGTGTATATTATTTAAGAAGTCCTGTGTAGGCGATACTAGAATTTGCATGAGAGTGTCAGCCATAGAAGACACAGTGAGCCTCCGAGCTGGTATAAAGCAAGTCTTCCAGTGGGCCATTGTCAACATTATAATGTTCAGTCAGGTGCAAATTTCAGTCACTACATCACTTAATAATGGAAGAAATAAAAGAACGTAAGTCACATGTGAGAGTCCTGGGAGTGATAATGTCAAACGATCTCACGTTTAAGGAGATGAACAATGTTGTTATCGCAACTACAAGAAGAATGACTAATCTTCAGGTCACTCGTCCTCTCTCTAGGCTGTAGTATTGCTGTGTACTAACGGCCTCTTTCAAGGCAGGCGAAGTCGATGAGTTGAAAAATGCACGGGGAACTTTCACAGCTCGTATAAACACAGTCAAGCACTTAAATTACTGGGAGTGCTTGAAGTCCCTAGAGCTGTACTCCTTAGAACGTAGGTGAGAAAGATGCATCATAATCTACACCTGGAAGACAGTGGAGGGATTGGTCCCAAACCTGCACACCGAAGTAGCTACTTGCGAACACAAGAGGCTTGGCAGACAGTGCAAGATATCTCCAATGAAAAGCAGCGGAGCGACAGTACACTGAGAGCTCAATGAGTGTTAAAGGACCCCGACTCCTCGGTATCCACCCTAAATGCATAAGGGGGATTACGAACGAACACCTAGTTGTCTTCAAAAGGCAACGTGACAGATTCCTCAAAGCAGTTCCTGATCAGCCGGGTTGTGGTGCATACGTTGGACTGAGGGCACTGACAGCTTGATAGATTAGGCCAGCACCCAGGAGGTCTGGTCTGGGATCGAACCGCGGAGAAGGTGACCTCCGAAGCGACTCCAGGTATTTACATCTCCGGCAATGTAAATGCCCCAGACAGCATTTATATCTCAATCACCGTATATTCCTTATTCAGTGTATATTCCTCAGGCAGTGTATCACGGAGCGTATATTCCTGACAGCAAAGACCATTGTTATGCTGTGATTCCTCCAGCAATTTCCAGGTATAATTATGATGTATCATTTTTCGCCTATGTTCTGGAAAGGACAGTTCGAGGGATTTTAAGTACTCTCAGTAACTTAAGTGCTTGACTAAGTTTATTTGAGCTGTGAAGGTTCTTTCTACATTTTCCAGCTGAGCATTTTCGCCTACCTAGAAGAAGCCCATCAGCACACAGCACTCTTCCAGCTTAGAGAGAGCAAGTGACTTTAAGATATCTTCACTGGCCTGACATCTCTTGTTTTGAAGGTTCTAGTTATCCAGCCTATCATTTTCCTTGTAGTTACGATAATAACATTGTTTTGCTTCTTGACCGTGAGATCTTCTGACATTATCCCTCCAGGGTCTCTAGCATCTGACGTAGGTTCTACTGAGTGGCTTAAATTTATCCTGTTCTCTGATCTTGGTTTTACTAATTGTTGTCCCTGTCTGTGTCAGGTATGAGAAAGAGAAGTGGGGCAAGTACCGTGTCTTGGGGGACACAACTTTTCACCGTAGCAGCCCCTGATTTCACTGTTTACTATAACTCTTTAGGCTCTATTAGTTTGGAAGTTAAATATCCACCTGCCCAGTTATTCCATTTTGTACGCGTCGTGTGCAGCTACTCCAACCCTCCCTTCCCTTTCCTTGCCATCCTAGTGCCCAGTGCCCTTCTCTTTATTCCTGCCCTCCCTCTTTTCTATACTATCTCCCTCCCATTCCTCCCCCTCTTCTCCCCCCTTCCCACAGCTCCACTGACTGGAGCACCAAGAAACAGCTGTTGCTGCCACACTGGGAACATTTCAATAACTCCCCCAGGGTTGCCAGGGTGGTCAGGGTGGCCAGGGAAGCCAGGGGGGCTACCACCCTGGGGTGGCCGCCACCACCTCGGTTGGCCAGACCTAATTAAAACTTTACTCTGTATTTGGAAAAAAGATTTAAAACGCGGCTACCGAAGAACGGAGGAGGGGAGAGGGAAGAGGGGAGGGGAGATGAGAGGGGAAAGAAGGGGTAGGGGAAGGGAAGAGGAGGAGGAGAGGGAAGAAGGGGATGAGGAGAAAGAGAGGAGATTTAAAGGAGAAGGGGAGAGAGAGATGGGAATAGAAGGAAAGAGGAGGGGTGGATAAGGAGAGAATTTGGGAAATAAATTGAGATAGAGGAGAGGGGACAGAAGTAGGAAAGGGGGCAGGCAATGGAGGAAAAGGGGAAAGGAAAGATCAGGGGAAAACGATGGAGGAAGAAAAGGGGGGTAAAGAGGAAGGGGAGAAGAAAACATGAAGGAGAATGGAAAGGAGGTGGGGGGGGAAGCAGGGAGGAATAAGAAGGGTAAATGAAGAAAGGGGGAGAGAAAAGGAGATATGAAAGGGGACGGATGAAACGGTATTTTTATTTATTTATTTTATTTATTTTTTTAGAGAGAGAGGGAGAGAGATGAGAGGGAGGTACTGGGGTGAATTAAGGGAAGGGAAGGATAGAATGTGGATAAAGTAAGAGAGAAAGAAAAGAGGGAACGGGAGTGAATGTGGAAGGGAAGGGGAGAGTAAGAGAAGTGTTGATAATAACTCGGCATAGAATATCACCAACAGCATCAACGTCAGCATCAGCAGAATCAGCATCATCAACAGCAGCAGCGTCAGCAGCAGGAGCAGCAACAGGAGATTTAATCATCCAATCAAGAGTAACAGCTGAGTTAATCCAGTCTGGTGCACATCCCAGACTCTGTCTCCCACTTGATCAATAACATTCATACTGCTAAAGAAATCATCCCACTTTTTTCTTTTTAATAAGATATCTCTTCGTTGACATTATCAATAAATTATTTGCAGAAGCGAACACGATAAAAGCGCCCCCTCCCTCTCTATCTCTCTCTTTCCTTGTCTCCTCTTCCTCTTACACCCCTTTTCCTCTCTCATTTAGTACACTAGCAGACTATCTAACCCTATTCCTTTGCTTATGGGAGTATCCTTACAACCTTCGATAGCTGCCCACACTGCTTTCAAACTTCACACCAGAAAATAAATTCTTTCCCAAGAGGAGAAAGCAGAAGAGAACCCATGGTTCACCAGCAGGTGTAGAGAGGCAATGATGGCTCACCAGAGCGTGGAAAGCATACAAGAGGCATAGGATGGCAGAAAACAATAAAGTGAGCAGTGGAGCCAGTAATTAGAATGAGAGGGTGGGGACGAAAATACAGACATCGTGGCTAAAGCACTGACATGTTGAGCAGAATACAGACAACAACAGTTAGAGAGCAACTGGTAGAAATTAACTAGGTAATGAGAAACTACAGGATCTCAAAGGAGCTCAAGGAAATATTCTCTGTAGACATGATAAAATTATCAGAGAGAGAGAGAGATTAAGGACTAGCCATTGGAGATTGGACGACAATAACACTAGTGACCTAGGCACTGCACAATTAACTGGGGTCTGACAGAGTGTTTTCCTGGGGTCTGAGTTAGGGCCTAAAGCAACTGTGTGAAGTGGTAGCAGAAATCTACAGAAAGTTGATAGAGACAAGGCACCTTTCAGAAAGTTGAAAATCAACTAATGTCTTCTTGATCCACAAGCAGTGGAACACACAGGTAGCAGTGCCCTGTAGAATGTATTGCTGATGCGCTGCGTCATTCCCTTGTCCAGCGCTGGGTCACCCTAGCGACGTGTGAGGGTTGAGAGGCTTGTACCTAGGGGTAAGGTCCTCATATCTGGGAAGTGGGTGTCACTCTCCCCACAAAGTACTTGCCTAAGAACCCAGCATATTTTTCTGTATAAATGGTGGGGATATTTCCCTTTTCGTCTAAATTTACTGATTCTTAATTGCCAATAACAAGGAACGAATAAATATTAGGGATTGTAGAATGCTAAAGCAATTTATCTGAATAGTTTTCCTCCCCGTCATGGTTACGATTTCAATAATATGATTGCAAATTTAGTGGCTGCACTAGCAAGCTGCTAGTGTGTCCGGGTGCAAGTAACAGTAGATGCTTAAATCGCTAAATAACCAAACGTTTATAGTGTTTTGTTAAAGCAACACACACACACACACACACACACACACACACACACAAAAGCTGTGAATCGACCCCTGCAACAACATATAAATGAGTAGACACATATATATATATATACTAAGGTGGTGGTGGTCAAGTACGCCCCAACACAGACATAATATCTGACTACAGAGCTAAATTGTCTTCGAAATGATAAGTTACACTGTGACCTCTCTCTCTCTCTCTCTCTCTCTCTCTCTCTCTCTCTCTCTGTAAGTTGATAAGGCGTGGGGCGGTGGGGAATCTCTTTTTCAAATTAAAACGCCTGCACCTTGCAGTTGGCACTGGAGGAGGTGCCTGCGTCATCTTACATTTAATTGAAAATTCCTTCGACTCCAAAAACACTCGATTTTCCCCGCCCTTCCCAGATGTTTTAAAACACTGTTTGTTCCCTCTCCCGTCTTACTTACCTCCCCTATTTTTCCCCTCTTTAGTTCTTGTGTTCTAATTTGCGCTTCTAGTACGCTTGTTCTCAAACTAGTCGCAGATGTGTGCTCATCTAGTTCTGTCGGTAAGAGTTGGTCACTAGCCATTGGGCCTTTATGCTTCGATTCACGGGTGTGTCTTACACAATCTTTTTTACTAGGGATGACTGTTCTATTTATCTTCTTTATCCCCCCACCACACACTGATCTAATGTCCAATTGCCCTCACACTTCAATTAAAAAAATTATTTTTCCCACTGACTCGTTGGAATTTCCAGTCGCCCGCTGTGTCCTCCCGCGCTGTCTCCACTCTTTGTAAATACTGTGACCCTTGTCTAATTGATCTCAGAGTATCTTAGCAAGTTGTTCCTGAGTTTACTCAGATTCCTTTGGCTTCTAATATATATATATATATATATATATATATATATATATATATATATATATATATATATATATATATATATATATAATTAGTGTAAAAAATATATAAAATGTATGCTAAGAGTTTAGGCTGATTTCTATTTTAGGGATTTAAGTATCCTTGACTGGTGGTGTAAATTTTGCTGGCAGGACGCGTGTAGTCGACAGGCTTTAAACCCAATAAATAAACCAAGTAGTGTGTTGACTGCCTCGTTGTCCAGCTGTGCTGAAGGCTGGTCTTGCCTCTCACGGTTTTTCATAGACTGACGATGTTATTCTGTTGATGTGCGTCTCAGGCGAGACTGTATACGATGTCCACATCCCCCCTCCCCTCTTTGCCCTCTCCCCCCTACCTTCTGATCACATCCTCATCCCCTATCATTTGCTGGGGGAGGGTTGAACACCAACAGCCATGATGCATTTGCAATCATGGCTTCAACCTGCACTGATGAGGGTATATCGTATACACGAGAGTATATATGAGTAAGGTATGAGTCTGTATATGTGAGTATATATAAGAGTATATCTCATAATGCGAGAAATCGCGAAAGCGCCCGGAATTTCCCTATTTATTTCAGTATGGTTATTTTCCATGAGTGTATATATGAATGTATATGAGGGGATGTATGAGAGTATATATGAGTTTATATGAGTGGATATGAGTGGATATGAGTGGATATGAGGGTATATGAGGGTATATATGAGTGTATATGAGGGGATGTATGAGGGTATATATGAGTGTATACGAGGGTATATATGAATGTATATAAGGGGATGTATGAGGGTATATATGAGTGTATATGAGTGGATATGAGGGTATATGAGGGTATATATGAGTGTATATGAGTGTATATGATGGGGTGTATGAGGGTATATATGAGGGTATATATGATTCTATGTATGAGTGTATATGAGGGTATATATGAGGGGATATATGATTGGATGTATGAGTGTATATGAGGGGATATATGAGGGTAGTGGTGTAATTCACATTTACCAAAATAAACTACGAGGAGACAGAAGAGAAGACAGAGATTGTTGCTTCTCCATTCCCTTCTTCCCTTCCTTTCCCCTACTTCCCTTCTTCCCCCTTCCTTTCCCCTACCTCCCTTCCTTCCCCTCTTCCCCTTCCTCTTCCCCCTGTCACCCCTTTCTTCCTCCCTTTTCTTCCGCCTGACTTCAAAATGAGAGACTTTCTTTCTTGTACTTGATAATTTACTCTACAAGACCTAATGACACTTTAACCTCCCTTCTCCCTCCCTCCCCTCCCCTCCCCTCCCCTCCCTCTCCTCCACTCCCCTCTCCGCCCCTCTCCTCCTCTCCCTTTCCCTTTCCTTCCCTTTTCTTCCTTCTTCTCTTCCCCCTATCTCATACCCTCTCCGTTTTTTTCTCATTTTCCACTCTCCCCTCCCATCTCCTTCTAACCTTTCCCTAGTTCCTCCTATCCCATTTCCTCTCCCCTTCCGTCTCATCTTCTCTTCTCTCTCTCTCTCTCTCTCTCTCTCTCTCTCTCTCTCTCTCTCCTCTCTCTCTCTCTCTCTCTCTCTCTCTCTCTCTCTCTCCTCTCCCTCACACTTCTATTCCTTCTCATCTCTTCTCTCTCCTTGTCTCTCTGTTGTTCTTATTGGTGCATCTGTTAGTTCTTTGTGCTGTTGTGCATCGTCTGTTGTTCCTGTTGGTGTTGTTGCCCGTCTATCTGTTACTGCTGCTGTTGGTATTGCTGTTTTTCTTCCTCTTCTGTTTTTGCTAATGTTATTGCTCTTGCATCTGTTGGTGCTGTTGTTGCAATTGTTGCAAATACTGCTGTGCTACCTCTGTTTCTGCTGGCTCATTACTGTTACTTTCTGTTGTTGTAACAGGCAAATACACCGCCTCTTATCGTCGCAACGGGCCTTTACGGAAGTTGATTAACAGTTGTAACGGGATTTTGCAGCCGTTGACTGATCGTTGCAACAGGATTTTAGAGCCGTTGAATTACCATTGCAACGGGTTTTCACAACCGTTGACTTACTGATGCAGTGAGCCGCACACATTGGCTACTATCGTTGCAACGGACCTTAACAGTCATCACTTGCCATTGCAATTCGCCGTTAGAGCCGCCACCTAACGGTTGCAACGAGCTGTTACAGCCGTCCACTTAC
>WNWK01000769.1:327500-355000 GCA_009830355.1 Cherax destructor
GTACATTCTTTACTACCTTGATCAAGCCTTCTGTGTAGGTAAAATGTCGGTATTTAAGGTGTCCGCTGCATCTAAGTGTCCTTTACTCGAGCTTGTTGGTGTTTACAAAGCATTCAACTTCCTTCTAGGTGATGTTTTAAAGCTGCGGTGGCTTTAACACGATGTATCTCATAGTCTCTCTTGTCCAGGTCAGATGTTCCTTAAGACGAATGCGGGATTCAGTGTCGCTGGTTCATAATTCTCTATCTTCATGTGTTCCTTATGTTATGTTACACAATGTATTCCATCACTGCCTCCATCACTGCCTCCATCACTGCCTCCAACACTGCCTCCAACACTGCCTCCATCACTCCTTCATGTTTCTAGTTCCCCCTCCCCTCATGTGGACCACAATTCAGCCAGTATATTTTTGGTTTAAAAGATAGAATCTTTAATTTAGTCCCATTTCCTCTTCCTGTTACTTTCACTGAGGTGTCAACTGTTTCTTTGTTGCTGTCTGTGTATGTATTTCTTGGACTTTATCTGTTCTGCAGCGTGCTGCAGATCACTACTGTTGTTGCTAACTTGGGTCCTTCAGTTTGTGTTTAGGCCTACTGTGTTGTCATTTGACCCACCACTGCTAATCATTCTCAACTTCTCAAAAAGCCACTGTTTTATTAGCTGAGTCACTCCTCCTATTTGGAACATTACGTCGGTTGTCTCAGAATGTTTGGTCTCCGTGAGAGCTACGAAGTCAGGGATTGCCTTCGATATTCGTTCATAATGTTTGTCACTCCTGTTTGATGTTCCATCTGTGCTCATGTGCCATATTTTGAGCTTCATTTTCTTACTGTGTTTTGGTTTATGGTGTCCTGGTTTCTTGGTTGACATGGGATTTAGGAGATAAAGGGGACGGGCTGTAAACGGATTCTTGTACTAAATGAAATGTGCATACTGAGGAACAGGTCACGATTATGACTGTAGATAGGGAGGGGGAGGAAATTGTGTGTGTGTGGTTTATATTGCATGGTTGTATTTATGTGAGACTTCAGGTTGGTTTCTGTGTGTGACACAGCAAGAGCAACAGCAGGAATTTCTGGGGACTCTTTCCTCTCCTCTGATCGCCTTCCCTCTTTCTTCTTCCTGTGTTTCTCGGTGTTTACTAACTCCCTCAGTTGTTCACTTAAGTTTTCATTCTGTCTCAATCTGGATACACAGTGACATCTTTCTCTGCTTCTTAAATGTTGCACAAGAATGGTATGCAATACCAACAAGATGAAAGTTAAGACACATGTGCAACATCTGGGTATCTTTATTGTAGACGTTTCGCCCTCCAGTGGCTTTATCAATACAGATTCAAGGACATAATTTGAAGACAGTAGAACTATATACAAAAGATGAGGTAATCAGTCCCTCGGCCTTGGAGTTTGAGTGAAGAGCATCGTAGTCGTGAAGATTCTCTTGCTTCTCCTCTGTCTCTTCTCTCCAGCTCATCAAAATCCCATTGGTTTTTGACGAGCAGTGCCACACCTCCACCCCTCTGTTCCCTCTGTCTTTCCTCAGGATCTGATATCCCGTTGGAAAGATGGCATCTGTTATCATCCCTGTGAGCTTGGTTTCTGTGAGAGCAATGATGTCCGGTGATGCCTCTTTGACTCTTTCGTGCCACTCCTCCCACTTATTCGTTGTTCCATCAGTGTTGGTGTACCATACCTTCAGTTTCCTCTCCAACACTGTGTTCTGGAGGTCTGTAGGGGTGGGGGTGTAAATGTGGATAGTGGTTTGTGTTGGGATAGTGTGTTTGGCGGTGGGGTTCTAATGGTTCTGTGTGCTTGCGCTTGTTGTTCTGCCCGGCTCTGGTTCTCCTCTGCGGACTCTGTCCTTGTCTCTCTTCCTAGCCCCTTTCCTTTCTGTCTTCTCCCTCAGCTGCTGTCGTTCTGTCGTGTGTGTGTGTTAGTTACCAGTTGTCAAAGAGGCTTGTCGTTAGACATTTGACCTATTTTGAGTATGTGCATGCTTTTTCATTTATTTAATTGCGTATTTATTTGTCTATTATATATTTATTTTTAAAATACATCGCAGATTGCTGAGTTAATAGCTAGTTGAAAGTTTTGACTCTTAATGAGGTGTAACAACCTGTGAGTCAGCTGGTAATGTCTACAGTGAAGATGGGAGGTTGTGGTGGCCCTGGCTGGCTCTACACATTGTTACTATGATCCCTGTTACATTGTTGCTATGATCGGTCTTTCCTGTTCACGAGGACTGTGGTAAATATTCCATTGTACGTGGTGTATTTAAGAGACGTCAGCAAGATCACCGGTGTTTAGTTTGGTATATGAATAACGAGCGGAGTAGCAGGCGAAGTTCACCACGACTTGAAGGTGAGTTCAAACCCAGTTATCATTATTACCTCTGTTTTTTTTGCGTTAAAGTTCTTAGTTCAGTGATAATTATTAGTGCAGATGTTGTATATTGTCGTTTAACCATCTTAAGTTACCAGTGTTTATCGACTACAACTCTCCTATTTACGTTACTTTAACTTCTGGTCAGTTCCCATTGACGTTTTTAAAAATTCGTCATAGGTAAGCCTATTTTCACACTGCCATATAGAAATCTATAACGATACACAGTGACTTCAAATCTGTCAGAATTATAAAGGAAAGTTACAGTGGACCCCGGTTTTCGTTATTTTTTCGTTCCAGAATGCTGTTGAAGTGCCATTACCAAACAAATTTATTCGTATAAGAAATAATGTAAAGTAGACTAGTCCTTTTAGACCCCCAAAAATACACTTACAAAAGCATTTAAAAAAATACACTTACCTAAAAGGGCGAGTTTGGAGCAGGACGAACACCGGGGGTCCACTGTATTTGAAGAAATCAACCGCAAATGCGGAGGAGAAATCAGATAAATGACGGAAACGGTAAAATGCTGTGAATATATTTGCCATTATATATCCAGTTTAAGAGACTGAATATACGGTTATATTACCTTGATGTCTGTTTTAAGGAATTAAATAGGAGCGTTTTTGTATAGGTTATATGCGGTTGTAATGACCCTTATGTTGTCAATAAGTTTTAACTAACCCTAACCTAACCTAACGTTACCTAACCTAACCTAACGTTACCTAACCTAACGTTACCTAACCTAACCTAACGTAACTGTACGTAGGTCGTAATCCTAAGATGAACGACTCGGAGAGTTACTTGAAGCAATCGTAGATAATAATAGACGTAAGAGAGGTGATTAAAAGTTTAACCTGGAGTGTGATGATTGTTTGTGTTGGTTGTTGATGGCGATGTTTCAGTGGGTCAGCTAAAAAGACAAGTTGCTAAGCTAGCTTTGATTGGGGCACGTTTCGCTCTTTATAGTCACACTGGTAACATGTATGGTTTGACAAGAGTCTTTTAGAGCGAAACGTTGCATCGAAGCTTGGTTTGAAACTTGTCGGTCTCTTCATGTTTATAAATAACACACTGCTTCGTCTAGTGACGTAAATTTTGGGCCCAGCGGGAGACCTCAGCCGGACCTCCAGATACGACGGACCTTTTCCAACGTTATATTCTGCCCGATGAAATCTTCAACTAACATTTAATGACGTACTGTAAGCTACTATAACAAACGTCATATAATGTACGAGTGAAAGATAAACCTTTCCAAGAAATGAGTTGACCCATACGTATTTAGCTCTGTTTTTCATCATAATTTATATGATACGAGAAGCGTCTGTGTTGGGGGTTATGTTTCTAACGGCTGGTTGTGTGAACTTTCAGATTAAATAAGCTTAGTTCTTTCAGATTAAATAAGCTTATTTCTTTCAGATTAAATAAGCTTATTTCTTTCAGATTAAATAAGCTTATTTCTTTCAGATTAAATAAGCTTATTTCTTTCAGATTAAATAAGCTTATTTCTTTCAGATTAAATAAGCTTATTTCTTTCAGATTAAATAAGCTTATTTCTTTCAGATCAAATAAGCTTATTTCTTTCAGATCAAATAAGCTTATTTCTTTTAGCACATCGGCCGTCTCCCACCGAGGTACGGTGACCCGAAAACGAAGAAACACTATCATCATCACTCACTCCATCACTGTCTTGCCAGAGGCGCGCCGATACCACACTTCAAAATAAATGTCCCAGATAATCATTTTTCAAGATAATCCATTAGATATAGTAAATTATATATACCAAATATTTATTTTATGTAAGTTAGCCATCGAATATTTGTGGGAATACATAATTGTTTCTAAGTGATAACTGCGCTGTTTACAATATTTGCATTTACAATCATTGAGTAAATAATTATGATAGATAATGATAGATCTTGATCATTCTTTTTTATACATAGTTTTAGTACGACTTGAAATGTTTGTTTTGTTGGCGGTTTTAGCGCTTCCCATGAAATGTATTCACGAAGAAGCTGTCGTATAGAACTAGGGATTTTTAATCATCGATAATACGGGTTTAGCGCTTCGCATGAACAGATGGCACGAACTTGCTGCCAGTGCTTAGATTGGAATTTAACGTATGTGGGTAAGAGCTAAACCCGTAAGGGTCGAACAAAGCCAGACTAACAGGAAGTGATTGGGTATAAGTGTAGAAAGGGAAGTACATTCATTTCCTGGGATCAAGAGCTCTTCACCGCCATCAAAACAACCTCCCCCCCCCCCTCTTCAAGGATGATAGCCGAGTAAGAGCGAAACGTTGATTCCCTGAATGATGAGATAGAAATGTCGTATTTACGAGGATTGAACAGCTTTAGGTGTGAGGGGTTGAGCACCACCTGGCGAAGGTGGTAACACTGTTTGTTTACTCAGAACTGCTTAGCGTAGCAGATCGTCCCCGTAAAGCGGAGAGGCTAAGAAAAACATTCTATATTACATTCATTGGGGAAGCACCTAACCCGCAGGGCTAATACAGAGCCTTGGGCAATGAAGGGCACTGAGGGTCGAAATGAAAGGATAAGTCCGGGTTTCTTTGATCAAGGCTCCTCATGGGCCTTGATTGTGCCTGTCCTACCCTTTCTTGCATCCAGCCTGACTACCTCTCACTCCCCCCCAGGCACTGTGACCCACGGGGTTTAGCGCTCACTCCATGAATGTAATAATTTTGAGAAATTTTGAAGATGAAATGGAGGCAGAAATTTTATGCTTAGGATTTGAAAGGATAAAATTTCTCAAGAGTATTAGACGCTTCAAGGGGGTTACCTTGATTTTAGTCAAAGGCTCCGTATCCAAAGGATTTAAGATGTGTCCACGAGTTTCGCGCTTTCCCGTCAATACAAGACAGAGTTGGGAGAAGGTTAGAGCTGTTTTGATACTAGGAAGGTGCTCAGAGAAGAGCAACACTGGTTCAAACACTTCCTTATTAGAAAACGTTTCGGTCCTGGGACCTTGATCAGTACTGCAGTGATCACGGTCCCAGGACCGAAACGTTTTAATATGTTCTCGTGTTGGCTCACGTGTCTTTTTGGATCACTTGTCTGTATCAGTCACCAAGAACAAGACGATTTTCACACGATATCACTCAAAAATATTATCTTCCATCAAATTGTTGTGTATTAGCCATGCTCTTTGTTGTTTATCCTTTGATACTTTTGAGGGGCTCTTGATAAAAGATGCATATATATATATATATATATATATATATATATATATATATATATATATATATATATATATATATATATATATATAGAAAGAACTCATTTAAAATTAAGTCCTTTCTAAAAAAATTCTCTTATACGTTTAAAGATATATTTTTTTCATTTATGTTAATGTAAAAATTAATAATTTTGTACCAAAAGAACCTTAAAAAACTTACCTAACCTTATTATAACAAGCGCAATTTAATTTAGCCTAATTCAACTAAATATATTTTAGATAAGTTTACAAAAATTTAATAATAAATAAAAACAGTGAAATTGTGTGTGTGTGTGTGTGTGTTTGTTGTGTGTGTGTGTGTGTGTGTGTGTGTGTGTGTGTGTGTGTGTGTGTCTAGGCAGGTGGGTTGGTGGGTGGGTTACGGGTTGAGCCAGATTTAGACCCAAGCTACATTGTGGTGCTTGACAGGATAAATAATTGCACACCAAAATAAATAATGAGATTTATGTCTCTCTCTCTCTCTCTCTCTCTCTCTCTCTCTCTCTCCTCTTTTTCTGTTTTCTGCTCTGTCTCTCTCTCTCTCTGCTCGTCTCTGTCTGTCTCTCTCCGTCTCTTCTTTCTTCTTCTCTCTTCTCTCTCTCTCTCTCTCTTCTCTGTTCTTCTTGTCTCCTCTCTGCCGCTTATTGTTTCCTCCCTCTTTCCTCTCTCTTCTTTCTTCTCTCTTGTCCTCTGTGCCAGCTTATTAGTTACCTGCCCTTTCTTCTCTCTTTCTCTCTGTTTCTTTTGGTTATATATTTCCGTGTTAGGTTCTCCATTTATTCTTCACTGACAATAGGCCTCGCTCACTGGGACCATCTGCGGGAATGTAGGTTTCGAAAGAGCCACGACCTACAAAATACTCCAGCGAGTAGACATGATGATAAAATGGTACTGGCACAGAAGGGCCATTATGACACGAGGGCCATTCCTGAGGGCCACAGATGACAAGAGTAACAGAAGAACTGAATCACTCGCAAGAACACGAGAAAGGATTGAAACCTCACAATCAAGAACACGAGAAAGGATTGAAACCTCACAATCAGGAACACGAGAAAGGATTGAAACCTCACCAGCAGCAGCTGAAGACTAAGCACTTAGGGAATTTAGAAGAAAATAGAAGAGGCAAACCTCTATAGACTCTGTCTACAAATATTCTTAGAGCTATGGCACGTCAGCAGATCGACAGTCAAATAATGGGCCCTGGAGATAGAGCTCAACCCTCGGAAATTCAAGTCGATGAAATCCCCGTTGGACGTTGTGAGGGACATAGATGGATCCAAGAAACTGGATCCACCTTTCCCTTCGGATCAAACTTTATTCACTCTCTCTCTCTCTCTCTCTCTCTCTCTCTCTCTCTCTCTCTCTCTCTCCATGGTGTGTGGCCCCTGAGGGTTTAATGCTCCCTCATGGTTATTACGTGGGCGTGGTGTGGGCGGTGAAGGGGTGGGAAGCACAGACATGGAAGCTGTGTGGGCATGATGTGGGCGGTGGAGGGGTAGAAGGCATACACATGGATGCTGTGGGCGTGATGTGGGCGTGTTGTGGGCGGACCGTGATTGCCAATTAGTCGGTCTTTCCATTTCCGGAAACATGTTTTAGCGAATGATCAATCTCTGGTGTCAGTCCAGAGTGGGGGGAAGGGGAGGGGGAGGGATAGAGGGAGAGGGGGGAATGGTAGAGGATAGTGATGGAAGAGGGATGAGGCTCGAGTGTGTCAAGGGTGATTGTTGGAGGATGGTGGTGGTGGGGGTGGTAGCAACGGCAGTTGTGATTGTGTTGATGCTGGGGGTATTGTGCCCTTTTTGATCTTGATACTTCTCTCTACAACACACTTGTAGGTTTTCCAGCTCCTTGCCCTAGCCTCTCACTGCTCCCTGCCCTAGTCTCCCCCTTTGCTCCCTGATCTAGCCAGCAATTTTCATCAATTGCCCTTAGACATCCATTCATTGCCCACTCATGTACTTAGCTAGCAGCTCCTGACTCCTACCCTTTCAACCTGCTATGTCACCAACACCAGCTCCTGGGAAACACACCCTCTGTCTCACCTTCCTGTCTCTGTTACAGAAGACGCGGTCCATATATCTTACCTGTGAGTCACCGACCACAAGGATATTCCTACCTTTATTATCAGAGGAGTTAGTGGTACCTTTAACCTCAGTGACCACTGAAGTTTATTCGGCCTGAAGAGCAGAAAAGAAATTTCCTACCGTCAGTTGTGCTCCTTTAACTTTCCTCAAGTTGCTTCATCGACAGAAAATCACTTCCCATGTGTGGCTGATTCTTATTTTCCTCCTTGAGAAGTAAAAATCTCCTCCTTCAACGCCTTGAACTCAGGCTGTAAAACTTGCAGAAGTTAGCCGTGGTGTTCTACACACTCCCCACTAATTCCCTAAGAGAGCCCAGGACAGGTACAATCTACGTCATGTCTGTACCAAGGAACATTTTAATGTTACTCCACTGCTGACAACTCCCTCTCAAACCCCACCCATCACACCTCAGCTGTACTACCACCACTACCTCCACCTTTCTACCTCTACGCTCTCACACCTTGCCACCTAACACTGTATATACTCTTTCCATACTTGTCTCTCTACTAGGACTGAAGAAGCCACTTGTGGCACAATGTCTTATAAAGTACATGTGTGTGTTTATACTCAACACACACATGATCTTTTTCACACTGTCGATATTCCCCACAGGTTTTACACCTATGGATCTGTAATATAACCCTTGGACTCCTGTTACTTGTACTTATTGATGTAAATCCAGGTACATAATCTGTTGGCCTTAATGCGCACTCTCAAGTACCGTTGTCTTGGCTTCAGATTTTTGCTCACCATGACTCCCAAGGCCTTTTTTCACCCTCTGTGTGATTAAGCTCTACATCACCTGGTTTATAAGTATGAGGGTAATTTTCATTTCCTGCTCCCAGCTCCTGTCTCTCCCCTGCCCCAGCCTCTTCCCCTGCCCCAGCCTCTCCCCCTGCCCCAGCCTCTTCCCCTGCCCCAGCCTCTTCCCCTGCCCCAGCCTCTTCCCCTGCCCCAGCCTCTTCCCTTGCCCCAGCCTCTCCCCCTGCCCCAGCCTTTCCCCTTCTTCCTACCCAGCTTCTCCCCCTGCCCAGCATCCCCCCGCCTCTCCCCCTGCTCCGGCCTCTCCCCCGGCCCCAGCCTCCCCCTGGCTGGTGATAATGACAGAGCTAATAAGGAGGCAGCATCGTCCATTAGTTCATCTATCCCTTACGTGCACAAGTAGACGTTCCTGCCACGCTGCCCTGACTGACCGCCGCCCACTGGGATTACCGCCCCCCCGCGCTCCCCCTGGCTCCCCCGGGTGGAGGGGGAAGGAAGGGGAGATGGGTAGTAGAGAGATAAGGATGAAGTAGGAGAATGATGGAAGAGAGCAAAGTATAGATGGATAATTTATGAATTATAGTCTTTACTGTTATATTTATCGGGAAGCGGTAAAACCGTAGGGAGGGAAGTAAATAGCGCCTGGAGAGTTGGTAGTAAATTGGTTTGATCCTAGGGAAGGGGGCTCCGGGGGTCTCCGCCCCCGCGGCTCGGTCCCAGACTAGGCCTCCTGGTTGCTGGCTTGATCAATCAAACTGTCAGTGTCCGCCGCCCGTACTCTAACGTATGCACCACAACCTGGCTGATTAGCCATTGTTTTGAAGGAACTTGTCGAGTTTTCTCCTAAAAGATAGCCAGCGGTCTGTTAGTGAGTCTCCCTTATGCATGAAGGGAGGGTGTTGGAGAGTCGTGGTTCTTTTACACTTACTGAGTTCTCTGTGTACTCATTTCTTCCTGGTTTTCTTCAGTGGTATCTTGTACCGTCTGCCAAGACTTTTGTGATCATATGTAGTGATTTCGGTGCGCAGGTTTGGACCAATCCCTCCGGAATCTTCCAGGTATAGATTATGATGTATCTTTCTCTCCTACGTTCTAAGGAGTACAGTTCGAGGGACTTCAAGTGCTCCCAGTAATTTAGGAACCTGACTAAGTTTATACAAGCTGTGAAGGTTCTCCGTATATTTTTTAGCTCAGCAGTTTCACCTACCTTGAAGAAGGCCGTTAGTTAATAATAATAATATCTTTATTTCTACAAGTACATGTACGAGGTATACAGGCCTAGCTGACATCAGTGACATACTACTATATAGAAAGCCCCTTGTTATGCTGAGCATTTCGGGCAAATTATGCGACCCACACCAGTCGACTAACACCCAGGTACCCATTTTACTGATGGGTGAACGCAGAAAACCGGTGTAAGGAAACACGCCCAATGTTTCTGTCTCGCCGGGAATCGAGCCCGGACACTCACCATGTGAAGCGAGAACTTTAGCCACCAGGCCACGGTGCCCCGTGGCCTGGTGGCTATACTCCAGCCTTAAGAAAACGAGTGACCTGAAGAGAGTCGTCATTGGCTTGGCATCACTTGTTTTGATGGTTCTAGTTATCCAACCATTTATTTTCCTTGTAGTTGCGTTAATGATATTGTGATATTACATTAGACTTATTCTAGATCAATTCAGTGATCTGAAATTCCCTTGTTGCTCCAATATCAATCATCTCTTAAAGGAGAGAATTTTAAGAGGTAAGAGGTAAGAAGGTGGGAAGGCTCTCGTCTTGTCCTACCATCCTTTTCTACTTATTTCCCATTGTTAACTGCGTAGACAAACAGGCTGTTGCTGCCTGATCAGAAGCTTTGATCAGGTAGTTGTCCGTCCAACATCCTCTTCAAAACCTTTAGCTCTTTAAAGCAGTATTTTTTATATCTGTTGGTAACAGGTAGAAGTGTGTTTGACCACGTAGAGTGTTTGACCACGTAGAGTGTTTGACCACGTAGAGTGTTTGACCACGTAGAGTGTTTGACCACGTAGAGTGTTTGACCACGTACAGTGTTGGACCACGTAGAGTGTTGGACCACGTAGAGTGTTTGACCACGTAGAGTGTTTGACCACGTAGAGTGTTTGACCACGTAGAGTGTTTGACCACGTAGAGTGTTGGACCACGTAGAGTGTTTGACCACGTAGAGTGTTTGACCACGTAGAGTGTTTGACCACGTAGAGTGTTTGACCACGTAGAGTGTTTGACCACGTAGAGTGTTTGACCACGTAGAGTGTTTGATCACGTAGAGTGTTTGACCACGTAGAGTGTTGGGCCACGTAGAGTGTTGGGCCACGTAGAGTGTTGGGCCACGTAGAGTGTTGGGCCACGTAGTGTGTTGGACCACGTAGTGTGTTGGGCCACGTAGAGTGTTGGACCACGTAGAGTGTTGGACCACGTAGTGTTGGACCACGTACAGTGTTGGACCACGTACAGTGTTGGACCACGTACAGTGTTGGACCACGTACAGTGTTGGACCACGTACAGTGTTGGACCACGTACAGTGTTGGACCACGTACAGTGTTGGACCACGTACAGTGTTGGACCACGTACAGTGTTGGACCACGTACAGTGTTGGACCACGTACAGTGACAGTAACATCTCAACTTCACTAATGGCTCCAGCTGCTTTTCAGTGGATTTATTCGACACTTCTGGCATCTGACTCCGGTGAGTTATGGTGGTGTACCGAGTGTTGACATGACCCTCATGTGTTGCTCATGTACATATATTAACAGGTACCCATCTCTCCAGAGAGACACTTGGAACGCACTCTTTTCATAGAGTGAATTTCAAAAAGCACGAGACAGTTTCCAGTAGCTTAGATGTTTTATTGACCTGTTTGGGTAGTAACTCTGCACATAGTTCTCACATCTCTCCAGAGTTGGAGGCTCCTCACAACAACATCCAACATGGGGGAGTGCAGTTGATGTCTATAGTGCCGTAGTTAATGCTACTCTAAGGACTGAACTTGTAGCATCTGAAGGCAATTCTATTGATCTATGTCCTTGTAGGTTAAGAAGCATTAATCCACTTTCCCCGAGGCACCGACGTTGTTTTGAATCCACTTCCCCCGAGGGACCGACGTTGTTTTGAATCCACTTCCCCCGAGGGACCGACGTTGTTTTGAATCGACTTCCCCCGAGGCACCGACGTTGTTTTGAATCCACTTCCCCCGAGGCACCGGTGTTTTCCTACCTCAGCTTTCTCACGTGTTAAGAGCTGTTATCCTAACCCAACTTATTGGAAAGCTCAGAGCTGTCTAAGACAGGGTTGTTCATCCTGGGGTTCATGCCCATCTGGGGCTTTATGGGTGTGTTTATGGAGGCATATTTTATAAATTTTATGGGTGGAAAAAATGGATGGTTTTGAGCTATGAATTTTTGGGCTACTTAAATGAGGGAAAGGAATTTTTGTGTATTGGGAAAGATTTTTTAGGTATATGGGAGTAATATTTTTAGGTATGTGGGAGTAATGTTTTAGGTATATGGGAGTAATATTTTAGGTATATTTTAGGAATATTTTAGGTATACTGGAGGAATATTTTAGGTATATGGGAGGAATATTATATGTATTTACGTCATTAAAGAATACTAGTCTACCTTATGTTATTGAAAAGATTTCCCCCTCCTGTGGGGAAGGGGGGGGGCGCCTGGGAAGGGGTGGGCAGGCGCCTGGGGAGGGGTGGGAAGGCGCCTGGGAAGGGATGGGAAGGCGCCTGGGAAAGGGTGGGGAGGCGCCTGGGGAGGGGTGGGGAGTGAGTGGAAATGCAATATGAAAACAATAAAAGACGATAATGATGGAGGAGGAGGAGAAAGAGGAGGATAACTAAAGGAGATGAATGAAAAAATGGATAAAGAGGGGATACTAATGCCCTTCCTCTCTTACCCCCTCCCCTTTCTTATCCCCTCCCCTCTCTTATTCCCTTACCCCCTCCCCTCTCTTATCCCCTTACATTCTCCCCTCTCTTATCCCCTTACTCCCTCCATCTCTTATTCCCTTACCCCCTCCCCTCTCTCACTCTCTCCCCTTCCCTTACCCCCCTCCTTTTTTATCCATGTAATCTCGACCTTTTTTTAAATCTCTCTGGTCTGCCTAGAGGGAGATGGGGAAGGAAGGAGAGGGGAGGGTGAGGAGGGAAAGAGAGAGGGAGAGAGAGGAGGGAAAGAGAGAGAGAGAGAGAGGAGGGAAAGTGAGGGAGGGGATGGAAGAGGGAGAGGTTGGAAGGAGAGAGGATGGGGTTAGGAAGGAGAGATAAGGAAGGAAAACAGAGAAATGAATAGGTAAAGTTGGGGAGGGAGAGAGAGAGAGAGAGAGAGAAAGAGAGAGAGATACACCAGGAGAAGGAATTAACCCACGGCACATTGCCCTTGAGAGGGATTTTTGTAAGGGATTCCAAGATCCTTATCAAGGGATTAAGACATATTATGACTGATCTGGTTAAGCCAGCGGTGTCCCCCTGGTTCAACCCCTCCCCCTAGACCTGGCAGGGAGAATTTCTTTTTTTCACTAAATTAGTGTGAGTCTAGTTCTTGTCCCCTTTCTCTCTCTATTTATCTTTCTCTCTCTCTCTTTACACAAGGGATTTAAAGAGTTAGGTTTCGTTCCTTTATATAATTACAAGCTAAGAGCTATTACCTACATCAGCTCATTTTAAAGCCTTTTTATTGTCTTGAGAGACACAAATAGGGAACAGGATGAAGTTGGAGCCATCTGTGGACCAGCCATTTAATATGGTCAACTGACTCCATTTCGTTGATGTTAATACGCTGTAAGAACATGTTCCAGACTCAAGTCATACTAGGAATGAATGATCTTAGATGAAGTGATGTTCTTGAAAAGGGTGCAGAGTATAGTTCCTGTTTACTGCCCGTCTTGTTGTGTAGAAGCTGTCTTCTCGTTGTCCGCGAAGTGGAGCCAAGTGTTGTACCTTGACATCATTGGCAGTAGATTTGTATATAACAGTAAGGCCGCCCACATCCCTCTGATGTTGAAGCCTCTGCTGAAATGACATATTTGTCCAGGCTGAATCCAAATGAGAAAGAGAGGTCTTGCTTTGCTCGCTTTCTGTCAAGAAGTCGTAGATAATAATAATAATAATAATAATAATAATAATAATAATAATAATAATAATAATAATAATAATCTTTATTTACTACAAGTACATGTACAAGGTATACAGACCATAGCTCACATCAATGACATGCTACTATATAGAAAGCCGCTTGTTATGCAGAGCATTTCGGGCAAATTAGGTCAGTTTTGTCCCAGGATGCGACCCACACCAGTCGACTAACATCCAGGTACTTATTTTACTGGTAGGTGAACAGGAACAGCAGGTGTCTCAAGGAAACACGTGTGTGAGCCGAGTGCGCTAACAACTGAGCCAAGGCACTCAGCTGAAGGCATTTTCCCTCTTGGATAAGTATATGGCAGAATGCAGTCATCTGCATATGCATGGTATTCTGGGATGAGGTGAACAAGGTCACTGAAGCAAACATTCCATAACAATGGCCAAAGAACACTACCTTGTGGAACACTGGCACCGATTGGATGTCTTGTTGACTCTGTCCCATTGAGAACTACCCTTAGAGAAGGTAATCAATGAGTAGGTGTAGTGCAAAGCCAGCGACTCTTAGTGCCTGCCCTCCATCTTCCTCTCTCTCTCTCTCTTTCTCACACATTTACACAATGCTTTTACAGAGTTAGGGTAAGAGTTACTACCTTTATTTACTAGCTAAGAGCTGATACCTACCTCAGCTCATTTTAAAGCCTTCATGCCGTTGAAGGACTCTTGATCCAAGGTGGAGACCCCTTTGGGTTTAGTGTCCTTTTTCACCCGCCTCTGCTTCAGATTGATTAAGTCTAAGGGAATGAACACCTATTAATTTTGAGGGACTGATCACCTCATCTCCCTCTGTCTTCAGTCTATAATCTCTGTGTTATGTAGACGGAAGTCTACATAACACAGATACATACCCAAGTGTTGCACATACATACCCTAGGGTTGCACATACATACCCAAGTGTTGAACATACATACCCTAGTGTTGCACATACATACCCAAGTGTTGAACATACATACCCAAGTCTTGAACATACATACCCAAGTGTTGAACATACATACCCAAGTGTTGAACATACATACCCAAGTGTTGCACATACATACCCAAGTGTTGAACATACATATCCAAGTGTTGCACATACATACCAAAGTGTTGCACATACATACCCTAGTGTTGAACATACATACCCAAGTGTTGAACATACATACCCAAGTGTTGAACATACATACCCAAGTGTTGAACATACATACCCAAGTGTTGCACATACATACCCAAGTGTTGAACATACATACCCAAGTGTTGAACATACATACCCAAGTGTTGAACATACATACCCAAGTGTTGCACATACATACCCAAGTGTTGAATATACATACCCAAGTGTTGAACATACATACCCAAGTGTTGAACATACATACCCAAGTGTTGAACATACATACCCAAGTGTTGAACATACATACCCAAGTGTTGAACATACATACCCAAGTGTTGCACATACATACCCAAGTGTTGAACATACATACCCAAGTGTTGAACATACATACCCAAGTGTTGAACATACATACCCAAGTGTTGAACATACATACCCAAGTGTTGCACATACATACCCAAGTGTTGAACATACATACCCAAGTGTTGCACATACATACCCAAGTGTTGAACATACATACCCAAGTGTTGAACATACATACCCAAGTGTTGAACATACATACCCAAGTGTTGAACATACATACCCAAGTGTTGAACATACATACCCAAGTGTTGAACATACATACCCAAGTGTTGCACATACATACCCAAGTGTTGCACATACATACCCAAGTGTTGCACATACATACCCAAGTGTTGCACATACATACCCAAGTGTTGCACATACATACCCAAGTGTTGCACATACATACCCAAGTGTTGCACATACATACCCTAGTGTTGCACATACATACCCAAGTGTTGCACATACCCAAGTGTTGCACATACATACCCTAGTGTTGCACATACATACCCAAGTGTTGCACATACATACCCTAGTGTTGCACATGCATACCCAAGTGTTGCACATACATACCCAAGTGTTGCACATACATACCCAAGTGTTGTACATACATACCCTAGTGTTGCACATACATACCCAAGTGTTGCACATACATACCCAAGTGTTGCACATACATACCCTAGTGTTGCACATACATACCCAAGTGTTGCACATACATACCCAAGTGTTGCACATACATACCCAAGTGTTGCACATACATACCCAAGTGTTGCACATACATACCCTAGTGTTGCACATACATACCCAAGTGTTGCACATACATACCCTAGTGTTGCACATACATACCCAAGTGTTGCACATACATACCCAAGTGTTGCACATATATACCCAAGTGTTGCACATACATACCCAAGTGTTGCACATACATACCCTAGTGTTGCACATACATACCCAAGTGTTGCACATACATACCCAAGTGTTGCACATGCATACCCAAGTGTTGCACATACATACCCAAGTGTTGCACATACATACCCAAGTGTTGCACATACATACCCAAGTGTTGTACATACATACCCAAGTGTTGAACATACTTACCCAAGTGTTGCACATACATACCCAAGTGTTGCACATACATACCCAAGTGTTGGACATACATACCCAAGTGTTGCACATACATACCCAAGTGTTGTACATACATACCCTAGTGTTGCACATGTGTTTTATTACCGCTATTATTTCTGCCTGCTCGTGTGTGTGTGTGTGTGTGCGCGCGTATGTGTACGAACACAGGTGTGTTTCTGGTAGCATGTGTGTTCGGAATGATTCTTTCGGTGTGTTGGCTGTCAGTGCCTGAGAGCTGCTGACCAACACTAGCCTGGCTGCTAACAGCCTGACAGAACCACACGCTTCTTCCTGTCCAATCAGAGCACGAATCCAGCATCTGTCTCCCCAATCACAGCCTGCTAGGAGTCATCCCTTGGAATCAAACAGCCAATCAAAGGAAGAGTGAGCGAAACATCCAATCCAAGTAGTGCTCTCTCTCTCTCTCTCTCTCTCTCTCTCTCTCTCTCTCTGTTTCTTAGAAATCGATACTAGAAAGTAAATATTTTTATGAATATTTTCATGAGGAAGTTATACATGGAAAGATGAGTAAGAGAGAAGAGAGAGAGAGAGAGAAAGATAGAGAGCAAGAGAGTGCAAGAGAGAGCAAGAGAGAGAGAGAGAAAGAGAGAAATAAGAGGGAGAGAGGGGGGGAGAGAAAAATAACTTCTCTATTACGCAACATTAAAAAAAAATCCCGTAATATCCTTCAATATATATATTTTTACAAAACTGGAGCTAACTCATTTTACTAAAAGCTCTCAGTCTTATTCGCGTCTAAATTACACAAATTATCATATGATAATCACATAGCAGAGCTCTGCTCGAATTACCTTCATACTCTGTTTATTAAAAAAAAATTAAAGCAAATTATTATTATTTTTTTTTCATAATATCTGGACGTCGTTTCATTGCATTTTTTTGAGTTTCCATTTTTTTTTTTGGATTTGTTTTACGTAATTAGTAATCCCGAATTTTATCGTATTTTTTTTTTTATATATATTTTTATATGCTGTTTACAGCGAAGAATTTGCGTTAGAGTATTGAGAAAATTGATTTCTGCTGAAATGAAAAATCTGTCAATATTATTTCTCATAATTTCTTCTTTCTCAAAATTTCCACTCTCCCCCAAAAAAAAAAAAAAAAATTTTTTTATATATTTTTGTGGGGAAAAAATTAATGTCCTTATGTTCTGTTGTCTTAGCAAGAATTATTTGCTTTTGTCTCACTTAATAAAAGGCCTTGCATATGTCCTTGTCAGGACAAGCTATTTTGTCTTTGCTTGTCTAAGATGTTAGAGTTCTTCCATGTGTTTGTCTACAGTGTAGAGTGAGAGTTTTGTCTACATCTCCTTGTGTGGCCTGTTTGGTTAGGTTGTCCACATCACGGTCTTTGATGTGTCTACGTGAAGGTGCACGCGTTGTCTACGTGAAGGTTCACACGTTGTCTACGTGAAGGTGCACACGTTGTCTACGTGAAGGTGCACGCGTTGTCTACGTGAAGGTGCACGCGTTGTCTACGTGAAGGTGCACACGTTGTCTACGTGAAGGTGCACGCGTTGTCTACGTGAAGGTGCACACGTTGTCTACGTGAAGGTGCACGCGTTGTCTACGTGAAGGTGCACACGTTGTCTACGTGAAGGTGCACGCATTGTCTACGTGAAGGTGCACACGTTGTCTACGTGAAGGTGCACACGTTGTCTACGTGAAGGTGCACAAGAAAACAAGCGTTGCCAGAGAAGAAAATATCTGAAAAGAAGTTAGGTGAGAGGTCACAAGTGCAACTAATGCGATATTTTAACTGTGGCAACGTTTCGCTCTCCAGGAGCTTTGTCAAGCCGTTACTAACAATACAGCGACACCTATATATAGGCTTAGAGTGAGGCGCAAAGTGTAATATAATTATTGTAGGTAGTAGTACTTGTGGTAGTAGTAGTAGTAGTTGTAGTACTTGTGGTGGTAGTAGTAGTAGTAGTAGTAGTAACAGTAGTAGTGGTAGAAGCTATGTGATGGAGGAATTAATTGTTTTGAGAAGAATTCTTGCTTAGAATTATCAGTACTCTTGAGTTTCTCTAAGTGAAGTACTCTCAGACTTCAGAGCAAGTGAAGTACTCTCAGACTTCAGAACAAGTGAAGTACTCTCAGACTTCAGAACAAGTGAAGTACTCTCAGACTTCAGAACAAGTGAAGGACTCTCAGACTTCAGAACAAGTGAAGTCTTCAGACTTCAGAACAAGTGAAGTACTCTCAGACTTCAGAACAAGTGAAGTACTCTCAGACTTCAGAACAAGTGAAGTACTCTCAGACTTCAGAACAAGTGAAGTACTCTCAGACTTCAGAACAAGTGAAGTACTCTCAGACTTCAGAACAAGTGAAGTACTCTCAGACTTCAGAACAAGTGAAGTACTCTCAGACTTCAGAACAAGTGAAGTACTCTCAGACTTCAGAACAAGTGAAGTACTCTCAGACTTCAGAACAAGTGAAGTACTCTCAGACTTCAGAACAAGTGAAGTACTTTCAGACTTCAGAGCAAGTGAAGTACTCTCAGACTTCAGAACAAGTGAAGTACTCTCAGACTTCAGAACAAGTGAAGTACTCTCAGACTTCAGAACAAGTGAAGTACTCTCAGACTTCAGAACAAGTGAAGTACTCTCAGACTTCAGAACAAGTGAAGTACTCTCAGACTTCAGAACAAGTGAAGTACTCTCAGACTTCAGAACAAGTGAAGTACTCTCAGACTTCAGAACAAGCTTTCACTGGACAACGTCTTGCTTCGTGCCAAACTTTATCAAACAATATTTGTAAAGATGAGAGGGAGAAAGAAAGAGGGAGAGAGAGAAGTGGTGGGGAAGGTAGGGGATAAGATGAGTGAATGATACTTGTAAACGAAGTGATTTACAGGCTGGTTGATCAGGCCCTAATCCACCTGGAGGCCTGGTCAAGTACCGGGCCGGTGGGGGCGTTGACCCCCCGGAACACCCTCCAAGTAGACTCCAGGTAGGTGAGTCCTGAAACTCACAGGCCAATGCGCTAACCACTGTCAAAAATGTAAGTTATGTCCGAGTCTGAGAATCCATGGGGTCACTGCCTTTACAACCCATGACCACAAGTTTAAACGCTGAAAAACCCATGGGCAAATGTGACTTAGATGCCAGCTGGGCTAGGTGGTGTGTGTGTCGGGACAATAACAGCTGGGACTGAGCACCTGGGGCTGAAAGGAATGTGATATCTGCCACTTTATTAATTACGCTTAAATGCTCACCTGGAGAGAGCGAGGCGGGAGGCTGTCATCTCTGGTATTGTGGAGGGAGGAGGGGAGGGGAGGGTAAGGAGAAGGGGGGCGGCGTTCCCGTGTATACCGTTGCTGTGTTACTACCACCCGACCCTCTCACACCTCTTCTGTTACCTCCTCATCTGTCACCCCCCTTCATCTCTCACCCCTCCCATCTCACCTCTTCCTTTTTACACCTCACCCCTCACCTCGCATCTACTCCCGTGTCACCTCGCACCCATCATTGCCACCTCACTCCCCTCCCCCTCACACATCACCTCTTCTCGCTAACCTCTCTCAACCGTCACTCCTTATCTCTCATCTCTCTCCCATGGTCTCTCTTATCTTTTTTCCCCAGTTTCTCCCCTCTCACGACTCCATTTCTCACTTGTCTTACTCAAGCCTCATCCTTCACCTCATTTTCCCATCCTGTAACTCCCATTAACGGAGTGATTTTCGCTACAGCGGCTCAGGCAGTGAACCATAATAAACAACTACCATATTGTTTATTTCATCTCTTGTAATATATCGTGTTTGATTTCTGGTTAGTAAGGTTTTGTTTATTTTGAGATTAGTAAGTTACTGTTTTTATAGCGACGTTAGTAGTGTATCATTTGCGTTAGTAGTTTTTTTTTTTCATGACCCTAGTAAGGCTCTTCATAGCTACACCCAAGAGGCTGACGAAGAATACGTCTGTGCACGGTACTGGAGGAGAACTTCTCTTCTCCTCTCCGAGTGAACACACCGCTCTGAGAAACAGCACATCACAGCCCAAGTAGGATCCAGTGATCCAGCAGCACCACTTTCAGGATCTATTGATCCAGCAACACCACTTTCAGGATCTATTGATCCAGCAACACCACCTTCAGGATCTATTGATCCAGCAACACCACCTTCAGGATCTATTGATCCAGCACCACCACCTTCAGGATCTTGTGATCCAGCGACACCACCTTCAGGATCTACTGATCCGTGATCCGAGACTATCAACAGTGTAAATAATTGCTAAATGTTCACTATCCATCGCAATCATCGACATTTCAGATTTTTCTCATTTAGTTTCATTTATTTTTGTTCAACAGCGTCTCGTGTAATGCTCCTTCCACTCGTGCAAAATTTTGAAAAAAAAAAAAAATACTGAGGAATCGCTTCGGCAGCCCTGGGTTTCTTCAGTCCAATTCAGAACGGTGAAAGACGAGGAGGAGAATGAGGTAATCAGTCCCCCAGCCTGTTCATGCCATCACCTGGAGACCCCTCGAGGGAGGTTCCTTGACGCTGGTGAGGGGCTCTTGATCTAGAGAATTGGATCTGTGCTCCAGTTCCCTGAATTAATCCTGAATACCTTCCATCCTCCCCCCCTCCCCACTACTGTCACAGTTCCCACTATTTTTCGCCTTGTATCAAATTCTATCAATGTGTTCATTTTCCCAGGGTAGAGGGGAAAAAAAAACACGAATAAATGGGCGAAACGTTTCAACAAAGATACCCAGCTGTTGCACTTGTGTCTTACTCATTAACTTGTCGATGGTTCAGAAATGGGCAGATATGAAGGAGATACCATGGGACTTGAGAATGATTTGAAGACGTCGAAGACGTCGCTCAATTCTGAAAAAGAAAAATTGTGAGATGTTAATCCCGGGGAAAGACATCTATCTTGGCGGACATGAAATAATAACACCGCTTTGTAAGTGAATTGTTAGTTCTGTTTAGCAGAAATCTAGATCCATGGTACCGGTGTCTGAATTCACGGTACTGGTCTCTAAATCTACGGTACCAGTGTGTAAATCCACGGTACCGGTGTGTAAATCTACGGTACCAGTGTGTGAATCCACGGTACCAGTGTGTAAATCCACGGTACCGGTGTGTAAATCCACGGTCCCAGTGTGTAAATCCACGGTACCAGTGTGTAAATCCACGGTACCGGTGTGTAAATCCACGGTCCCAGTGTGTAAATCCACGGTACCGGTGTGTAAATCCACGGTACCGGTGTGTAAATCCACGGTCCCAGTGTAAATCCACGGTACCAGTGTGTAAATCCACGGTACCGGTGTGTAAATCCACGGTCCCAGTGTGTAAATCCACGGTACCGGTGTGTAAATCCACGGTACCGGTGTGTAAATCCACGGTACCAGTGTGTAAATCCACGGTACCAGTGTGTAAATCCACGGATTCATACGATGTATAAAAGACATCAATCCACAAATTATACATGTTGGTAAGGTCTTGTTTAGATTATACGGGGCAGCTCTTGGCTCCATATTCGAGATCTGTGAGGTGACTGATAGACTGCTCGTAGACGACCCACCAGCTATGTGGGACGACCACTGTACGACATTAAAAACTAAGATGGGACCTAACATAGACTTCAGGTCTCCTGTCTTCACTAAAAGTGCACACACACACGCACAACAAATGCACTCACAAAATAAAACAAGCCCACACAAACACATCCACGCAAACACAAACAGAGGGAGGGAGGGAGGTAGGGAGGGGGGAAAGTGAACAAGAAAGTGGGAGGTACGAGGCATCAAAACCTTCCACTGTCAGAATTCATTTTCCCCAACAAGGCATTTTACTCTCACTCTCGAATCAGTATCGAATTCTCTCGACGTCTTTGACTCTTAGCGCGACTCTTCTCCCTTCCGAACACAAGCATCAGGGAGAGGCGCCCCCCTCCCTCCCTGCCTTCTTGGGCGAAGGAAGAAAGGGGGTGGAGGAGGAGAGGCACCACATTTCTCCTCCATGTATCTTTTTCTTCTTTCCTCTTCTATCCCCTTTCTTCCCTTTCGACGATTTTGTCCCATGATTTTGTCCATTCGGGGTTCGTTGTGGCGGAGTCCAGGAAGGGGTCAGCACGGCGCGGGGGGTCGAGGCCCCCTGCGTGTTGGTTTCAGATGGTCCGAAGCTTTGTGGAACAAGGACGGTGGTGTGTGAGAGACGCGTGTAACTCGGACCACAGCGCCTTGACTTGAAAATACGTAACTCATTGAATATTCCTTTTGCTCATTTTTCTGTTCAGAGCTCCCATTGAGCACACAGGATAGTGCCGAGTGAAACCTGGGGGAGAGGGGGGAGAGAGGGAGATAGAGGGAGAGAGAGAGTAAGAGAGGATGACACTAAGAGAGGACACAAGGACACTTAGATCATCTTTATTGGATACATTTCGGTCCTGGGACCCAAATGGTGAAGTGAACGCGGTCCCAGGACCAAAATCTATCCAATAAAAATATCGAGAGCGCGTGTCCTTGTGTTCCCTCACCCAGGGAGGAACAATTTCACATTATTCTCGTAATATTTATTTAGAACATTCCCCCTCCATTGGTGTGAGTCAACACGTAGCTGGGTCAGGTCAGTGGTTGTTCTCCCCTTGACACGGGTCAGATGATGACCCGTGTCAGGAGACACTTCGATTGACACGGGTCGTCACTTGACCCGTGTCTCTCTATCTCTCTCTCTCTCTCTCTCCCTCTCTGAATGTTTACAAACATCAGTGTTCCGAATAAACACAATGTTTACTGAAGTTTGTCATCGAGAATATAATTCCTGCTATTTTAGGTAACTTCCTGATGTACTGTGGAGGCTCGAGCCTCCTTCCGCTAATCGTAGTCATGGCGTGAGTCGGCAAGTACTAATTTTAGGTGTACTTCCTCTAAAGGGAAGTACCTGTTTGCTGGTGAGGGGGCTCTTGATCCAATGAACTGGATTTATAGTCTCCTTGGATCTAAACTGATGACTTCCCATTCTCCCATACCCCGTACGGGCTCAGCGCTTCCCAGTAGCAATAATATACTGTTTCACCCGCTGTGTGCAAAACGTCTTCTATGATATCACTTTATATTTTGAGACACGTGTGTAACACCAGTGTTGCTGCCGCTGCCGCCGCCGCTGCCAGACCTACACCAGCCCCGCTGCCAGACCTACACCAGCCCCGCTGCCAGACCTACACTAGCTCCGCTGCCAGACCTATACCAGCCCCGCTGCCAGACCTACACCAGCCCCGCTGCCAGACCTACCCAGCCCCGCTGCCAGACCTACACCAGCCCCGCTGCCAGACCTACCAGCACCAGCCTCCGCTGCGCCAGACCTACAGCCCCTACTACCAGCCCCGCTGCCAGACCTACGCCAGCCCCGCTGCCAGACCTACGCCAGCCCCGCATGTCATTATCAACACATTGATACTGTAATCCCTTTAGGCCGACCCTTCAGGAATGGTATATACATCTCCCCCCTTCCTTTACCTTTCCCCTCGGCTTCCCCTTAAACCCCCTCATCCCTCCCCCTCGCTTCCCCTAAATTCTCTCTCTCCCCCCTTACCTCCCCTTGTCGTACTAAGGGGAAAAGGAAGGGGGCAACCTCATCATGTGACTACTTCCCTACTAGGTTTGTTAGGGGTGACTATCATAATCTAGTGCAGTTAACTAGCCGACGAGAGAATATTATTATTATTATTATTATTATTATTATTATTAATATTATTATTATTATTATTATTATTATTTATTATTATTATTATTATTATTATGATTATACAATGTAGCTTAAAGAATGGTTAGGTCAACTTTACCGACAGGAAGAGAGAACTCCAGGAAGTAGATTCAGGAATAATCACACTTCAATTCTAATCACAGATTACACTTACAGAAATATACGTGTCATACGACATCTAGTGGAGGAAATTTAAAACTGTAATTTTTTTTATGGAGTTACAAATGGTAAATTAAAAAAAACAATCTTGTCTCTGAAGATGAGTAAATAATGAACACTTGTATATGTAGATAAAGTGGTTGTAATATATACAAAATGTGAATACATAGGCTCTCATAAAGGCTATTCCCTTCCCCTTACTTCCCCTTGCCCCTTTCCCTTATCTCCCTTTGTTCCTCCCCCTTTGCTCCACACAGCTGCTCTTAACTCCCCTCAGCACTTCTTATCTCCCATTATTCAGCTCCCTTACCTCACCTATACTCCCTTTCCCCATCGCTTACCTTCTCACTGCTCCCTTCCCCTTTCCTCTCTGCTGCCTTCCCTTTGACCTCTCCTCTGATTCCTCTTTCCCCTCCCTTTTCCTTACCTCTCACGTATTTTCCATCTCTCCTACCTCCCCTCTTTTCACTTTCCTTCAATTTCACTCCTCTTCCCCTTACCTCTCCCCTCAATTCACGTCCATGTACGATTATCACACCCCATCCCTCACCCTTCCCCGTCAATCAAACCCCTCTTTCTCTCCTATCCCTTGCCCATCCCTCTCATCCATTTCTCACCCATCCTTCACACCCCTTACCTATCAGTTACTCGACACCCTTGTTTAATTTCTATCCTCCTCACTTATCCCTCTCACCTGTCACCCATCCATCACTCCCACCGATCACTCATTTTTCTCATCTCTCATCCATCTCTCACCCATCTTTTACACACCCCTCATCCATCTATTACTACACACACTTTTCCTATCCCTGCCTCTAACTCATCCTTCACATCCGTTCCCTATCCCTCACCCATTCCTCATCCATCTCTGAGAAAATGGGATCTCTGTCATCCTTCTAACTCTCGCTCTAACTTTCTTAGTAAAGATATTTACTTATTGTCTCCTTAACTGTGATCAGCAGGACGGCAGGTCATTCTGCTGATCACTGCCTGTGACCTACCTGTGGGCGCTTTCGAGGGTTTTTGTACGCCTGAAACACATACACACACACACACACATACACACACACACACACAGAGGCGGGGCCAGGAGCTTTGACTCGACCCCTGCAACCACAACTAGGTGAGTACACACACATACAACAGGCCTAGTGTCTAACCGACATGTGTCTTGGACAAATGGTAACTAACACAGACACAGTTAATTCGCATCAACAACACCTGTGCTCCTTCACCCTTCTCCCCTCTCTTTCCTTCTCCCCCCATCATCCCTTTTCTCATTTAAACCTCCCTTCTCATTTTTGCTATCCAATTCCCTCCTCTGCTAGATACATTTATTCGGCTTCTTCCCCAGTCCTCCTTGCCTATCTCTAGCTATTTTCTTCTTTCTTCCCGTCCTCTTTTCTTAACATTCTCTAGTCTCCTACTTTCTCCGCCCATCCTTTTTCCCCTCCCTTTATTCTTTCCTGCTTATTTGTCCATTTAATATATATATATATATATATATATATATATATATATATATATATATATATATATCAACAACACTGCACTAACCAAGGACTCGAACCCATGCTGCTTTGGCCCGCCTCATGGTGAGCGAAAACACATGACGCTCTAACCCACAGGACCACGCAATCCTACAAGAATGACGCACCCAGCCAAACTAGGTGTTTTACCGTCATCCGAGGACATACGGTGATGTGGATAAAACACCTACCGTGGCTGGGTGCGTCATTCGTAGGATGCGTTGTCCTGTGGTTGAGCGATTGCGTTCGTCACCTGAGGTTGGCGTCATGCGTTTTGTCAATAGGCGGGCCGATTAGGTAATTGGTCAATTAGCAAGAACTCATTTAAAATTAAGTCCATTCTAAAATTTTCTCTTATAAGTTTGAAGATATATATATTTTTTTTAATTTATATTAATGTAAAAATTAATAATTTTCTACCAAAGAACTTTAGAAAACTTACCTAACCTTATAACAAGCGCAGTTTAATTTAGCCTAATCCAACTAAATATATTTTAGATAAGTTTACAATAATTTAATAATAAACAAACACAATGAAAAATGTTTTTCTTTTTAGGTTCAAAATGATTTTTGCGAAATTATTACATACACAAATTTTCGCTTGTCTTATTCGACAAGAAGATCGTTGGTATTTAAGCCAAAATCGCAAGTTTTATCTATTCGGCACGACACACACACACACACACACACACACACACACACACACACACACACACACACACAGTATAACGCCAAGCACGTCTCCGGAAACACACATTAACCAGATAACTGCGGCATCATATGGGCGACTGGCAAACCTAAGATTAGCGTTCCGTTACCTTAACAAGGAATCGTTCAAGACACTGTACACCGTGTACGTCAGACCCATACTAGAATATGCAGCACCAGTCTGGAACCCACACCTGGTCAAGCACGTCAAGAAATTAGAGAAAGTGCAAAGGTTTGCCATATGAAGAAAGGTTGAGGGAAATAGGACTAACAACACTGGAGGACAGAAGGGTTAGAGGAGACATGGTAACGACATACTAAATACTGCAGGGAATCGACAAGGTAGATAGGGACAGGATGTTCCAGAGAGGGAATACAGAAACAAGGGGACACAACTGGAAGCTGAAGACTCAGATGAGTCAAAGGGATGTTAGGAAGCATTTCTTTAGCCATAGAGTAGTCAGGAAGTGGAATAGTCTAGCGAACGATATAGTGGAGGCGGGAACCATACATAGTTTTAAGACAAGGTATGATAAAGCTCATGGAGCAGGGAGAGCAGAGACCCAGTAGCGGACAGCAAAGAGGCGAGGCCAGGAGCTGAGTCTCGACCCCTGCAACCACAATTAGGTGAGTATATATATATATATATATATATATATATATATATATATATATATATATATATATATATATATATATATAATAATATAATCATTTCTCTCTAGCCTTCACTTCTCCCCTTCCATATTCTCTCCATTCTTTCCTCCCTCCCCCTCCCTCGTTCTCTGGCCACACCTGGCCACACCTGCAGCCAGTAATTAGTAGTGTGGATCACCTCACAATACAGCAGCGGTGATACACAAGTGTGTGCTGTACCTTTGTTTCTGATGCAGCAGCGGTGGTACACAGGTGTGTGCTGCACATGTGCTGCTGATGAAGCAGCGGTGGTACACAGGTGTGTGTGCTGTACCTGTGCCTTTGATGAGGTCACACTAGGTCATGACCTCCACGTCACCCCCACCCCTCTATAATCCCTCTAACTTCCTCTGAAACCTCTCTCCCCCCCCTTCTCTCTGAAACTTCTCCCCTCTTTTCTAGTCCTGCTTCTCACCCTCTACAACCCCTCTTCCTCATAGAATCTCTCCACCTTGTCGCTGAATCCCTTTCTCTCCCCCCTGGAACCTCT
>WNWK01000769.1:360000-375000 GCA_009830355.1 Cherax destructor
GCCAACCACTGACTTTGTTTCCACGTCAACGTGGCTCCGAGATGCTAACGTGTATTCTTGACACTTCCTGGCACTCATCTCCGGAGTGGGTGTTTTGTCAGTGACGTAGTTTGGTGTTCATTAATTTTGTCTTTCTGGTGGTGGTATGTAGGGCAGTTTTCGTCATAGCATTTTGACAATACGTGCTCCAGATGGAACGATTTAAATCCTTAATTATAGAGATAATGCTCTTTTTTTTAGGTGGTCGAATTTGCATTTGTACTATTATTTTTGGCCTGATTATGTATCCTCCCTAGTGATTCACTGGAGTTGGTCTGTGTTTTTTCCCTCTCTGATTTGCACTCGTTCGATCCTCGGTGTCGTGTGTACGTCCTCCTCGTTGCTGGTGCAACACTGTCAGTCTCCTCACAACACGAAATCTTTGTCAGAAGTCTGTTTTTTCACGTTGATTTATTTCGAAGGAAAAACTCTTTTACGTATTATGGTTAGGTTGGTTTTAGTTTAAGTTAGATTGTTGTCCGGGAATCAAATTTTATCTCATGAAACATAACTGAAGTTCCTCACCCTTGATTATTATTTTGTATGGGCCACCGTCCCCACTAACGCCTACAACCGCCGCCGTTGGCGCCGCCGTTGTCGTCGCCGCCGTCGTCGTCGTCGTCGCCGCCGTCGTCGTCGTCGTCGCCGTCGTCGCCGCCGCCGCCGCCGCCGCCGTCATAACAAACATGGATACAGGAACATCAACACATAAAATATCTCGTATTAAGATCTATTTAACAGAAGTACAAATGCGTTAATGTTATAAATCTCATCAGAGATTAACACAAAGTTAAATACCTGGTATTGTTCCAGGTGAGCAATATTACTGCAAGATTATCAGCAGTGTGTGAGCAATATTGTTGCAGTATTACCAACAGTGTGTGAGCAATATTGTTGCAGTATTAACAACAGTGTGTGAGCAATATTATGCAAGATTATCAGCAGTGTGTGAGCAATATTGTTGCAGTATTACCAGCAGTGTGTGAGCAATATTGTTGCAGTATTACCAATAGTGTGTGAGCAATATTGTTGCAGTATTACCAACAGTGTGTGAGAAATATTGTTGCAGTATTACCAACAGTGTGTGAGCAATATTGTTGCAGTATTACCAACAGTGTGTGAGCAATATTGTTGCAGTATTACCAACAGTGTGTGAGCAATATTGTTGCAGTGTTATCAACAGTGTGTGAGCAATATTACTGCAGTTTTACCAACAGTGTGTGAGCAATATTGTTGCAGTATTACCAACAGTGTGTGAGCAATATTGTTGCAGTATTACCAACAGTGTGTGAGCAATATTGTTGCAGTATTACCAACAGTGTGTGAGCAATATTGTTGCAGTATTACCAACAGTGTGTGAGCAATATTGTTGCAGTATTACCAACAGTGTGTGAGCAATATTGCTGCAGTATTGCCAACAGTGTGTGAACAATATTGCTGCAGTATTACCAACATTGTGTGAGCAATATTGCTGCAGTATTACCAACAGTGTGTGAGCAATATTGTTGCAGTATTACCAACAGTGTGTGAGCAATATTACTGCAGTATTACCAACAGTGTGTGAGCAATATTGCTGCAGTATTGCCAACAGTGTGTGAGCAATATTGCTGCAGTATTACCAACATTGTGTGTGCAATATTGCTGCAGTATTACCAACAGTGTGTGAGCAATATTGTTGCAGTATTACACCTGGTGTACCTTCCCTACACCTGGTATGAGTGTACTTGTTTTACTGTGTGCTTGTTAGTGTGATTAATAATATCTTTATTTACTACAAGTACATGTACAAGGTATACAGACCATAGCTGACATCAATGACACACTACTATACAGAAAGCCCCTTGTTATGCTGAGCATTTCTGGCAAATTAGGTCCTTGTCCCAGGATGCGACCCACACCAGTCAACTAACTGGTGTGGGTCGCCCTTGATGGGTGTACATGGGCAACCGGTGTAAGGAAACACGTCCAATGTTTCCACCCTTTCGCCGGGAATCGAACCAAGACCCTCACCGTGTGTGTGTTGTGTGTGTGTGTGTGTGTGTGTGTGTGTGTGTGAAGTTAGATACTAGTATTTGCATTTGTGGAGATTAACCGTTGTGTACGTGGGCGTGGCTTTGTAACGATGAAACCATTGGTTGATGCAACACAGGTGGGAGTGGTCTAGACACACAGGAGCTCATTCATTAACGGATGCAACATAGGTGGGCGCGGTTTATACACACTGGTTCTCAATCATTGGTGGATGCAACACATGTGGGCGTGGTCTAGACACACAGGAGTTCAGTCATTAGTGGATGCAACACAGGTGGGCGTGGTCTAGACACACAGGAGTTCAGTCATTGGTGGATGGGTGGGGAGGGGGGCGGAGTCAGCCACCATCACACACTTCAATAATCTTGCGGTTGGACAAGACCACTCGAGAGACTTAAAGACATATCAGCTGACTCTGTCAGCTGTCTCCCTGAGACCAGCTGACTGTCAGCTGTCTCCCTGAGACCAGCTGACTGTCAGCTGTCTCCCTGAGACCAGCTGATTCTGTCAGTTGTTTCCCTGAGACCAGCTGATTCTGTCAGCTGTCTCCCTGAGACCAGCTGATTCTGTCAGCTGTTTTCCTGAGACTAGCTGACTCTGTCAGCTGTGACTCTGAGATCAGCTGGCTGTCATCTGTTTACCAGAGATCACCTGCCTGTCTGCTGTCGCCCTGAACTCAGCTGACTGTCAACTGTCACTCAGAGATCACGTCTGGACAAGCTGAAGGAGCCGATGGTTTTTCGACGACTTCGTCAGCTGTCAGTCTTCCTTCGGGTTCAAAAGAGGTGGTTTTGCTATCCATGGATCCATCCATCCGCCCATTCACCTGTCCTCTCAACTATCTCTCCTATCCATCCTTCCATTCATCTAATCCGGCCATCCTCCCTTCCCTTCCTTCTCCTCCGCCTCCCTTCCCTCCCTCCTCTCCCTTCCTCTATCTTCTTTTTCCCCATCCAACCTCTTTCACTTTGCCCTCCCCCACCCCCTCGCCTCTCCCTGTTCCCCCTTCTCCCTTCCTCTCGTTACCTCCCTTTCCCTTCCCCATCCCCCTCCGGCTCCCCTCTCCCTTCCCCCTCCGGCTCCCCTCTCCCTTCCCCCTCCGGCTCCCCTCTCCCTTCCCCTCCGACTTCTTCGCTCTTTTGATTTCTTTGAGGAAACTTCCGACAGCCGTAGAGTCAATAGCGACACCCGTGGGGGGAGGGGGAAGGGGAGGGGAGTAGGAGGCAGGAGGGAAGGGGTGTTTAAGAAGAGGGTTGGGGAAGGGGGTGGTAAAGAAGAGGGTTGAGGGAAGGGGGTGGTAAAGAAGAGGGTTGAGGGAAGGGGGTGGTAAAGAAGAGGGTTGGGGGAAGAGGGTGGTAAAGAAGAGGGTTGGGGGAAGGGGGTGGTAAAGAAGAGGGTTGAGGGAAGGGGTGATAAAGAAGAGGGTTGGTGGAAGGGGATGGTAAAGAAGAGGGTGGAGGGTAAAGGGAGGGGTCATGAAGGGAGAGGGGGTCAAGAAGCCAGTCGAAGGTCTCGGTCAGATGACCAAAAGCTCCAGCTGCGGGTCATCATGTGCCTAAGACCCGCGTCAGGAAACACTTGTCCTGTTTCCTGACGAACCTTACCTAACCTACCTCCCCATCTCTCTCTCATCTTCCTCTCTCTCCTCTCCCCTCTTCTCTCCCTCTCATTCCACTTCTTTATCTTACATTTTCATCTAGACTCACTCATCTCTCTCTCCGTTGCATTCACTTCCCCCCCGTCTCCCCTCTCCATTCTTTCCTTCTCTATCCCATTCCCCTTACCTTGGACTACTTTTTCTCCCGTCTCTCCTTTCCCCTCTCCGTTTCTTCTCCCTGTCTCTACCTTTCTCTTCACTGACGTCTCTCTCGTCTCATTTCTTTCCCTATTTCCCTTCCTTATCACCCTCACCCCCTTATCCCTCCTCTATTCTCCTCCCCTCCTTGCCTCTCCCCTCCTTGCCTCTCCCCTCCTTGCCTCTCCCCTCCTTGCCTCTCCCCTCCTTGCCTCTCCCCTCCTTGTCTCTCCCCTTCTTCCCCCTTCCCTTAATTTTTTCACTAGTATGAGCATTCGGTTCACAATCGCAAGATCCCGGGTTCGATTCCCCGGCACGGAGGAACGTACACCCTGGCTGCCCCTGCCCACCTAGCAGTGAAAATAGGTACCTGAGTGTTAGCCGACTGCTGTGGGTCGCATCCAGGGGAGAAATGTGCTGAAAACTCCAGTACCTGCTGGAATGTTATATCCTGTGTAAGACACTCCAGTAGTGTGTAAGACACTCCAGTAGTGTGTAAGACACTCCAGTAGTGTGTAAGACACTCCAGTAGTGTGTAAGACACTCCAGTTGTGTGTAAGACACTCGCGTTGTGTGTAAGACACTCCCGTTGTGTGTAAGACACTCCAGTAGTGTGTAAGACACTCCAGTTGTGTGTAAGACACTCCAGTTGTGTGTAAGACACTCCCGTTGTGTGTAAGACACTCCCGTGTGTAAGACTGTTGTGTAAGACACTCCCGTTGTGTGTAAGACACTCCAGTTGTGTGTAAGACACTCCAGTTGTGTGTAAGACACTCCGTTGTGTGTAAGACACTCCCGTTGTGTGTAAGACACTCCAGTAGTGTGTAAGACACTCCCGTTGTGTGTAAGACACTCCCGTTGTGTGTAAGACACTCCCGTTGTGTGTAAGACACTCCCGTTGTGTGTAAGACACTCCAGTTGTGTGTAAGACACTCCAGTTGTGTGTAAGACACTCCCGTTGTGTGTAAGACACTCCCGTTGTGTGTAAGACACTCCAGTAGTGTGTAAGACACTCCAGTTGTGTGTAAGACACTCCAGTTGTGTGTAAGACACTCCCGTTGTGTGTAAGACACTCCAGTAGTGTGTAAGACACTCCAGTTGTGTGTAAGACACTCCAGTTGTGTGTAAGACACTCCCGTTGTGTGTAAGACACTCCAGTTGTGTGTAAGACACTCCAGTTGTGTGTAAGACACTCCCGTTGTGTGTAAGACACTCCAGTAGTGTGTAAGACACTCCAGTTGTGTGTAAGACACTCCAGTAGTGTGTAAGACACTCCAGTAGTGTGTAAGACACTTCAGTTGTATGTAAGACACTCCAGTACTGTGTGAGACACTCCAGTACTGTGTCAGACACTCCAGTACTGTGTGAGACACTCCAGTTGTATGTAAGACACTCCAGTACTGCGTGAGACACTCCAGTACTGCATGAGACACTCCAGTACTGCATGAGACATTCCAGTACTGTGTGAGACACTCCAGTACTGTGTGAGACACTCCAGTACTGTGTGAGACACTCCAGTACTGTGTGAGACACTCCAGTACTGTGTGAGACACTCCAGTACTGTGTGAGACACTTCAGTACTGTGTGAGACACTCCAGTACTGTGTGAGACACTCCAGTACTGTGTGAGACACTCCAGTACTGGGTGAGACACTCCAGTACTGTGTGAGACACTCCAGTTGTATGTAAGACACTCCAGTACTGTGTGAGACACTCCAGTACTGTGTAAGACACTCCAGTACTGTGTAAGACACTCCAGTACTGTGTAAGACACTCCAGTACTGTGTAAGACACTCCAGTACTGTGTAAGACACTCCAGTACTGTGTGAGACACTCCAGTGCCTCCTGGAATGGGTATAGGGGGTCATGTACCTAATATTGGCAATAAAAAAAAATATACATTATATATAAAATTCACCTCCTGCCCCTCTCCCATCTTTCCTTCCCTCTTTCCCTACCTTTCCCCTCACCCACGCTCTTTTTTCCTTCCCTCTTTCCCTACCTTTTCCCTCACCCATTTCTCCCTCTCCTACGCCTTTGGGTCTTCGTTAGTAAATGGAAAAGGAACACAGAAACTTGGGCGCCGCCTTGTTATGCTAATGTCGTTGTTTTTAGAACCTTTCTTTTTAACTCTGTGTGTGTGTTTGTGTGTGTGGGTGTGTGTGTTTGTGTGTGTGTGTGTGTTTGTGTGTGTGTGTGTGTGTTTGTGTGTGTGTGTGTGTGTGTTGTGTGTGTGTGTGTGTGTGTGTGTGTGTGTGTTGTGTGTGTGTGTGTGTGTGTGTGTTCAAGGACTCTTGCTGGTGTTACAGACGCCATAATAAACATCGTGAGTTCCCACAGAAACGTTTTCATGGGGAAGGGCAAAACGTGGCGGCCTGTGTAAGGCACCAGTAACTATATAAGTTATGTATAGTGCCAGCAGAACACCACTTTCTTCACTCTAACTCAACAAATGAAAGAAATTGTTATAGTTCTTTGAGCACACACATGTTCTGGATATATCTTTTTTATATGTTTTTTTAAAGAAAGGGGGCAAATGCCCCCTCTCACCTTCTTTTTGTCCCCTTCTGGGGGCACCCATGCATAGTAGGCTTGTCAGGGATTCTGGCTTGTAGTGTGATGATTCCTAGATCTATCATCCCCTCTTCTAGTTCACCCCCATGATCTCTAGTTCTCTCCCCATCTAGTTCTCCCCCATGATCTCTCGTTCTCTCCCCCATCCCCTGGTTTCTTCCATGTGTTTTCTCCACCACTCACCTTCAAATGGCTTCTCTCGCCCAAACTGGTTTCGTCGCTGAATATTGGTTTCCCCTTCCCATGATCCCCTCCTGTCTCTTCCCCTCCCCCTCCCTAATTCTAGGAGTATTCCTCCCGCCTTCCTCCCCGGTTTCTCTCCGCCTCTCCCTGTTTCCTCCCCGTTTCTCCCAGATTTCTTTCCGTCAGCTGGTCTCTCCTGTTATATATCATAGCAACAACGAGCGGAGCAATTTCGGGCTGACCGTCCATTCTTCTGACTATAAATCCATGACAAAAATGGCAGTTTTGATGGGGAATTTGGCCCGTTCAGATTTTTGACACATAGACCTATAATATATTATATATATATATATATATATATATATATATATATATATATATATATATTCAAGTATGAAGAATGGATTGGCGGGGCAGTAGGAGATATAGTTACTAGTGGGCGGGGCCCACTACTGGAGGCACGTCAAGCCAGTGAGGCAGAAGAGGGATTCAGTAAACGAGTTGTAGAATCTTTGTTTCTCTGTGCCATGATTCCAGTGTTGGTGTGTCTTGAGACAAAGGTAACACAGCAACGACACGCAACACTCCCCAGCTACACACTGGCCCCCTTCTCATGTGTTTGTACCCACCACTACCTTCACTGTAAAAGGCACCGTCCTCATACTCACCTAGTTGTGGTTGCAGCGGTCGATTCATAGCTCCTGGCCCTGCCTCGTCACTGGTGTGTGTGTGTTAGGTTAAGCTACTAGCGGAACGTCTCTCAATAAAGTCTCTGAGGTGATGCTGCGCAGAGATGGCGGAGGTCATCTGGAGGATTAGTTACGTAGACGTTAAAATGAAATATGATAGATATTAACGTGATAAATATTACGTTACTTTTTTGAGCAATACTTTATTGATGCAAAAAATATATAAAATGATTGCTGCATCATCAGCGAGTTTTTATTTTAATATCATTACGATTATTTTTTCATTTGTAGAGTAAAGAGATGCAAGTGTTGATTTACAGATAATGTTATTCACATTTTGTAGTGATAATGTAGTACAGTGTGTAGTGGAGTTATTATGCGTGTGTGTGTGTGTGTGTGTGTGTGTGTGTGTGTGTGTGTGTGTGTAAGAGAGAGAGAAAGAGACAGACAAACAGACAGAGAGACTCATACTCACACACACACACACACATACACAGGTGATATGATAACTTTCTACACAATGAGAGGAATTTACAGGTTGGACAGTGACACATACAAGAGGCTGCAAGAATTCGAGGTCACAGCTGGAAGCTGAAAACAGAGATCAGTCACAGGGATGTTGAGAAGTATTTCTTCAGCCTTAGCGTGGTCAGGAAGTGGAACGACCTGGACAGTGGAGCGATGGTGGCAGGAGCTATACATAGCTTTAACAAGAGGTACGATAAGCCTATCGAAACCAGGAGAGACGGAACCCAGTAGAGGCTACCAAAGAGGAGGGACCAGGAGCTGAGACTCGACCAATGCAACCTCATATAGACGAATACAAACACACACACATCCCTCGCCCCCTCTAAGAAACCCCCTCCCCCCATATCCTCCCCCTCTTTCTCCCTGTAACCCAAAAGACTAAGGAAGGGGAAGAAGGGAAAGGGAAGAGGAATGACAGACAGAGGGGAAAGGGAAGGGGAAGGGGAAGGGGAAGGCAAGACACCGCCCTCCGCGCTGATCAAACTCATCTGTCACTGTCTGGAAACCTGGAAGAAACCCGCATGGAAAACGCGTCTTGGGAGCCCAGCTTGACGCCTTAAGATTTGATCAGGTCTGGAAGAGGCTGGAACGGGGCTCTGACCAGAAGAAAATTTACCCGTGCTCCCGGAAGGAGGAAATGAACAAGTAATTCGCCCTGGAAGGTCCTGGTTCATGGCATTGTTGAAGGAGACGATGGAAGACCCAAGAAAGAAATACTGGGGTTGTTAAGAGTGTTTTTTGAAAGTGGAGTTTCCTTAAGTGGTGTTTGAGTTAGTGGATCTTCCTTAAGTGGTGTTTGAGTTAGTGAAGCTTCCTTAAGTGGTGTTTCAGTAATTATTGTTTCATTAAAAGAAGTGGTTTCCCCAAGAATTTCCTCATTAAGTGGTGTTCTTAAGCACTCGTTAAACGAGGCCCACTTTATTTGGCGAATTCTTAAATAACTGTCAAGTGGCGTACCTTCAAGTATTTATTAAGCGGCGGTTTCAAAAGAACAGTAAAAAATGTTTTCGAGCCCGGGTCAAACAAAGCCTTAAGAGACCAGGGGGAAAAAATAGTTTCAGATCTCTAAACGAAAACAGTTTCAGTGGATGGAAGAAAACAATACTGAAGTTTTACCTTGAGGACAAAAATGATCGTTGCGCTGACTGAGGAAATAGATAAATTATTAAAAAAAAAAATTGTGAAAATTAAGTGGATGGTGAAGAAGAAAAACTGATGATTAAGTGTACCTCTGAAGTCACTTAATAACGAGAGAAGTTTAGGTAACCCAAAGATTCTGGAAACAAGGCTTCAGTCTGCGGGACAATGATCGAGCCGTTGGAATAATCCTTCAGACCTCTGGAACAACCTCCAAGCCTCTGGAACAACGCTACAAACGTCTGGAACAGTAATGCTTGCCTTTGGAAAAGGGAATGCAGCTTCTGGAACAGTGCTTTGGCCTCTGGAACAATGATGGGGATCAGTGATTCCAACCTTTCGAACGAGGATTCCAGTCTTAGAAGCAAAAGTCCAGATTTTGAGACGATTCCAGCTCTCGCATTAGTGATTCTGATCTTTTGGAATAGTCCAGCTTCTGGAAAAAGTATTCAAGCGCCTAGAACAGATGTTCCAGTGCCTTGAATAGGCATTCCAGCCTCTGGAACAGTGTTTCAGTCCCCTCTCCAGCCTCTGGAGAAGTGACTGAAGCAACTGAAAGAAAATTTCAACTTCTGAAACGGTTATTCAAGCCATTGAAACTATTTTACAGTCTCTGTGGTAGCCATTCCTTGATCTAGAAGACTATTAGAGATTTCAAATTAGTAATTACAGCCTTTTGGAACGGTGATTCCAGTCTCTGAAATATAATTACTGCTTCTACAGCAGTTATTCCTACCTACTGAACAGTGATTCCAGCAGCTTTGTGATTCCAGTCTCTGAAATATAATTACTGCCTTTGTAGCAGTTATTCCGACCTACCGAACAGTTGATTTCAGCAGCTTTGTCAGTGACTCCAACCTCTGGAACAATATCCCAGCTTCTGAAGCAGGTATTCCAACGTATATTACAAGGGATTCCGGCATATGGATGAGTGATTTCAATCTTTGGAGCAGTGAAAGCAAAGCTTTGATGCCGTGAGTCCGTCGTTTGTAACACGAGCAAGCGTCTGGAACAACGAATCTATCAACTGAAGCAATGTTCCAGCTTCTGAAACATTACTTCTTTCAAGTAACGATTCCAGTGATCCCTGGCTACAGAACAGTGATTCCTATCACTGGAAAAACAATTTTATCCTCTGCATAAGTGATTCATACAAGTGAAACTGTCCTTCCAGTCTCTGGAACAGTCCTTCCAGTCTCTGGAGCAGTGATTCCAGTTTCTGGAACAATATTCCAGCCTCTGGAACATTGCAGCAACTTTCTCTGGAAATTTGAATTGGGATGTAAAATTTACTCGTTATAAAACTTACAGAAAAGTTTGGAAGGAACTCCAGCCAAGGTTGCTGGAATGACAGGAGGGACGGAGAGAGGAGCTGGTAGACTGGAAAACGACTGGAAAATTGAAAAATTGAAGCAACATATGTATCTTCTGTAAATTATATATATATATATATATATATATATATATATATATATATATATATATATATATATATATACTGCAGGGCGACGGCTGATCAATTCAGAAGGGAAGTATGCTAGACATGAGGAAGTCAACGACATCATAAATCATAAAGAGAAGTCTCGCCACAGCCCGTTGCCCAACCCAACGGGAACCCCAAGTACAGAGGTCTGACGGAAGTCAAAGGCGTCCTGATTTAGCCACTATGCTACCCTGGAAGGATGGTAAGCAGATTGCCTGGGACTACACCTGTGCCACCACAATGGCAGACACCTATTTGCCATACTCCGTAGTTGAAAGGGGTGGAGCTGCCAGCCACAGGGAGACCCAGATGACCCGCAAATATGAAGGCCTTCCTACTTGCTATAACTTCTTCCCAGTGGGGTCGGAGACCCTTGGAGCATGGGGCAAGTGTGCTCTAAAGTTCCTCAAAGGTGTATGAAAAACTCATCATAGAAACCAAGGATCACAGAGCGGCCATCTTCCTCTTTCAGAGACTCAGTGTTGAGATCCAAAGTGGAAATGCCTGCAGCATTCTGGGCACACGGACCACCGCCGGGAAGCTGGACGAAGTGTTCGAGATGTAGCTCCGAGATGTCATCTATGTTGTTCTACTATTGCATTTATGTCAATGTATTTTGTTTTTAAATAAAGTCTTCATAGAATATTAAATATAGGGGTGGTAGGAGAAAATGTTCAAACAGCTTCAGGGAGAACCTTGAGTTTTCCCTGAAGCAAGTTCATTCTTTTCTCTGATGATGAGGATCCCCAACACAGTTGCAGAGGTGGTACCTCCCTATATATATATATATATATATATGTACAGTGGACCCCGAGTAACGAGCAAAATTCAATCCAGAAGCCTGCTCAAGTGTCATTACTGAACGAATTTATTCCCTTAAGAAATAATGTCAAGTAGGTTAGTCCATTTCAGACCCCCAAAAATACACTTACAAAAGCACTTACAATATTATACTTACATGATTGTACGATTTCCGGGGTGCTCGTTACTCGGGGGTCCACTGTATATATATATATATATATATATATATATATATATATATATATATATATATATAAAAATATATATATATATATATATATATATATATATATATATATATATATATATATATATATATTAATATATATATATATATATATATATATATATATATATATATATATATATATATATATATATATATATATATATGTGTGTGTGTGTGTGTGTAAAAATATGTGTATGTACAAATGAGACCAGGGAAAATGGACTCATTGAAAATAACTGGAGTATTTGAAAAGTGGATATGGACGGCTGGGAAATTAACAAATATATGAATTACGTTTATGGAGGTGAAAACAAAAATTGAAAATTTAAGACGGGGGGGGGTGAGGGGAATGATAATGGAAAATAATACAGTAGTGTTGAGGAATGTACAAGTTGGTTATTACAATCCCGTCTCGCTTCTAGTCCCATTTATACAAAAAAAAAAAACTCCAAAATGTGGAAACATTTTATAACAGTTTGCCCAAAAAATAAAATTCGTTACATTCATAAAAAGAAGAGAAACTATTTTATTGAGTAATTTTAAACTGATAGTAGTTAAGGTTAACAAATTATACCAATATATCGAACACAAAAATAATTAAAGTTTCAATTAATAGAGGATAGTTTTTTTTTTTTTTTTTTAGGGGGGGGGTAAATAATGAGTAGAATGTATCCCTGAGAGACTATAGACTCTGAAAGCCTATACACCCTCAGAGCATATACACTCTCAGAGCCTATACACTCTCAGAGCCTATACACTCTCAGAGCCTATACACTCTCAGAGCCTATACACTCTCAGAGCCTATACACTCTCTGAGCCTATACACTCTCAGAGCCTATACACTCTCAGAGCCTATACACTCTCAGAGCCTATACACACTCAGAGCCTATACACTCTCAGAGCCTATACACTCTCAGAGCCTATACACTCTCAGAGCCTATACACTCTCAGAGCCTATACACTCTCAGAGCCTATACACTCTCAGAGCCTATACACTCTCAGACTGGAGACATAAATCGTGTTGGGATTTAGTATAGCAGTTGGTGGTGTAAACGCGCCATCAGTCAGTGTCTGGGCTGGTCTGCAGAAGCCCAAGACGCCTCTTACAAACCTCAAGACTTCCTGCAAAAGGTCTTAAAGGTAATCCGAATTCTCTGGATTTTCTCCGGGGACGCTTTTAAATCTTTAAGAAATATTAGAATGTTACTGAAAATACCCCCCCCCCCCTTTCTCTCGCATCCCTTTTTTTTTCTCTCTGCATCTGGAATATTATAGAATTTTTTTCATTGTCTTTCACTGGAAGCTTTTATATAGCACTTTCTGACTGGAACATTTTGAAACTTTCTCTCTTCATTTTTTACCAGAATATTTCGGAACTTTTCTCTGGAACCTTTTCTCTTGGAATTCATGTTTTCTTGTTACTTAAACCTCTTGGAACTTTCTTCATCTCTTCTTTGGAACCTCGAGGAATTTCTTCTCTTCATTGGAATCTTTAAGAACTTTCTCTCCTATAAGAACTTTCTCTGCTATATGAACTTTCTCTCCCATATGAACTTTCTCTCCTATATGAACTTTCTCTCCTATATGAACTTTCTTTCCTATAAGAACTTTCTCTGCTATATGAACTTTCTCTCCCATATGAACTTTCTCTCCTATATGAACTTTCTTCCTATATGAACTTTCTCTCCTATAAGAACTTTCTCTCCTATAAAAACTTTCTCGCTATAAGAACTTTCTCTCCTATATGAACTTTCTCTCCTATAAGAACTTTCTCTCCTCGACAATCATGCTGAACGTTCCCACTCTCTCTCTCTCTCTCTCTCTCTCTCTCTCTCTCTCTCTCTCTCTCTCTCTCTCTCTCTCTCTCTCTCTCTCTCAAGCTTAGAAAGAATCTAGGACCTATCTTGTCCTCGACAAGCAACATGAAACTTTCTAGTTCCGTCTTGTAACTAACATATCTCTCACTAGAGCTCACTTAAGGGAGCGCTAAACTCGTAGAGCTCATTCAGGTGATAAAGCTTAAGCTCTCTTAAAGCTGAATTTCAATAATCTTAAGAGGTAAACTAAATTTTGCATTCTTCAAGGGACTAGAAAACCTAGAATTATAGTAATTATTTGGAAAAATTACATACATACCTCCCCCCTTTACACGTACACACACCTTCCACACACACACGCACACGCACACACCTTCCGCTTACACACACACTCGCTAGCACACACACGCAAATGGACCCACAGACGTGCACATATACACATGCACCTCACAGGCGCGTACGAGCACGTGCACGAATAAGTACACACACACACACACACGTGCACACACACACGTGCACACACACACACACACACACGTGCACACACACACACACACACACGTGCACACACACACACGTGCACACACACACACACGTGCACACACACACACGTGCACACACACACACACGCGCGTGCTTCGTAACTATTCACATTAATAAAATGATATGCATATATAACGTTTAACATAAATGTACACAAAAATTGCACACGTACACAAACACACAAGAGGCGGGGCCAGGAGCTATGAATCGACCCCTGCAACCCCATATAGGTGAGTACATATAGGTGAATACATACACACACTGATACAACCCCCTAATCCTTCCCCCACCCTCCACTAAACTCCGCCTCATCTCCCACATCCCACCACATCCCACCACATCCCCCACATCCCCCCACACATACAGTACGCACTTTATAGCACAGTAATATCCACGTACCGCACTATTGTTTAAAAGTAATTTTCATGAAGATAAAACTAAAATATTGTGAATATCCCGCATCATTTTTTTTCCCACACTCGATTTCTGTGTAATATAAGTGAGTAGGGAGCTAATATTAGTTAGGAAGTGTGTAGCGCTTGTTGTGGAGGCTCTGTGTGTCTGTGTGTGTCTCGGTGTCCTCTTTGTGTCTCTGTGTCCTCTGTGTGTGTCTGTGTCCTCTGTGTGTCTCAGTGTCGTCTGTGTTCTCTGTGTGTCTGTGTCCTCTGTGTGTCTCAGTGTCCTCTGTGTGTCTCAGTGTCCTCTGAGTGTCTTCTATCTGTGTTCTCTCTGTGTTCTCCGTTTCCGGCCTCTGTGTCGTCTCTGTCCTCTGTTTTCTCTATGCATGCCCTCTCTCTATGTCCTCATTTCATGTTTTTTTTTCTGTATCCTGTGTCCTCTTCTGAAGTGCCTTTACTATTTCTTATCTGTGTGTGTGTGTGTGTGTGTGTGTGTGTGTGTGTGTGTGTGTGTGTGTGTGTGCTCTTTTCATGTGACGTCTCTTTTCCCTGTCTGTGTCTGAATGGTCGCTGGCTTCTTGAGCCTGTCTGTGTCCTGACCGGTTGCTGGCTTCTTGAGCCTGTCTGTGTCCTGACCGGTTGCTGGCTTCTTCAGACTGTCTGTGTCCTGACCGGTTGCTGGCTTCTTGAGCCTGTCTGTGTCCTGACTGGCTTCAAGCTTCTTGAGACTGTCTGTGTCCTGACCGGTTGCTGG
>WNWK01000769.1:380000-386691 GCA_009830355.1 Cherax destructor
ATATATATATATATATATATATATATATATATATATATATATATATATATATATATATATTTGTTTCAACAAACCGGTCGTATCCCACCGAGGCGGGGTGGCCCGAAAATAAAAACAAAAGTTTGTCATTTTAACTTTAGTAATGTATACAGGAGAAGGGTTACTAGCCCCTTGCTCCCGGCATTTAGTCGCCTCTTACGACACACATCGCTTACGGAGGAAGAATTCTGTTCCATTTCCATGGAGATGAAATAAGAACAAGAACTATAGAAAAGCCCAGAGGTGTGTATATATGCTTGTACATGAATATGTAAGACATGACCTAAGTGTAAGAAAAAGACAAGACCTACCATTGTAAAAGCTTGACATGAATATTATGGACCAGTAAAAAAGTACCGCAACCTACACAGACATACCTTGAAGTGTTGCTGTTTACACTACTAGCAAAAAGACAGGCAATACCTCCTGGTAAAATTGCTGTCTGACCAACCACTAGGAGGGTAGTACCTCCTGGGTGGTTGCTGTTACCACCTACTACCACAGGAGGGTAATACCTCCTGGGTGTTGCTGTCTACCAACCACTACCACAGGACGGTAGTACCTCCCTGGGTGGTTGCTGTCTACCAACCTACTACCACAGGACGGTAGTACCTCCCTGGGTGGTTGCTGTCTACCAACCTACTACCACAGGAGGGTAATACCTCCCTGGGTGGTTGCTGTCTACCAACCAACTACCACAGGACGGTAGTACCTCCCTGGGTGGTTGCTGTCTACCAACCTACTACCACAGGAGGGTAATACCTCCCTGGGTGGTTGCTGTCTACCAACCTACTACCACAGGTCGGTAGTACCTCCTGGGTGGCTGCTGTCTACCAACCTACTACCACAGGAGGGTAATACCTCCCTGGGTGGTTGCTGTCTACCAACCTACTACCACAGGTCGTAGTACCTCCCTGGGTGGTTGCTGTCTACCAACCTACTACCACAGGACGGTAGTACCTCCTGGGTGGTTGCTGTCTACCAACCTACTACCACAGGACGGTAGTACCTCCCTGGGTGGTTGCTGTCTACCAACCTACTACCACAGGACGGTAGTACCTCCCTGGGTGGTTGCTGTCTACCAACCTACTACCACAGGACGGTAGTACCTCCTGGGTGGTTGCTGTCTACCAACCTACTACCACAGGTCGGTAGTACCTCCCTGGGTGGTTGCTGTCTACCAACCTACTACCACAGGACGGTAGTACCTCCCTGGGTGGTTGCTGTCTACCAACCTACTACCACAGGTCGGTAGTACCTCCCTGGGTGGCTGCTGTCTACCAACCTACTACCACAGGTCGGTAGTACCTCCCTGGGTGGTTGCTGTCTACCAACCTACTACCACAGGTCGGTAGTACCTCCCTGGGTGGTTGCTGTCTACCAACCTACTACCTAGGATATATATATATATATATATATATATATATATATATATATATATATATATATATATAACTCAAATTGTGATAAACAGCTGTCGATATAAACAAAATAATTATACCAGTAGAAAACATCTTCATTTATATTCAGTTTACAGATTTTTCAGAGTATCAAGCTCCATAATCAGTGCTTAAATATAAAACACTTTACCAGGCAGAATAGCTTGTATTATTACAAATACATAAATATATATATTATTATATATATATATATATATATATATATATATATATATATATATATATATATATATATATATATATATATATATATATATATATATTTAGTTGTAATTCACAGGATGGATCAGAATTTTTCTCATTTATCGTTTCGATTTAAGACGACAAACTCTACTTACATTTATTTAAATAGTCAATGACTATAAAGAACTTGAATGTACCAACCCAGCACGACATACCTGAAAGTTATAAAACAAGTTTAGTCTAATAATAACGTACTCTCCAAGTTACTGAGTGATTGTTATTGTTCTCATGTGTTATACATCCACTCTAGTGTAGCTTCTCATGCTGGGTCTCCCGCTGGGTCTCATGCTGGGTCTCCCGCTGGGTCTCATGCTGGGTCTCCTGCTGGGTCTCCCGCAGGCTTTCTCCTGATGTGGGAGAATGCTTTCAAATGCCGTCTGTTCGTGTTGTCATATAAATTTACTTTAGGTGACTCTTTCCCCGATCATTCTTTCTTGACGTTCTCTGGCGTTCGTCCTCTCTGTGACACTGGTTATGTCAGGTGTTGTAGCTAGCGGCTCTCCATCACATATATATAGGCATTAACAACATCATTGTCCTTGATCTAGCTAGGCAGTTGTGGATCTAAATGACTGATCTGCTGGGAATGATGTTGATCTGTCCTTTCTCTTAGCTCCCTGGTGTATGAGTTTCACTTTATGGATGTCAATACCTTCTGACAGCTCGTGCTTTTAAGCTGATTTTCCAGTGTCATCCAGGGTAACACGATGAGTTCCTCCTGACTCCGCCTCCTGCTTGAGGTGGACGGGCCTCTGTGTCGGGGCTTCCACCTGGGCGACGTCAGAATCATTCGTACCAGCACTAGTCTGGATGCAAGGTCAGTCAGAGGCACCACACCCGGACTGACAAACAGTCTCTCCTCTGATAAATGTGAACAATTCGTTATACGATTGTTTATCTACAGCCTCGTACTTTATTCGACAGTAGCATCATTGTCTCTCCATCTTCATTCTTTATGTACAGAAGGTAGAAAAGTCTTCGGTAGGGCTTGCTGACGATAGAAAATACTGTCAGTGTCTATTTTCCTTACGGTAAGTTTCCTGATCTCACCCGCTTTAAACTCAGCACACTGTGTAAGAGTCTTGGACTCTTAAGTATTTATTTGTTTCCTCAGAAGATGCACTTTACCTTAAACTGTGAAGTGACGATCGCCTTACCTCACAATCTTTCTGCTGCGGCTTCTTCTGTGGGCATTTCTTTGGTAATAAAACCATCAAGCAGATTTTTTGATAACAAAGATGCTTCAACATCTCCTGTGGAAGGTCACCTGTGTTATCTCCCCATCAGACAAGACTTCCGCTGTCTTCAAGACTGCAGCATGGCGTCCGTTTTCAAGAAGCTCTCAGGAATAAGACACGTTTGACCAGAGTTCGGTTCAACAAATGAAGACTCCTCTGCAGTCAGTATTTCACCACACTGTCGGCAAGTCACTGTTTCTCAGTAATTAGCTCTCAGGGGAGTTTTCTACGAATCCAGTTTTATTTTCTTGTATTACAGAATCTGTCAATCCACTTGAATTCAAAGGTGATCTGGCGCGTCCATCGTCAATATAAACAAAAACCAGATCAGTGATTTCTAGGACTGACTCCCACATTATGCCTAGAATTACCTTTACTCTTGGTTTTACTTCTAGATAATATCTAGAGCGGTCTCCACTCTAAAATTGACTTTCAGATAATGCGAATCCTGATGCGGACTGAGAGATAATGTTTGTAAATAATTCCGCCTGTTTGAGAATTGCTAAGCATAGTATTCATTGATAATGAAAGAAATGAAAGCGCTTGGAATTTCACTATTTTTTTTCACTGTGGTTATTTTGCATATTTTGGTAACAATATGCAATTTAATTTAGCCTAATCCAGCTAAATATATTTTAGATAAGTTTACAATAATTTAATAATAAACAAACACAATGAAATATAATTTTTTTTCGTTAGGTTCAGAAGGATTTTTGTTAGATTACTGCATACACAAATTTTCGCTTGCCTTATTCGGCAAGAACAGCGTTGCTATTTAAAGCAAAATCGCAAGTTTTACCTATTCGGCACGACATACACATATATATATATATACACACACACACACACAAAGCTCGGAAAAGGAGAAAGATCTTGGGGTGAGTATAACGCCAAGCACGTCTCCGGAGGCACACATCAACCAGATAACTGCGGCATCATATGGGCGACTGGCAAACCTAAGATTAGCGTTCCGTTACCTTAACAAGGAATCGTTCAAGACACTGTACACCGTGTACGTCAGGCCCATACTAGAGTATGCAGCACCAGTCTGGAACCCACACCTGGTCAAGCACGTCAAGAAACTAGAGAAAGTGCAAAGGTTTGCGACAAGGCTAGTTCCACAACTCAGGGTCTGTCCTATGAAGAAAGGTTGAGGAAATAGGACTAACAACACTGGAAGAAAGAAGGGTCAGAGGAGACATGATAACGACATACAAAATACTGCGGGGAATCGACAAGGTAGACAGTGACAGGATGTTCCAGAGAGGGAACACAGAAACAAGGGGACACAACTGGAAGCTGAAGACTCAGATGAGTCAAAGGGATGTTAGGAAGCATTTCTTCAGCCACAGAGTAGTCAGGAAGTGGAATAGTCTAGAGAAAGACATAGTGGAGGCAGGAACCATACACAGATTTAAGACGAGGTATGATAAAGCTCATGGAGCAGGGAGAGCAGATACCCAGTAGCGGGCAGCGCAGAGGCGGGGCCAGGAGCTGAGTCTCGACCCTGCAACCACAATTAGGTGAGTACAATTAGGTGAGTCACACACACACACACACACACACAATATATATATATATATATATATATATATATATATATATATATATACATACATACATAGAGTACATGCTTATTTTTTATATTTCTAGGTGCAAACTCCACGCTGTTTCTGCATATTTGACTTAAGGTAAGTTACCTATAGATTTCGGTATTTCTCATCCATATAGGTGAAGGCTTTATAAATGTCTGCCAGTACAGTGTTGAGTTTCTCACAGTAACCTTCATGTAACTGGTTCCCACCGTGGGGGTCGCGGACCCCTGGGTAGGGCCACTGAGGTACTGTATTTCAACCTCCCCGACAAACCTGCGGGAAGGGGGAAGATTTGTCTGCTCAATTATAGGAGGCTAAAAGAGGGCACCTGGTACTCGATACTCTTGGAATCTTATATGATACAGTGACGAGTTATATATTAAATATTCCATGATCCTTCTGTCTGATGCTTCCAATATCATGCATTGTATATTATCCACGTGTGATCGCTTTTCCAACCTTTCCAATACATGGCTTTTCTTTACAAAAATTTCTTCATCTATCTGTCGCACCATTTACTCACTTTATCAGAGCTTCGCCGAGGGATTTACACTCGTCGGTGTTACGTAGCACAGAATTTTTCGTATCATCTTCGAACATGTTCAGTGTGTTCGTATCTCTTTTTTCCCTCCTCCTGGCAAGTCGTATATATAAATTAAAACATTATCTGGGTAAGCATCGCTGCCTCCAGCCCTCTGCTGCTGCTGCTGCTGCTGCTGCTGCTGCTGCTGCTGGCTACTGACATTTCCTCTCAGGAGATTTTTTTCCCCTCTCATCATACCCAGCATTTTACTCTCACAGAAAATCTCTCTATATCTCTCTCTCTCACAGACACACAGACACACACACACACACACACACACACACACACACACACACAGACACACACACACACACACACAGACACACACACACACACACACAGACACACACACACACACACACACACACACACACAGTAATCATTTAGTATTTATTCCAGCGATGTTTTAGTGTCTCCAAGTTAACATTTCAAGGAAAATTCTACTAATAGTTTATTTTTTTTATGTATTGAAATCTGCCTATGATCGTGACAGCTTCTATGATCGTGACAGCTTCTATGATCGTGACAGCTTCTATGATCGTGACAGCTTCTATGATTGTAGCAGCCACAATGATTGTAGCAGCGAAAATGATTGTAGCAGCCTCAATGATTGTAGCAGCCTCAATGATTGTAGCAGCGACAATGATTGTAGCAGCCTCAATGATTGTAGCAGCCTCAATGATTGTAGCAGCCTCAATGATTGTAGCAGCCTCAATGATTGTAGTAGCCTCAATGATTGTAGCAGCCTCAATGATTGTAGCAGCCTCAATGATTGTAGTAGCCTCAATGATTGTAGTAGCCTCAATGATTGTAGCAGCCACAATGATTGTAGCAGCCTCAATGATTGTAGCAGCCTCAATGATTGTAGTAGCCTCAATGATTGTAGTAGCCTCAATGATTGTAGTAGCCTCAATGATTGTAGTAGCCTCAATGATTGTAGTAGCCTCAATGATTGTAGCAGCCACAATGATTGTAGCAGCCTCAATGATTGTAGCAGCCACAATGATTGTAGCAGCCTCAATGATTGTAGCAGCCTCAATGATTGTAGTAGCCTCAATGATTGTAGCAGCCTCAATGATTGTAGTAGCCTCAATGATTGTAGTAGCCTCAATGATTGTAGTAGCCTCAATGATTGTAGTAGCCTCAATGATTGTAGCAGCCTCAATGATTGTAGCAGCCTCAATGATTGTAGTAGCCTCAATGATTGTAGTAGCCTCAATGATTGTAGCAGCCACAATGATTGTAGCAGCCTCAATGATTGTAGCAGCCTCAATGATTGTAGCAGCCTCAATGATTGTAGCAGCCTCAATGATTGTAGCAGCTCAGATTGAGTAGCCTAAAGATGTAGCAGCCACAATGATTTAGAGCCTCAATGATTTAGCACCAAAGATTTTAGCAGCCCAAGATTGAGAGCCTCAATATTGTAAACCTCAAGATTGTAGCAGCCCAATGATTGTAGAGCCCAATGATTGTAGAGCCTCAAATTGAGAGCCCAATGATTGAGAGCCTCAAGATGTAGCAGCCTCAATGATT
>WNWK01000770.1:0-117500 GCA_009830355.1 Cherax destructor
GTGGCTATACAACAGCTTTGGGTCAGACTTGACTTTCGATGCTATGTCATTTTCGTGTTGTCGCTGAGAATCCCTTCTTATCTGTGCATATTCGTTTCTGGCTCTTCGGTTAATTTCTTTATTTTCCTAGGTCCTTTGTATTCTGTACTTTTTCCATTCTCTAGTGCACTTAGTTTTTGCCTCCCAACACCTTTGTGAGAACCTTTCGTTCTGGTCTTCCCATTGTTTCTGTTTCCCATGGAAACAAACCTCTCTTCTCCCTCCTTGCATTTTGTTTTCACATAGTCCATCATTTCTTTTACTGGTTTTCCTGCCAATTCTCTCTCCCACTGAACGTCTTGCAGGAAGTTCCTCATGCCTCTGTAGTCCCCCCTTTTGTAGTTTTTTTTTCTCATCCTATTCCTGCTACCCTCTCCACTTTTAACTCAACTATGTAATCAAAGCACAGAACCACATGATCACTAGCTCCAAGGGGCCTTTCATACGTGATATCCTCGATGTCCGAACTACTCAAGGTGAATACTAGGTCCAGTCTTGCTGGATCATCCTCACCTCTCTCTCTGATAGTGTCTCTAACATGTTGATGCATGAGGTTTACCAGTACCACATCCATCAATTTGGCTCTCCATGTTTCGGGACCCCCATGGGGCTCCAGGTTTTCCCAGTCAATCTCCTTGTGATTGAAATCACCCATAACTAGTAACTTTGCTCTCCCCATGTGAGCTCTTCTGGCCACCTCGGCTAGTGTGTCTACCATTGCTCTGTTTCTCTCGTCGTATTCTTCTCTTGGCCTCCTGCAGTTCTGTGGCGGGTTGTACATTACTGCAATTACCACCTTATGGCCCTCAGACTGGATTGTTCCTACTATGTAGTCCCTTTCGCCCATTCCATCTATTCCTTCTATTTCCTCAAATCCCCACTGGTTCTTAATGAGCAGTGCAACTCCTCCTCCCCCTCTGCTCCCTCTATCTTTCCTGAGGATTTGATATCCGGGTGGAAAGATTGCATCTGTTATCATCCTGGTGAGTTTCGTTTCTGTGAGTGCTATTATGTCTGGGTGTGTCTCCTTGATTCTCTCATGCCACTCCTCATACTTATTTGTTATTCCGTCTGCATTTGTATACCAAACCTTCAACTTCTTTTCTAAAACTGTGGTCTGGGGGGTACGTTGGGGCTGGGGAAGCGGGAGACCTGTGGAGGTGGAGTTTGTAATGAGGTGGGTGGGGGCATTGGGCATGGCATGTGTTTTTTGGGTTAGAATGTTTGGTTGCACTGGGGTTGTCCTGGTTGGGGGGTTTCTATAGGTGATTGTGAGGGAGGTTGTATTTGATCTTCCTCCTGAGTCTGGGTTCTCCTGTCCATCTCCATCTTCACCCCTCTTTCCTCCTTCCGTCTCTGTACCCTCTCTTTCAATTTCTCCCTTTCTTCTCGTGTTCTGTCGCGGTGTGTGTGTGGGTGGGTGTGTATGTGTGGGTGTGTGTGTATGTGTGGGTGTGTGTGTATGTGTGTACGCACGTGTTTGTTTGTGTGTGCACACACACACACGTGTTTGTGTATGTGTGTGTACATAACTTACCTATAATTGTTTCAGTGAGTTTATATGAGTTGAGGTACAACCCTTGGCCCTTGAATACTCCCCCATGTGACAAATAAATTGTATCATATTAATTTTTGAGCCCCCGTGTGAAGGCTACTCCACAGCGTCATTCCTCAGATCATTCAACTGTTTACATGACTCTTATATTGAAATGTTATTTGATATCTATGTCTCGTTATGGTGTGCGATTTCCAGCTAGATTCATTTGCTCTTTGTTAATCTAGGTTGCAATAATGTCCTCTATGCTCTGGGGTACTTATTATATATAAATAACCCACACATAGAAGAATGAATGACAACGTTTCGGTGTGACTAGTTAATGGTTCAGGTCGGACCGAAACGTCGTCGTAAGTTTCGTTCTTCTATGGGCGTTTTTTTTGTGTATTGTTCCAGTCACGATATTATTCGATCTTAGTAAAAGGAGTTTATGTACACTTTCTTCGATGAGTACTTTAACTTTCTTTTTGAAGTACAGTGTGTTAGTGGGACTTTCTCCTGACTTTCTCTCAAGCCTTGAAACAGAACTTTCTCCATTGAATTATAACTTTCCCTCTCTCAACCAGAGTACTCTTTCCTCGCTTCTCGAGTTATCCCTTGTTATTACTTTCACCCAATCTTAAACTTTCTAAGTTTTGTCTAACTTTCCGTTTCCTAATCTTCTATCAGTTTCGTAACGCTCGAGCATTTTCCCGACTTTCTAACTCTTCCAACTTTCTAACCTTTTCTAACCTCATAACTTGTATTTATAGATTTCTAGTCTTGTCCACCTTCTAACATTTTCCCCTTTTGTTTCTAATCAACTTTTAGGTTTCTAATTCTTTTAAATATTATATATTTTTTGTCTTTTGCAGGTGAGTTCGTCATATGGTCGGTCACCGAAACACCTTTCACACCTAATAAAAGGCAACGTAATAAAAGGTAACGTATGAATGCCTGTATTCAAGTAAATGGTGAAGTAAAGGGACTCCTGACAAATCTTGTTGCATCATAGGCAGTTTTACCAAGTGGGAGAAAAATCATTACAAACACTGGAATTAGAAGATGGATCCCAGTGGAGGACTGTAGAAAATATGCAAGACACGAGATGCTGACCAACTTTTAGTTATTAAAGTGTCTCGCTCTGTTCCAGCTTTATCTGTTAATTTCGCTCTGTTCCAGCTTTATCGGTTAATCTCGTCTTGTTCCAGCTTTACTGGAATGCTTTAATAAAGTTCTCCACAAAGCGAAATGCTGTGATTTTAGAAACACAAGAGGTAGTAAAAGTGAATATTCGTGCACCATGAGATTCTTGGTGCTGGGGACAGGCTTTTGATCCATTTACAGAAAAATTGTGGGGCCTTTACTGGGTTAGGAATTCCACAAAATATTATATTAAAATCATAATAATGGACTGTAAATCATAATAATAGACTGTAAATCATAATAATAGACTGCAAATCATAATAGACTTTAATAATAATAATATCTTTATTTCTACAAGTACGTGTACAAGGTATACATATATAGATGACATCAATGACAGACTACTATATAGAAAGCAGAGCATTTCGGGCAAATTAGGTCAAATAAAAGAAACGAGTCGGGTTAAAAAAATAAAATAAAACATGGACAGGGAAATAATTGAACAGCGGAGAACAACATGTAGAAGACCCGGGCCGGGACCCGACCCGGCCCGGGTCTTCTACCTGCTGTGACCAGGGTCTTCTCCATGCGGTGGCCCAGGTCTTCTTCAGGCGGTGACCCGGCAGGGTATATGGGATTAAGATTCTTTATGGGAAGTGCAACTGACGGAGTTCTATAAGGATTCTACAGTACTCCTGCTGTATTTAAATGACCTCGTTAATACGAGTTATCTCCCATGGAAAGAGGTTGATTCAAAATATAGACACGATGGTAAAACAGACACAAGTGACGTATAATGAAGGATCTCATTATACCACATCTGTGTCTCTTACGGATGAAGTCAAAAGACTGCTATGTATAATGTTTGTAAATAATTTCGCCTGTTTGCGAATTGTTAAGCATTTCAAATCTCTTTCGTTGTCCACTGCATGTGGCAGGATTTGATGAAATGACTTTCATAACGAGCTTGGTGCCCCGGGGGTATGGGGAAACATCGTCTAGCCCCGGCTAGGCGCCCATACTTATCTCAGGTCTAGCTCCGTGGTAAAGTACTGCTCACTCTGATACAGAGTTTGCAGATTCGAGTCCTGCTGTGGACGTAGAGACAATATATATATATATATATATATATGCAAGACAACCACTATGAAAAAATAGAGGAATTCCAAGCGCTTTCGTGACTACTCACATTATCAAGGAACTATAAAAGGAAACATGACAAGAGGACTTATATAGGGGCAAGACTACACTCACAGTCACATCACACTAACAAAGACTCACTCACGTAGCGTAACATCTCACGACTCTTGAAGGGAAAAAAAGAAAGGACCTGAAATCTTCCCAAGAATTAAGATTAGTCCAATTTATCATTATCTTCCCAAATTTTATTAATTATAAAAGAATCATTTACATAACCAAAAGAAATATTATATTATTTTCAAAACTGCTTTTAATGAAACATGATTCTATTATACCTTCAACCATGGACTTGCTTGATACAACCTTCTCAGCATTTTGAAAATCAATTGGATGGTTAAAGTCTCCACATGAATAAATAGAGCATTAGAATCTTGTCCAGTTCTCAATGCTATATTTATGTTGTTTTAATCTAGTTCAAGACTTTTACAGTTTGACCATAATAAACTTATCGCATATTTTACAGGAATCTTATAACATATCTCAGCATTTTGGGGGAATTTTTTATCAAAGTCTTTTTACTGTATCAAGATTTTAAATACAACTTGATATTAAAATTCTTAAGAAAGGAGGCATATCAACCAAGTTTTCATGGTGGGAGAACCAACATATTTTTGGTTGAATAAGGTTGGTTGTCCTTTGGGATTGTAAGTATTCCTAGCTATTTTAAAAGATTTATCAATTATGTTTCTAGGGTATTTAAATCATTAGCTATTTCATAAATTTTAGAGATTTCTTCATAGAACTCTAGACTCAAATACGTAAAGCTCCAAAAACATTGAAGAAAACACACTTTAACTTATCTGATGTGAAGAGTGGAATAGTGTATAGGAAATATTTGTAGGTTTTCTGTAAATTTTAAATTTAAAATCATGTTCCCTTAATAAAAAACATCTAGGAAGGGCAATGAGTTTTACTTGAATCAACAGTGAATTTATAAATGAGCAAGCTATTTATTTAACAAGAAATGGTTTATGTCCACATTCTTAGGCATAAGGCAAAAATATCATCAACATATCTATACCACTTAGATATGTTGATGATATTCACCTTATGCCTAAGAATGGACATAAACCATTTCCTGTTAAATTAAATAGCTTAGCTATTCTATAAATTTTACTGTTGAATTGAAGTAAATAACTCATTGCCCTTCCTAGATGTTTTTATTAAAGGGTAACATTGATTTTAAATTTAAAATTTACAGAAAACCACAAATAATTGTTCTATGTACACTATTACCTTCACATCAAGATAAGTTAAAGTGTCGGTTTTTTCTTCAATGTTTTTGAGACTTTACGTATTTGTAGTCTAGAGTTCAAGTGAAGAAATCTCTAAAATTTATGAAATAGCAATGATTTAAAAACCCTAGAAACATAATTGATAAATCTTTAAAATAGCTAGGAACTTTTTACATCCCAAAAGGGACAACCTTCCTTATTCAACCAAAAATATGTTGGTTCTCCTACCATAAAATTTTATTGCCTTCCTTTTAAGAATTTTAATATCAAAGTTGTATTTAAAAATCTTGATACAGTAAAAAGACTTTGATAAAAATTCAAAATGCGACGGATGTCTATAAGATTCCCCGTAAAATATGCGATAAAGTTTATTATGGTCAAACTGGTAAAAGTCTTGAACAAGATTAAAACAACATAAATATAAACATTAGAACTGGACAAGATTCTAATGCTCTATTTATTCATGTGAAGACTTTAACCATCCAATTGATTTTCAAAATGCTGAGAAGGTGTATCAAGAGTCCATGGTTGAAGGATATAATAGAATCTGTTTCATTAAGCAGTTTTGAAAATAATATGAATATTTCTTTTGGTTTATATAATTGGATTCTTTTATAATTAATAAAATTTGGGAAGAATTTAATGATAAATTGACTAATCTTAATTCTTGGAAGATTTCAGGGTCCTTTCTTTTTTTTCTCTTCACAGAGTCGTGAGATGTTCGCTACTTGAGGTGTAGTCTTTTTGTGTGTGACTGTGAGGTAGTTTGCCCCTTATAAAGTCCTCTTGTCATGTTTCCTTTATAGTTCCTTGATAATGTGAGTGAGGCGCTGGAATTCCTCTATTTTTTCATAGTGGTTGTCTTGCTATTCTGATATCACCTGATTACTGTGATCTTTTGCAATATATATATATATATATATCATAAACAGAACTGGCTTGGCCAGACTCGACCCTGCATTCCCATGCTTGCCCTGTGTGAACTGAAGTACGCATCACTTCTCCAATGGACCACCGTCCTTAAACACCAGGTGCTCAGCAGTACTGGCCAAGCCGCAGTTCTGTTAATGATTCATTATCACTTGTTTCGTGATTTCATTGATATATAGACTGCTGGTGAAGACTGGTACACCAAACACGATGAGGTTGAAATTAGTCTCTGAGGCTCCACGACCATGAATGTCTTTGCATCAGGATCACATGCTCAGTACTGCTGAGCACCTGGTGTTTAAGGATGGTGGTCCAGTGGATAGAGTGATGTTTACTTTGTTCAGTTCACACAGGGCTAGGTATGGGAACGCAGGGTCGAGTCCTGGCCAAGCCGCAGTTCTGTTAATGATTCAAAATCACTTGTTTCGTAATTTCATTGATATATATATATATATATATATATATATATATATATATATATATATATATATATATATATATATATATATATATATATTTCTTTCAACACGTCGGCCGATTCCCACCAAAGCAGGGTGGCCCAAAAGAAAAAACGAAGTTTCTCCTTTTACGTTTAGTAATATATACAGGAGAAGGGGTTACTAGCCCTTGCTCCCGGCATTTTAGTCGCCTCTTACGACACGCATGGCTTACGGAGGAAGAATTCTGTTCCACTTCCCCATGGAGAATATATATATATATATATATATATATATATATATAATATATATATATATATATATATATATACATATATGCAGTACACGAGGTGAGAGATACATGTCTAGTACATATTGTTACATCTTTGTCACTGATTATAATGCGAAAATCTCATCCAGCTCTTCCGAGCTGGTGCGCGTGCCCAGAATACAGCATGCATTACCCTCTGAACAGCAGCGCTGAGTCGCTGGAACAGAAAACTAGCTGCCCTGGGATCCCTAATTACCCTGTTGAGTCTTTTGCCCAGCTCCTTGAGGAACTTAGATGCACTCTTTCCCCATGAGCCAAGGGTCTCTGAGCCTATGGGAACAAACATATAATGATGGGCAAGTTCTCCATATTTTCTCGACTTCTGGGACTCCCTGAAGGTGGCAGCAGCCCCTCCTTCCTCCCTGGTGTACTGGAGATAGGTATCAGCCAAGGTAGATGCACATGTGTAGTCCCACACCACCTGCTTGACATATATGTATATATGTAATATATATATATATATATATATATATATATATATATATATATATATATATATATATATATATATATACATATATGTATATGTCATACCGAATAAGTAAAATAAATGAAAAAAAAAATCTTTAAACGTATAGGAGAAAATTTTAGAAAGGTCTTAATTATAAATGAGTTCTTGCTAATTGACCGGGTTTGCCTATTCGGCACGACACACACACACACACACACACATATATATATATATATATATATATATATATATATATATATATACGTAGGTAGTAGGTTGGTAGACAGCATCCACCCAGGGAGGTACTACCGTCCTGCCAAGTGAGTGTAAAACGAAAGCCTGTAATTGTTTTACATGATTGTAGGATTGTTGGTGTCTTTTTTCTGTCTCATAAACATGCAAGATTTCAGGTATGTCTTGTTACTTGTACTTACACTTAGGTCACACTACACATTCATGTACAAGCATATATATACACACCCATTTGGGTTTTCTTCTATTTTCTTACTAGTTCTTGTTCTTATTTCCTCTTATCTCCATGGGGAAGTGGAACAGAATTCTTCCTGCGTAAGCAATGCGTGTCGTAAGAGGCAACTAAAATGCCAGGAGCAAGGGGCTAGTAACCCTTTCTGTATATATTACTAAATGTAAAAGGAGAAACTTTCGTTTTTCCTTTTGGGCCACCCTGCTCGGTGGGCCACCCTGCCTCGGTGGGCCACCCTGCCTCGGTGGGAAACGGCCGACGTGTTGAAAGAAGAATATATATATATATATATATATATATATATATATATATATATATATATATATATATATATATATATATATATATATATATATATATATATATATATATATATATATATATATATATATATATATATATATATATAATTTATGTTAATGCAAAATGAAAATTTTGTACCAAAAGAACTTAAGAAAAATTTCCTAGCCTTTTTATAACAAGCGCAATTTAATTTAGCCTAATCGAACTAAATATATTTTAGATAAGTTTACAATAATTTAATAATTAACAAACAAAATGAAATATATTTTTTTTCGTCTGGTTCAGAATGATTTTTGTGAACTTATTACATACACAAATTTTCGCTTACCGTAATCGGCAAGAAGAGCGTTGATATTTAAGCCAAAATCGCAAGTTTTTTTAGGATCTGGAGTGAGAGCCGTAGAAAGAAACAATTGTCCTTAACGTCAATTCTTCTCTAACACATAAGGATATCGGGAATTCTAGGAATGCTCCGGAATGACGTTTGCCGCCCTGGAATGTGTCTCTAAAGAATACAAACTTTTCTCCCCAAAACACGCCCATTTGCGCCGAAAATCTAAGACCTTTCGGAGGGAATTGAACCATTGGGACCTCAGAAGGTGTTTGGACTGATAGCTCTGGCTTTGGCTTCAAGTTTCTTTTTTGAAATACATGTTCCTGTTTATATTATAAAAGGTGATGGGAAATTTATTATCATATTTTAAAACCCTAAAAAAGACAATATTGGTGGGTAGGGTTTTTAGAGGTGATGGTAGGGGTCAATGGTAATAATTAATAGTGTTTAAATTGCATTTTTCCTGCAGTGTTGTGAGATAATTCAAACTATTTATATTTACTAACATTGTATGATCATACAAATAATAATAATAATAATAATAATAATAATAATAATAATAATAATAATAAGATTGATAATAATATTGATAATAATAATAATAATAATAAATAATAATAATAATAATAATAATAATAATAATAATAATAATAATAATAATAATAATAATAATAATAATAATAATAATAATAATAATAATAATAATAATAAAAAATAGGTAGTAGATACCACCTGCACAGGTAGATACTACTGTCCTGTCACATGAGTGCAAAATGAAAAATCTGTTAAATATTTTGCACTCTGGCTTGATTGTCAGTCCTTCCTCTCTGCTTCCTAAACATGACAAGTAATGTAAGGGAAAAGGTTTAAATATTAAAGCCATTCAGACGAGGGAGACGCACATATTTTGATTGTGATAGTTAAACTAGACTCAAAATTTCACATATTTTTACTCATAAAATAGTCACATTTATACCTACCCACTTGAGTTTCACTCTCTGCCGTCGTTGAAACAGGAGGGAGTTTTTGTAATGTTTAAAGCTACACAGCAGAGGGTTTTGGAAGTTATCCCAGACATTCGATAAAGCTGGCAATGGGTTCAATAACTTTGGCCGTAAGTCACCTGAACACACCAAAATCCGGTCCCCGTTATCATACATAAGTGCATAAAATTTAAGTTCGATCAGATGAAGAGTTCACTATTTATGAGCGAAATCAAATCGAAAAGTTGTAGAAACAAAAGAATTCAGACAACCACTTAAAGGTTCCCATCAAGTGTACGTAATAACAGCTCACCTGGGCTCACCAGTTGCACATAATTAGTTTTTTACGATTTTATTTAATGCAAAAGTAACTGTTCATAATGCGATAGTTGTACAAGAAAGGAAACGAACAGTTTATTAATTTGCATCAGTGATTAAAATAATTTGGAACAAAATATATATATGTAAATGATAGAAGTTGAGAGAAGCGAAATAACCTGTTGCGCCGGAGGCTTGAATTTGCTAAGGTCCAAAATACACAGATGATATGAATAATCAGTGAGATTAGCATTGTAATGATGGTCGTAAAGAAAAATGGAAATGTTTGATCACACTTTTAATACTGAAACATTTTGGGAAAGATGTCATGGGTATAATTCATGGAAAGATCAGATGAAGGAAAAGAAATTTTGAGGAAAATTTCTAAAAAAATACATTTCTAAAACATAATATATACTGATTTACACCTGGATGTTATTCAGACTTGAATATGATATCGTCAACGACGGAAAATCAAAGTTATGTTGAAACTAATCCATTTAATGGCTGTACAGTGTCTTTCATTTAAATCCAACTCTGTCAATACAAAGGTACAAAGGTGAGTAAGCTGACGGAACACTTGATTCCAAAGGGGTTAAATTTAGATCATTGGCACCAGACATTACTTTCTTAGACATCAAATCATATTGATTAAAACAAGGTAGCTTGGTAAGAACGGGAAGGTATATTATTAGAAGAGTAGTCAGAAAATACTCTTACCTGTCTTTTAGGAGTCCCTTCAACATGCAGACTAATTTCACCAGATCCAGATAACTCCTTACGCAAATCACTATCTAGTTATGCACTTATAGTTCCATGTAGTTGGTCAGCAACTGCTGCTGGTCATGTGTCGGTAGTATTGATGTCTTATTAAAATTCGTCAACATTACTCATGAACCAACTTTGATTTTATTAAGTTTTACCCTAAATGTGCTGTTAAGGTCTCTTTTATTCTCCTAAAAATTCCTTGAGCATTATGAGTTTGTGTCATTAAATGATCATTATTATAGATGAATGTAGGAGGCGAATACAACAACTCGCTGGGATGTACACCATACAGTGTAATGTGGCGCCGCTGAGATGTACACCACACAGTGTAATGTGGCGCCGCTGGGATGTACACCATACAGTGTAATGTGGCGCCGCTGAGATGTACACCACACAGTGTAATGTGGCGCCGCTGGGATGTACACCACACAGTGTAATGTGGCGCCGTTGGGATGTACACCACACAGTGTAATGTGGCGCCGCTGGGATGTACACCATACAGTGTAATGTGGCGCCGCTGGGATGTACACCATACAGTGTAATGTGGCGCCGCTGGGATGTACACCATACAGTGTAATGTGGCGCCGCTGGGATGTACACCATACAGTGTAATGTGGCGCCGCTGGGATGTACACTACACAGTGTAATGTGGCGCCGCTGGGATGTACACTACACAGTGTAATGTGGCGCCGCTGGGATGTACACCACACAGTGTAATGTGGCGCCGCTGGGATGTACACCACACAGTGTAATGTGGCGCCGTTGGGATGTACACTACACAGTGTAATGTGGCGCCGCTGGGATGTACACTACACAGTGTAATGTGGCGCCGCTGGGATGTACACACACAGTGTAATGTGGCGCCGCTGGGATGTACACCACACAGTGTAATGTGGCGCCGTGGGATGTACACTAACAGTGTAATGTGGCGCCGCTGGGATGTACACCTAACAGTGTAATGTGGCGCTGCTGGGATGTACACCAACAGTGTAATGTGGCGCCGCTGGGATGTACACCACACAGTGTAATGTGGCGCCGCTTGGGATGTACACTACACAGTGTAATGTGGCGCCGCTGGGATGTACACTACACAGTGTAATGTGGCGCCGCTGGGATGTACACCACACAGTGTAATGTGGTGCTGCTGGGATGTACACCACACAGTGTAATGTGGCGCCGCTGGGATGTACACCACACAGTGTAATGTGGCGCCGCTGGGATGTACACCAACAGTGTAATGTGGTGCTGCTGGGATGTACACCAACAGTGTAATGTGGCGCCGCTGGGATGTACACCACACAGTGTAATGTGGCGCCGCTGGGATGTACACCAACAGTGTAATGTGGCGCCGCTGGGATGTACACCATACAGTGTAATGTGGCGCCGCTGGGATGTACACCATACAGTGTAATGTGGCGCCGCTGGGATGTACACCATACAGTGTAATGTGGCGCTGCTGGGATGTACACCATACAGTGTAATGTGGCGCCGCTGGGATGTACACCATACAGTGTAATGTGGTGCGCTGGGATGTACACCATACAGTGTAATGTGGCGCCGCTGGGATGTACACCATACAGTGTAATGTGGTGCTGCTGGGATGTACACCACACAGTGTAATGTGGCGCCGCTGGGATGTACACCATACAGTGTAATGTGGTGCCGCTGGGATGTACACCACACAGTGTAATGTGGCGCCGCTGGGATGTACACCATACAGTGTAATGTGGTGCCATCTATTGAGACATTACGATGATACACTATATAATAGTGTTCGATAATTATTCATAGAACATCTAGCACTTTCTTATTCCTTCGTTCAGCTAAATAATTTCTGGCCAGATTATGAGTGACAAGTGTTTACATTTTGAGCTTATATATATTACTCAACACCTCTAATATTGTACTACCAAATTCTCCGTCATTTGCTACGAACCATTTCGATGTTATCTCAACAAAATATTGACTCCTTGAAAATTTTGGCAATATTTTCTGAAGTTTTATAAGCAATATTTACTAATTCACGAGGGAGATTATCCACAATTATGCACACTTATTTTTATTTTTTTTAGAAGTTAGTCAATATATCAAGAGATGCCCTTACCAGTGGGTCACTAATAGTGGGCTAGACATGAACAGGTTAATGTTGTCCTACATTTGCTTTAATATACATACATACTTTACGTTTCTGAACATAATCCGAGTTGCCATATGAGAGCTAATAATTGACCCTAGCCTGGTCATGGTCCGGGCCGAGGGGCGTTGACCCCCGGAACTCCCTCCAGGTAGATAGAATCTATGTAGTCTATTAAACAAAACTATCGATTCCAGGACATACATTACCTCGACGTCAAGAATTAACCGCAGAGTTATGTTACTACAAACTTAAGCAATGCTAACTGAAACATTACTCGGTTACGACCACCAACTTTCACTCATAAGTAGAGTAATTCATGACTCAAACTGAATCACTTATTGGTATTGGCGCCGTCACTGACAGTCCTATTATGCTGTCAGGAACCTCACCACACAGGACCAAGTTGGGTCTGTTCTCGGAGCTTAATCGACTTTGACCCCACAAAAACAGACCGGACACAATTGTATCGTGAAGGTATAAAGCATCAACGACCATGCAAGGCTACAAGTCTACTTGCTACAGCGGCTGCTGGCACATCTGTACCATTTAATAAAAGGATCTAAAGGGAATTTTAAAACTGAGTTGATTGAACGCGCGTGGGTATAGAACAGATAATAAAATTTTTTTTTTAATGTTGTGAAAGAAAAGAGCTGGATACACAAATAACCCGCACACAGAGAGAGGAGCTTACGATGGATCGAAACGTCGTCGTGAGCTCCTCTCTCTCCTTCGTGCGGGTGATTCGTGTATTGTTCCAGTCACGGTATTGTGCCTTTTTGTTATTTAAAGAGCTGGATATTGTAGCTCTACTCGAAGCAAAATTAAAAGTGGTAAGAGTGTTTCATTTGGGTAAATAAACAGATATAAAACAGACGTATCAGAAACAAAGCTAAAGTAATGGCAATGTTATGAAATGATCAAGTAGGGTGAGCGAGGACACTGTACAAGTGTTTACTCTCTATTCGGGAATTATGTGAGTTAGGATAAGTGGGACGTGAGAAATGGGTTATGGTAAATATTTACGCACATTGAGTGAGGCGAGGGTTAAGAGAGAGAGAGAGAGAGAGAGAGAGAGAGAGAGAGAGAGAGAGAGAGAGAGAGAGAGAGTCAGTTGATCAAATGAAAATGCTGGCTCACAGATGGCTCCATCTTCATCCTGTTCCATACTTGTATGTTTCATAACAATAAAAATGCTTTCAAATGAGCTGATGTTGGTAACAGCTCTTAGCTTGTCAATAAAGTTAGGAATCCTTAACTTGTAAATAGCTTGTCAATAAAGTTAGGGATCCTTAACATAACCTCGTCAAACCCTGTGTAAAGAGAGAGAGAGAGAGAGAGAGAGAGAGAGAGAGAGAGAGAGAGAGAGAGAGAGAGAGAGAGAGAGAGAGAGACTTGTGGAAGGTGTTCAGCGAATGTTTAGAAAGTTTTAAACCAAATGAGAGAATAATTGTTGTGTGTGTGACGTAAATGCTTCAACGAGAGAGACTGGTGTCACTAGCACACAACGACCAGCAGGTAGAGTCCAGGTAGTTAAGTTAGGAACGCAGAGATACTGGCAGTCTAAACGTGCAATAACAGCAGATTACTAGATTGAAGATAGACTTCTGGACGTATATTCTTAAAAAGCGACTGAGATAAAGATGGGGATAGAGTACAAGGAGTATGACATTAGTGGATAAGAGGTGAAAAAGAATGAGCTAAAGGAAATAGTGATATAAACAATTATTGGAAAAAAGGGGGACAAGAGAGTATAGGTAATAATGAGGCTTAAGAATGATAGAGATCACAGCAAAAGTGTTATAATAGAAGGGTGAATTCGCGTGCCAAGTGCATAAGAGAGGTTTTTAAAATGTTGAAATGATATAAAGAACCACTGAGAGGACGAATGAGTCTTTACCAGCAAATTTTCCTTAGAATAAGAAATAATTTTGGAGACATATTAATAAGTCGAAAAAGCCTGGGAAGCCTATCAACTTGGCAGCGACCTTGAAAGTGGGAAGACGTTGGACTGCGAGGGGGAATTATTGGAAGGATGGAAAGAATAATTTAGGGAATTATTAAATGTTGATTATGCAATTGCTAGGAAGGAAAAAAATCTAGAAGCAGTAATGAACAGTCTGGTGAAGGAGGGAGGAACTATACATATTTAGATATTAATGCAACCACGAACACAGTTTTTTTTAAGCAATAACAAGCTGCGGCTAGCCGGGGATCGAACTCGTTTTGGTTTAGTCCGCCTCCTGGGAAGCAAGTAAAAAATCACGACGTTCTAACCACTGGGATATCAGTTCTGCAGGATTAGGCCCAGTGGTTAGAACGTAGTGATTTTTTACTTCTTTCTCACGAGGCGGGTTAAAATAACAAGGGGTTCGATCCCCGGCTAGCCGCAGTTGTTATTGTTCATATTCCGATATTTAGGAGATGACTCGTCAGCAGATGGGTCTATGAAAGACGAGGTGAACCATAGAATAGATGAAAGGAGAAAGGTGGATGGTGTGTTTAGGCATCTGTAGGAAAAAAGTACCAGAGAATGGTGGTATCACTATTGTTACGTGGGTGTGAGGTATTTAAATGTTGTAGCGAGGAGGAATATGCAGGCATTGGAAATTTCTTGTTTGGATCAATGTGTTTTAAGAATATTTACAGAGAATTTGGAGCATAGAAATTAGAAGATGGTGTGGGAGTATCAAAGCTTTAATTCAGACGGATGAAGAGGGTGTTCCTGATGTGGTTTGTGCATTTACAAAAGATGCACAATAAGATGACCAAGACGGTGTAAAAATGAAAGGGAAAAGGAAGGAGGGGTAAGGGGTCGTCCCAAGAAGGGTTGAAAGTAAGTTGGGTAAAGGAGGTTTTGATTCCTAGGTGCTTGAACATCTTACAGGCTTGTGTGCGCATGTTAGATTGGAGGTGAAGACATGTTTATATGGTTTGACATGCGTGAAAGTGTCAGGTAATCTAGTTAGCCGGACTTGAGTCCTGGAGGTGAGAAGTACAGTGCCTGCGTACTTCTGGTGAGAAAGCTATTGAGTGAATGATGGCGAATGTTTCTCTTTTTTTTGGGGGGGGGTCACCCTACCTCGGTGGGAAACTTCCGGTGTAAAGAAAAAGAGTAATGAATAACTAGAAGCGAATAACAAAAAAGCCACAATACCGTGACTGGAACAATACACACACAACCCGCACAAGTCGGACCGTTTCGGTCCGACTTGGACCATTTACAAAGTCACAGATATAATGAAATAAGGTGAATCAGCTGAGGATAATTGGGTTAAGGACCAGGATGCTAAAATAACATATGATTATTAAATTGCTGACTTATTTGTTTAATGTATACATGAAAAAAAAGGTTTTCAAAGGACTGGCAGTAAATAGTTCCTTTGTATAAGGAGAAAAAAAGAGAGGGGGAGAATGTAAGAACTATAATGACATAAATGTGTTGAGTTTACCGAGTAAACTTTATGGTAGGATTATCATAAAAGGAGTTAGGGGTAAGACAACGTAGGATTGCAGAGAAACAATGAGGATTTAAGGGAAAGGGATTTGTTGATCAAATATTTACATTGAACCAAATAAGTGAACAGTATTTAAATTAGAGTGAGGAACTTTTTGCCGCATTAATGGATTTTAAGTTGACATACGACACACAAATAACCTTCACATATGAAAGAAGCTTATGATGACACTTGGGTCAGACTCGAACCATTTAGTAGTCACCGAAACGTCGTCAAACGTTTCTCTCTCCTATATACGAGTTATTTGTGTATTGTTCCAGTCACGATACTGTGCCTTTTCGTTCCATCTTGACATGTGATAGGATGGACAAAGGAGCACTGTGGCATGTGTTGCAAACTAATAGAAAAGTGGCAGGTTGCTAAGATCAATAAAGGGTTCCTGTGTGGAGAGTTAAGGGTTTTAGGATAGAATGGGACAATTTTCCAGCAAAAGTAAGATTTAGACAAGGATTTGTGAAGTTATATTTTGAGTTGTAAAATGAGAATGATGGGGTGTTGGAGAGACAGATGGGGTGTTGGAGAGACAGGTGGGGTGTTGGAGAGACAGATGGGGTGTTGGGGAGACAGGTTGGATAAAATACTGGTGACTCTGATAAGAAGTGGGTTTTATTACAGTTCCTCTTTGCCGATGTTATAGTTCTTATGGGATATTCTGAAGAGAAGCTGCAGCGGCTGGTCGATGAGTCTGAAATGGTGTGAAGAGACAAATAAAAATAAAAATAAAAACTGAACATATGTTCCATGATCCCAGCCCCTTGTACATCCATGATCCCAGCCCTTTGTACCTCCATTATCCCTGCCCCCTGTACCTCCATGATCCCAGCCCCTGTACCTCCATGATCCCAGCCCTGCCATCCCTGTACCTCCATGATCCCAGCCCCTGTACCTCCATGATCCCAGCCCCTGTACCTCCATGATCCCAGCCCCTTGTACATCAATGATCCCAGCCCTTTGTACCTCCATGATCCCAGCCCCCTGTACCTCCATGATCCCAGCCCCCTGTACCTCCATGATCCCAGCCCCCTGTACCTCCATGATCCCAGCCCCCTGTACCTCCATGATCCCAGCCCCCTGTACCTCCATGATCCCAGCCCCTGTACCTCCATGATCCCAGCCCCCTGTACCTCCATGATCCCAGCCCCTGTACCTCCATGATCCCAGCCCCCTGTACCTCCATGATCCCAGCCCCTGTACCTCCATGATCCCAGCCCTCTGTCCTCCATGATCCCAGCCCCTGTACCTCCATGATCCCAGCCTCCTGTACTCCATGATCCCAGCCCCTGTACCTCCATGATCCCAGCCCCTGTACCTCCATGATCCCAGCCCCTGTACCTCCATGATCCCAGCCCCTGTACCTCCATGATCCCAGCCCCTGTACCTCCATGATCCCAGCCCCTGTACCTCCATGATCCCAGCCCCTGTACATCCATGATCCCAGCCCCTGTACCTCCATGATCCCAGCCCCCTGTACCTCTATGATCCCAGCCCCCTGTACCTCTATGATCCCAGCCCCATGTACCTCATGATCCCAGCCCCTGTACCTCTAATCCCAGCTACCTCATGATCCCAGCCCCCTGTACCTCATGATCCCAGCCCCTGTACCTCCATGATCCCAGCCCCTGTCATCCATGATCCCAGCCCCCTGTACCTCTATGATCCCAGCCCTCTGTCCTCATGATCCCAGCCCCCTGTACCTCATGATCCCAGCCCCCTGTACCTCATGATCCCAGCCCCCTGTACCTCATGATCACACACACACACACGCACACTCCTGTGACGAGTGGGGTTCCACAGGGGTCAGTCCTAGGACCGGTGCTGTTTCTGGTATATGTGAATGACATGACGGAAGGGATAGACTCAGAAGTGTCCCTGTTTGCAGACGATGTGAAGATTAATAAGGAGAATTAAATCGGAGGAGGACCAGGCAGGTCTACAAAGGGATCTGGATAAGCTACAAGCCTGGTCCAGAAATTGGCTCCTGGAGTTCAACACCACCAAGTGCAAAGTTATGAAGATTAGGGAAGGGCAAAAAGACCGCAGACGGATTAGTCTAGGGGCCCAAAGACTACAAACCTTGGGGTGATTATAATACCGAGCACGTCTCCTGAGGCGCACATCAACCAAATAACTGCTGCAGCATACGGGCGCCTAGCGAACCTAAGAACAGCATTCCGACATCTCAATAAGGAATCGTTCAGGACCCTGTACTCCGTGTACGTCAGGCCCATATTGGAGAATGCAGCACCAGTTTGGAACCCACACAAGGTGAAGGACGTCAGGAAATTAGAGAAAGTGCAAAGGTTTGCCACGAGATTAGTTTTGGAGCTAAGGGGTATGTCCTACGAGGAGAGGTTAAGGGAAATCGACCTGACGACACTGGAAGACGGGAGAGAGAGATGGGGGTATATGATAATGTCATATAAAATACTGAGAGGAATTAACAAGGTGGACAGAGACAGGGTGTTCCAGAGATGGGACACAGCAACAAGGGGTCACAAATGGAAGTTGAAGACTCAGAGGAGTCACAGGGATGTTAGGAAGTATTTCTTCAGCCATAGAGTTGTCAGGAAGTGGAACAGTCTGGAAAGTGATGTAGTGGAGGCAAGATCCATACATAGCTTTAAGAAGAGGTATGATAAAGCTCATGGAGCAGGGAGAGAGTGGACCTAGTAGCGTAAGTACCATGAACACCCAGCACATATAACACACACACACACACACACACACACACACAAACACACACACACACACACACACTATGCAAAACAAATTTATTTATATTTTCTAGTATAATGAAGAATAAAATTTAATTAATTATTTAGGATATTTTTTTATTTCCTCTCTGATTGTGTGGAAAAAAAAGTCGTAAAAGATTTATTGAATAAATAATGAAACACAGGTACACAGAGCTGGAAAAGTTTAATGAATTAGACTATAAATTTATATCCAAAAAAGTGTGATACAGAAAGGTAAAAAAAATATACACCGCTTTGCCTATCACACATCAGTGGTTTTTCATCATTAACAACGACTAAAAAAAATCAAATTTTTTATTGTCTTTTTTTTTATTTCAAATTGTTTCGAAATACCCAATTAGAAAATTTAAAAATCATGTGTTTTTTATTTTAAATTGATAAAGTGAAATTCTAAATGAATAACTAATGCACTGAAGTGAAATCTATGACTGATCTATATATCGCATCTCAGAAACATGACTGCAATAATGACAGGAACTTTGGAGGTGAGTCACTGATCACGTCTCAAGTAACATCCAAACAGCGCCATGAAGGTACAATAACAGCGTTATGAAGGTACAATAACAGCGCCATGAAGGTACAATAACAGCGCTATGAAGGTACAATAACAGCGCTATGAAGGTACAATAACAGCGCTATGAAGGTACAATAACAGCGCTATGAAGGTACAATAACAGCGCTATGAAGGTACAATAACAGCGCCATGAAGGTACAATAACAGCGCATGAAGGTACAATAACAGCGCTATGAAGGTACAATAACAGCGTTATGAAGGTACAATAACAGCGCTAGAAGGTACAATAACAGTGCCATGAAGGTACAATAACAGCGCCATGAAGGTACAATAACAGCGCCATGAAGGTACAATAACAACGCCAGAAGGTACAATAACAGCGCCATGAAGGTACAATAACAGCGCCTATGAAGGTACAATAACAGCGCTAGAAGGTACAATAACAATGCCATGAAGGTACAATAACAGCGCCATGAAGGTACAATAACAGCGCCAGGAAGGTACAATAACATCGCTATGAAGGTACAATAACAGCGCATGAAGGTACAATAACAGCGCCATGAAGGTACAATAACAGCGCCTATGAAGGTACAATAACAGCGCCATGAAGGTACAATAACAGCGCTATGAAGGTACAATAACAGCGCCATGAAGGTACAATAACAGCGCTCATGAAGGTACAATAACAACGCTATGAAGGTACAATAACAGCGCTATGAAGGTACAATAACAGCGCTATGAAGTTACAATAACAGTGCTATGAAGGTACAATAACAGCGCTATGAAGGTACAATAACAGCGCTATGAAGGTACAATAACAGCGCTATGAAGGTACAATAACAGCGCTATGAAGGTACAATAACAGCGCTATGAAGGTACAATAACAGTGCCATGAAGGTACAATAACAGCGCTATGAAGGTACAATAACAGCGCTATGAAGGTACAATAACAGCGCTATGAAGGTACAATAACAGCGCTATGAAGGTACAATAACAGCGCATGAAGGTACAATAACAGGCCATGAAGGTACAATAACAGCGCCATGAAGGTACAATAACAGCGCCAGAAGGTACAATAACAGCGCTATGAAGGTACAATAACAGCGCTATGAAGGTACAATAACAGCGCCATGAAGGTACAATAACAGCGCATGAAGGTACAATAACAGCGCCATGAAGGTACAATAACAGCGCCATGAAGGTACAATAACAGCGCCATGAAGGTACAATAACAGCGCCATGAAGGTACAATAACAGCGCTATGAAGGTACAATAACAGCGCCATGAAGGTACAATAACAGCGCTATGAAGGTACAATAACAGCGCTATGAAGGTACAATAACAGCGCTATGAAGGTACAATAACAGCGCTATGAAGGTACAATAACAGCGCCATGAAGGTACAATAACAGCGCCATGAAGGTACAATAACAGCGCATGAAGGTACAATAACAGCGCCATGAAGGTACAATAACAGCGCTATGAAGGTACAATAACAGCGCTATGAAGGTACAATAACAGCGCTACGAAGGTACAATAACAGCGCTCACGAAGTACAATAACAGCGCCATGAAGGTACAATAACAGCGCTCAGAAGGTACAATAACAGCGCATGAAGGTACAATAACAGCGCTCACGAAGGTACAATAACAGCGCCATGAAGGTACAATAACAGCGCCATGAAGGTACAATAACAGCGCCATGAAGGTACAATAACAGCGCTCATGAAGGTACAATAACAGCGCCATGAAGGTACAATAACAGCGCATGAAGGTACAATAACAGCGCTCATGAAGGTACAATAACAGCGCCATGAAGGTACAATAACAGCGCCATGAAGGTACAATAACAGCGCCATGAAGGTACAATAACAGCGCTAGAAGGTACAATAACAGCGCCATGAAGGTACAATAACAGCGCCATGAAGGTACAATAACAGCGCCATGAAGGTACAATAACAGCGCCATGAAGGTACAATAACAGCGCCATGAAGGTACAATAACAGCGCCATGAAGGTACAATAACAGCGCCATGAAGGTACAATAACAGCGCTCATGAAGGTACAATAACAGCGCTCATGAAGGTACAATAACAGCGCTATGAAGGTACAATAACAGCGCCATGAAGGTACAATAACAGCGCACGAAGGTACAATAACAGCGCATGAAGGTACAATAACAGCGCCACGAAGGTACAATAACAGCGCTATGAAGGTACAATAACAGCGCTATGAAGGCAATAACAGCGCCATGAAGGTACAATAACAGGGCCATGAAGGTCAATAACAGCGCTCATGAAGGTACAATAACAGCGCATGAAGGTACAATAACAGCGCCATGAAGGTACAATAACAGCGCTCATGAAGGTACAATAACAGCGCATGAAGGTACAATAACAGCGCTATGAAGGTACAATAACAGAGCTACGAAGGTACAATAACAGCGCCACGAAGGTACAATAACAGCGCCATGAAGGTACAATAACAGCGCCACGAAGGTACAATAACAGCGTCAAGAAGGTACAATAACAGCGCCACGAAGGTACAATAACAGCGCTATGAAGGTACAATAACAGCGCCATGAAGGTACAATAACAGCGCCACGAAGGTACAATAACAGCGCCATGAAGGTACAATAACAGCGCCACGAAGGTACAATAACAGCGCTCACGAAGGTACAATAACAGCGCCACGAAGGTACAATACGCGACAAGACGCGCCACGAAGGTACAATAACAGCGCCATGAAGGTACAATAACAGCGCCATGAAGGTACAATAACAGCGCTAGAAGGTACAATAACAGCGCCAGAAGTACAATAACAGCGCCATGAAGGTACAATAACAGCGCCATGAAGGTACAATAACAGCGCCATGAAGGTACAATAACAGCGCCATGAAGGTACAATAACAGCGCCATGAAGGTACAATAACAGCGCCATGAAGGTACAATAACAGCGCCATGAAGGTACAATAACAGCGCTCACGAAGGTACAATAACAGCGCCATGAAGGTACAATAACAGCGCCACGAAGGTACAATAACAGCGCAACGAAGGTACAATAACAGCGCCATGAAGGTACAATAACACGCCACGAAGGTACAATAACAGCGCCATGAAGGTACAATAACAGCGCCATGAAGGTACAATAACAGCGCCATGAAGGTACAATAACAGCGCCATGAAGGTACAATAACAGCGCTCACGAAGGTACAATAACAGCGTCATGAAGGTACAATAACAGCGCCACGAAGGTACAATAACAGCGCCACGAAGGTACAATAACAGCGCCATGAAGGTACAATAACAGCGCCACGAAGGTACAATAACAGCGCCACGAAGGTACAATAACAGCGCCACGAAGGTACAATAACAGCGCCATGAAGGTACAATAACAGCGCCATGAAGGTACAATAACAGCGCCATGAAGGTACAATAACAGCGCCAGAAGGTACAATAACAGCGCTCATGAAGGTACAACAGCGCTCACGAAGGTACAAACAGCGCCACGAAGGTACAATAACAGCGCTCACGAAGGTACAATAACAGCGCTCACGAAGGTACAATAACAGCGCCACGAAGGTACAATAACAGCGCCACGAAGGTACAATAACAGCGCCACGAAGGTACAATAACAGCGCCATGAAGGTACAATAACAGCGCCATGAAGGTACAATAACAGCGCCACGAAGGTACAATAACAGCGCTCACGAAGGTACAATAACAGCGCCATGAAGGTACAATAACAGCGCCATGAAGGTACAATAACAGCGCCAGGAAGGTACAATAACAGCGCTACGAAGGTACAATAACAGCGCTCAAGAAGGTATAATAACAGCGCCACGAAGGTACAATAACAGCGCTCACGAAGGTACAATAACAGCGCCACGAAGGTACAATAACAGCGCCACGAAGGTATAATAACAGCGCCACGAAGGTACAATAACAGCGCCAGGAAGGTACAATAACAGTGCCACGAAGGTACAATAACAGCGCCATGAAGGTACAATAACAGCGCTCACGAAGGTATAATAACAGCGCCACGAAGGTACAATAACAGCGCTCACGAAGGTACAATAACAGCGCCACGAAGGTACAATAACAGCGCTCACGAAGTTATAATAACAGCGCCACGAAGGTACAATAACAGCGCTCACGAAGGTACAATAACAGCGCCACGAAGGTACAATAACAGCGCAACGAAGGTACAATATCAGCGCCACGAAGGTACAATAACAGCGCCACGAAGGTACAATAACAGCGCTCACGAAATCGTAATAACGCGACTGCAAACGAATCACGGAACGGGTGGGGCTTGAACTTATTTGGATGACTCGTATTAGAGTCAGCTGGCCGACTGGTTAGCGCACTGGCCTGTAATTGTTAAGATTCACTTGCCATGAGTTTAAACCCCACCCGTTCCCTGATTTAATTAAATTGTAAGAGGTTTATTTCCTTCCTATTCGTTATTTCTCTTCCATACCAAAGTTTTTTAATGGGAATTTCTTAAGTGAAAGGACACAAGTGCAAATAATTTGACATTTTATTGTGGCAACGTTTCGCTCTCCACGAGCTCCTGGAGAGCGAAACGTTGCCACAGTGTCACATTAGTTGCACATGTGTCCTTTTACTTAACATATTGTCTGTAATTCTACCAACATTAATACACTGGAAATATTACCAGAATTCACCAGGTTTTGCCTGGTGTCACACTCCATCTCTTGTCCTCTGTCACCAACCACTAAGAAATTTCATCAATTACTGAAATTTTGTGGCTAATTTCACTAGAAGGCCGGCGGTACGATACCTTATTTTTTCTGTTTTTTTAATACCTGTGTTGTTCCTTAAGCAAGATATTGTACCGTGCTTTTTAACAAAAAAATATCAACCGTACCGAACCGAATTCCGTACCTACCGTACCATTCTACCAACCTTGTCTTCCGGAGAGTATAATCCAGTTATAAAATACAAAATATTGCTATATCATTATTAAGAAGACAGGTGTAGACTAGTGGCCTGTACACCTGGTTGTAGCATGATAAACAAGAAAGAAACGAGCAACAGCAAGCATTAATATATACAATATTTACAAAGAATATGTACAGTAAGGCAATTCTGCAAGCAAGAGACACGGTGAGAACCGTCTTCGACCAGACTTGGAAGTAAGTCTGCCAGTGTTGATTCATGACTGTATCACATCGCTTCACGACTTTGGCTGCTTCCTTGCGATTGGCTGGTTGAACCAAGGTGCTAGCATAACGAGGGGACTCTACGTTGCTAGCATAACGAGGGGACTCCACGTTGCTAGCATAACGAGGGGACTCCACGTTGCTAGCATAACGAGGGGACTCCACGTTGCTAGCATAACAAGGGGACTCCACGTTGCTAGCATAACAAGGGGACTCCACGTTGCTAGCATAACGAGGGGACTCTACGTTGCTAGTATAACGAGGGGAATCCACGTTGCTAGCATAACAAGGGGACTCCACGTTGCTAGCATAACAAGGGGACTCCACGTTGCTAGCATAACAAGGGGACTCTACGTTGCTAGCATAACGAGGGGAACCACGTTGCTAGCATAACGAGGGGACTCCACGTTGCTAGCATAACGAGGAGACTCTACGTTGCTAGCATAACGAGGGGACTCCACGTTGCTAGCATAACAAGGGGACTCCACGTTGCTAGCATAACAAGGGGACTCCACGTTGCTAGCATAACGAGGGGACTCTACGTTGCTAGCATAACGAGGGGACTCCACTTTGCTAGCATAACAAGAACACTCCACGTTGCTAGCATAACAAGGGGACTCCACGTTGCTAGCATAACGAGGGGACTCTACGTTGCTAGCATAACGAGGGGACTCCACGTTGCAAGCATAACGAGGGGACTCTACGTTGCTAGCATAACGAGGGACTCTACGTTGCTAGCATAACGAGGGACTCCACGTTGCTAGCATAACGAGGGACTCTACGTTGCTAGCATAACGAGGGACTCCACGTTGCTAGCATAACGAGGGGACTCTACGTTGCTAGCATAACAAGGGGACTCCACGTTGCTAGAATAACGAGGGGACTCCACGTTGCTAGCATAACGAGGGGACTCCACGTTGCTAGCATAACGAGGGGACTCCACGTTGCTAGCATAACGAAGGGACTCTACGTTGCTAGCATAACGAGAGGGCTCCACGTTGCTAGCATAACGAGGGGACTCTACGTTGCTAGCATAACGAGGGGACTCCACGTTGCTAGCATAACGAGGGGACTCCACGTTGCTAGCATAACGAGGGGACTCCACGTTGCTTGCATAACGAGGGGACTCTACGTTGCTAGCATAACGAGGGGACTCCACGTTGCTAGCATAACGAGAGGACTCCACGTTGCTAGCATAACGAGGGGACTCCACGTTGCTAGCATAACTAGGGGACTCCACGTTGCTAGCATAACGAGGGGACTCTACGTTGCTAGCATAACAAGGGGACTCCACGTTGCTAGCATAACGAGGGGACTCCACGTTGCTAGCATAACGAGGGACTCTACGTTGCTAGCATAACGAGGGGACTCCACGTTGCTAGCATAACGAGGGACTCCACGTTGCTAGCATAACGAGGGGACTCCACGTTGCTAGCATAACGAGGGACTCCACGTTGCTAGCATAACGAGGGACTCCACGTTGCTAGCATAACGAGGGGACTCCACGTTGCTAGCATAACGAGGGACTCCACGTTGCTAGCATATCGAGGGGACTCTACGTTGCTAGCATAACGAGGACTCCACGTTGCTAGCATAACGAGGGGACTCTACGTTGCTAGCATAACGAGGGACTCCACGTTGCTAGCATAACAAGGGGACTCCACGTTGCTAGCATAACGAGGGGACTCCACGTTGCTAGCATAACGAGGGGACTCCACGTTGCTAGCATAACAAGGGGACTCCACGTTGCTAGCATAACAAGGGGACTCCACGTTGCTAGCATAACGAGGGGACTCGACGTTGCTAGCATAACGAGGGGACTCTACGTTGCTAGCATAACGAGGGGACTCCACGTTGCTAGCATAACGAGGGGACTCCACGTTGCTAGCATAACGAGGGGACTCCACGTTGCTAGCATATCGAGGGGACTCTACGTTGCTAGCATAACGAGGACTCCACGTTGCTAGCATAACGAGGGGACTCTACGTTGCTAGCATAACGAGGGGACTCCACGTTGCTAGCATAACAAGGGGACTCCACGTTGCTAGCATAACGAGGGACTCCACGTTGCTAGCATAACGAGGGGACTCCACGTTGCTAGCATAACAAGGGGACTCCACGTTGCTAGCATAACAAGGGGACTCCACGTTGCTAGCATAACGAGGGGACTCGACGTTGCTAGCATAACGAGGGGACTCTACGTTGCTAGCATAGCGAGGGGACTCCACGTTGCATCAGGAAAGATACCCAACTGTTGCACATGAGTCTTGATCATTAACTAGTCAATGACTGATGAGTACTGGATGACTGATGAGCACTGAATAATTAATGAGTACCAGATGGACACATGTAGTTCCTGTCTGATACGTGTTATTTACTGTGTTGGGTCGATAATATTTGCCTTTTTTTTCTCAAATAGGCATAAAAATTAAAAAAAAAAAAAATATTGGAATACACTAAAAATCCCGATAGTCCCTATGTTTTGTAATATATTTTACATCCAATAATCCATGGTGTTCCCCACATCACAAAATTCTAGGAGACACTAAGTATTAATTACAGGACGGAGGATCGAGCCTTCACCTGGCTCTCCCGAGACTCACGACGATACAAGCTGTGGAAACTTTTTTCTTCTTGTCTTATTCCTCTGTTTTCTTCCCCTTTTTTTATCCATTATTTTCGCTGTATTCCTTTTCTCATCTTTTGCCACCTCCCTTCCTCCCCCCCCCCTACATGACCCCCTTCCCCTCCCTCAGGCAGTACATGTTAACGAGAGCTAGTTATTCCCCTGCCCCAGGCTGGTCACTCTCCCCCAACCCCCTACCATCACCCCTCTCATCCTTCCCTTCCTCCTTCCCTCCCTATCCCATGCTCTCCCTAACCCCCTCTCTCTCTCACCTGATATTACCCCCTTCTCTCTCAGTCCCCTGTCACCCTACCATCTCTCCTTCCATCCCTCCATCCTCATTCTCTCCCCCATCCCTCCTACACATACCTTCTAGTCCTTCCCTCCCTCCCTCCCATCTTTCCCTCCTTCCCTTCCGTCACTCCATCAAACAGAACATCATCCACTATGAAGAATTTGTCAATGAAATGTTAATCGTCAATTACGAATTGTATCAACAAGCTGGTGGTGGTGGTGGTGTTGCTGGTGGTGGTGTTGCTGGTGGTGGTGTTGCTGGTGGTGGTGGTGGCTGGTGGTGGTGGTGTTGCTGGTGGTGGTGGTGTTGCTGGTGGTGGTGGTGGTGCTGGTGGTGGTGGTGTTGCTGGTGGTGGTGGGGGCTGGTGTGTGCTGGTGGTGTTGCTGGTGGTGGTGGTGTTGCTGGTGGTGGTGGTGTTGCTGGTGGTGGTGGTGTTGCTGGTGGTGGTGGTGTTGCTGGTGGTGGTGGTGGTGCTGGTGGTGGTGGTGTTGCTGGTGGTGGTGGTGTTGCTGGTGGTGTTGCTGGTGGTGTTGCTGGTGGTGTTGTTGCTGGTGGTGGTGGTGGTGCTGGTGGTGGTGGTGTTGCTGGTGGTGGTGGTGTTGCTGGTGGTGGTGGTGTTGCTGGTGGTGGTGGTGGTGCTGGTGGTGGTGGTGTTGCTGGTGGTGGTGGTGTTGCTGGTGGTGGTGGTGGTGCTGATGGTGGTGGTGTTGCTGGTGGTGGTGGTGTTGCTGGTGGTGGTGGTGGTGGTGTTACTGGTGGTGTTGCTGGTGGTGGTGGTGTTGCTGGTGGTGGTGGTGAAGAGAAAAATTTCTCCATGGGAACGTGAACAGGTTTGATCCAAATAAAGGGTAGCTTCAGTTCCTTGGATCAAAATACCCTCATTCATCAAGACATTCCCCCTTAAAGGGAGGACTTTAGTAAATTAAAATGCATATTACATAATGAAATGTAGATCTCTCAGGAGGACTATTACAGTGACGTCAAACTACAACACTGCACTCTTAATTAACTAGAATTTGTATATAAAACGTTAATTATAATAATAATAATAATAATAATAATAATAATAATAATAATAATAATAATAATAATAATAATAATAATAATAATAATAATAATAATAATAATAAGAAGAAGAAGAAGAAGAAGAAGAAGAAGAAGAAGAAGAAGAAGAAGAAGATTCATAATAATAATATTATTCATAACAATAATAGTCATAATAATGATAATAATAATATTATTGTTGTTATTATCAGAATAACCTGGCATTGAAGGGTATCTTTTGTGTTTCTTACGATATGTTATAGATGTCAAAAAATTTATGAAAATTTATTTCATTAGTTCTGAGTATTTTTGAAAATTATGTTCCCTGCACCTGCCTTGTCAGGAGGCAGGAGTGGGGGATACTTACCCTCATACCCACACTGCTGTATGTTTACACATGTAATATATATATATTATATATTTTTCATAGTGGTTGTCTTGCATATATATATATATATATATATATATATATATATATATATATATATATATATATATATATATATATAATATATATATATATATATATATATATATATATATATATATATATATATATATATATATATATATATATATATATATATATTAGTCGTGCCGATTAGGTAAAACTGGTCAATTAGCAAGAACTCATCTAAAATTAAGTCCTTTCTAAAATTTTCTCTTATACGTTTAAAGATATATTTTTTTCATTTATGTTAATGTAAAAATTTATAATTTTGTACCAAGAGAAACTTTGAAAACCTACCTAATCTTATTACAACAAGCCCAATTTAATTTAGCCTAACCCAACTAAATATATTTTAGATACGTTAACATTAATTTAATAATAAACAAACACAATGAAATATATTTTTTCGTTATGTTCAGAATGATTTTGGCGAAATTATTGCATACACAAATTTTCACTTGTCTTATATGGCAAGGTGAGCGTTGCTATTTAAGCCAAAATCGCAAGTTTTACCTAATCGGCACGACATATATATATATATATATATATATATATATATATATATATATATATATATATATATATATATATATATATATATATATATATATATATATATATATATGTGATTTTGATCACCATGGGGAAGGCCAAAACGACATGGGTTCGAGTCCTCGGCTAGTCGCATTGTTGTTATTGATTCAGTACCACTCGTTTGTGGTTACAAAAATATAAAATACTGCTCGTAGAGGCTAGTACACCAAACGAGGAGTAAAATGAAATTAGCTCAGAGGCACCCACACCACCGTATATCCTCAGATCATGGTAAAACACCTAGCTCTGCGGAGTGTAAGATTCTTGTAGGATTGCGGAGTCCTGTGGGTTAGAGCGTCATGTGTGATTTTCGCTCACCATGGGGCGGGCCAAAACGCAGTGTTGTTATATATATATATATATATATATATATACATACATATACATATATATGTCGCGCCGATTAGGTAAAACTTGCGATTTTGGCTTAAATAGCAACGCTCTTTTCTTGCCATATAAGACAAGTGAAAATTTGTGTATGCAATAATTTCGCCAAAATCATTCTGAACAATATATATTATATATATATATATATATATATATATATATATATATATATATATATATATATATATATATATATATATATATATATATATATATATATATATATATATATATATATATATATATATATATATATATATATATATATATATATATATATATATATATATATATATATATATATATATATATATATATATATATATATATATATATATATATATATATATATATATATATATATATTAGTTTTGTATATTTTTTTGTGTTTGGTATATAAAAATTTATATATTATTTATAGCTAGAGTGCTCCATACATCACCTATACTCCTGGTATACATGACAGATCTCCTAGGCTGGTTAACTAGTGTAAAAGTGTACTGGTAAAAAGTATTTGACGTGCGTGTTGAGAGAAATGGTGACCGTTGGCAGCTTCTACAATGGGTTGAGGATGCTGGTGACCGCTGGCACCTCTTTTACAGCCTGAGATTTTGGGCTTATATATATCACTATATTTAAATTTTTCTAGATTTTTTTCTAACTCCACCACACTTAATACTGTGGCATCACTGTTGTTAGCTATGGTAGAACGACTGGGGTAGAAACTTTACTAGAAGAGTATTTGGCTTTTTGTTGTGTATATTGCGACAACTGACAACTCAAACTTGATCGTATTTCCACAAAAACTATACACTTTTCGTATGTCCACAAAAACTATACACTTTTCGTATTTCCACAATTTTTTTCTAGATTTTTGTTCTAACTTCACCACACCGAAGACTATGGTATTACTGTTGTTCTATGGTAGAACGACTGTTGTAGAAACTTTACTATAAGAGTATTTGGCTTTATATTGTGCGTTCTGCGACCACTGATAAACTTTATCGTATTTCCACAAAACTGTACACGTTTTGTATTTCCACAAGTTGTACTGTATGGTATCACTATGACTATACGATATGGTAGACTAATAGTTGCAGGACGTTCGCTAAAAATGAACTGACTTGCGTGGTAGTATCTCGTCGACGTTCTGGTGGCCTGGTGGTTAAAGCTTTCCCTTCACACGGCTAGGATCTGGGTTCGATTCCCAGCCAGGGTAGAGACATTGGGCGTGTTTCTTTACACCTGTTGTCTATGTTCATCCATCAGTAAAATGGGTACCTGGGTGTTACTCGACTGGTGTGGGTCGCATCCTGGGACACTGACCTAATTTGCCCGAAATGCTCAGCATAACAAGCGGCTTTCTATATAGTAGTATGTCATTGATGTCAACTAGGCCTGTATATACCTTGTACTTGTAGTAAATACAGATTATATTATTATTTGTTAGCAACTGTTTAAAACTCGAGTTTCCTGCTAGGCCTATCGATTCCCACTTATTAAACACTACAACATTTATGGTATACCTTATCCATACACTATGGTATCACTGTGATATACACTATACCACTATGTATTACACTCTATTATAAGAGAGACTTACTTTACTCTAGAGAGTGCAACAGACAAGTGAAGTAGCAGCAGCAAAACACGGCAAGAGGCATTCTTGAGCTTCCCCAGCGCTCGGGCCTCGGCCCAAAGCTGGGGTGTGGCTCCAAAGGATCTTGTAGTGCTTGCTGCCTTTGTACCTGACATCGTCTGCTGCTATGCAGCTGCCACACCCTTCGAGCCCAGTGTGGGCGAGGTTGGTGGCAGCCCAAGGTGCGTAGCTTTTCCCTCCGAGCCCCGTGGGGGCGGGGAATGGGGCTAGGCCTGGGGACAGCTGGTCCCAGAAGACGAGGAGGTACTTGTACCTCCTCCCATGGCAGACATTGGTCTTTGACACTCCCACGACAGGGAGTCGAGGCCGGGCCACCTCTCACAGTATTTGATATCACGTAAGTATTTATTTGCACAAAACACTGTTGCGAGAATGAATTGTCTTGTTTGACGTAACGAGACGATAACAAATTTAAATAATAAAATTGATATTATGTTTATTTTATATCAAATTTGCTCTCTAGACTGTATTTTAAGAGGAAAATTAAAACCAGACGAGCATAGAAGAGAGGAGAGGGATGCTGCAGCTTACGGAGAGGGGAGAGGGATGCTGCAGCTTACGGAGAGGGATGCTGCAGCTTACGGAGAGGGATGCTGCAGCTTACGGAGAGGGATGCTGCAGCTTACGGAGAGGGATGCTGCAGCTTACGGAGAGGGGAGAGGGATGCTGCAGCTTACGGAGAGGGGAGAGGGATGCTGCAGCTTACGGAGAGGGGAGAGGGATGCTGCAGCTTACGGAGAGGGGAGAGGGATGCTGCAGCAACGTAAGCTGCATCAGTGGCGGCCTTCTACCAGACCTTTGACATTTTGACCTGATAATCAATAATCTTGGGTTAAGATAAATAGCTCACACTTCTGCACTTATATTACTCGTTATTTAAGAGGAAATCTTATCATAGATGAAATGTTATCTTTTTTAATTAGGGATTTATGTCGTGACGCGGGTAATGAGAGCTATGAAGTAGGTTATAAGTGCTCCCACACGCACACACACTCACACACGCACACTCACACGCACACACACTCACACACGCACACTCACACACACACACACACACACACACACACACACACACACACACACATGCAAGCCAAAAAAGCAGAAGCCAAAATACGGATCTTAGAAGTGAAGCTGCAGGGACTGACACAGAATAGAGACAAAAGTACCTGGCCAGACACAGCGCTCGGAGCTTGTGCACCAGACTCAGCCAAAGGGAATGAGGAGAAAAAAGGAGAACTCTTGTATGCACAGGCACTGGCAGACACAAGTGGGGCCCAAAGCAAGACGAGCAGGGAACAAACAACACACGAGAGGGACATAGAAGAAGCAGAAAGGGACAAGAGGAGCACCACAGTAACAAAGAATGAGAGCACAGTAACAACACACGAGAGGGCAGACAAAGCAGCAGACACACTAAACGCGGAGACTCCATCAACACACTGCAACGGACAGGGACTTTTGAGCAGGCCGGACACACAAAGGAACACGGGGGATACAACCATGACAGCACCGGGAGAGGCCAATGAATCTCTGACGAGGCAATGGGAGACACAGTGGGAGGAGGAAAGGGAGAGGTCGATCTTTATCTATGGCCTGAAGGAAGTCGAAGGGGACACCCACGACAGAAGAAAACAGGAGGAGAAAGAAAGGATCGAAGGTATCATGCTAGCAATAGGGAGACACGTCCCAAGTGACAAATTTTCGGAGAATTGGGTGGTACACAAGGGAAAGAAATCGACCTCTCAAGGTAATCTTCAAAGCAGAATCAGCCCGTACCATGATCCTGCAAGAGAAAGCACGGCTGAGGACAAATCAGGGTACCGGAATATATACCTAGATCGGGACAGAACGCAGGAAGAAAGGGAGGCTCGGAAGGAGCAGATAAGAAGGCGAAGAGAGGAGAGAGAGGAGACAGCAAGATACGGAGGACACCAAGCCCAAACAGGACAAACACACACACTGGAAGTACCCACGGTGGACCTAAAATCACAAAACCCCCACGCCAACCATACCCTTTAAAACCACACACACTCATCAGTCCCACTGCCCCCACCCCAGCAACCCAAAACCCACCATCACAGCTACCCCCACCCCCACCACAAACTCCACCCCACCAACCCATACTCCAACCATACAATCCCCCACCCATGCTGCAACCCCTATGGGCACCCCACCCACACCCCCCTCAACCCACCAAGATCTCCCCAGGGACACAGTATTGGAAACAAGGTTGAAGGTTTGGTACACAAACGCGGACGGAATTACGAACAAGTATGAAGAGTGGAATGAAAGAATAGGTGAAGTGTCCCCAGACATCATAGCTGTCACAGAAACCAAACTAAAGGAGACAGTATCAGATGCAATCTTCCCACAGGGATATCAGATCCTGAGGAAGGATAGAAGGAGCCGGGGGAGGGGGGTCGCACTGCTTGTAAGGAACCGTTGGAAATTTGAGGAAATGGAAGGAATGGAGTGTGTAGAGAAAGGGACTACATAGTAGGTACCATCCAGTCTGGGGAACACAAGATAATCATTGCAGTGATGTATAACCCACCACAGAACTGCAGGAGGCCAGGTGAGGAATATGATGAGAACAACAGAGCGATGGTGGACACTCTGGCGGAGGTAGCAAGAAAAGCGCACATGAGCAGAGCGAAGCTACTGGTCATGGGCGATTTCAACCACAGGGAGATCGACTGGGAGAACCAAGAACCACATGGGGGTCCAGAAACTTGGAGAGCCAAGATGATGGATGCGGTACTGGAAAACCTGATGCACCAACATGTCAGGGACACGACCAGAGTGAGAGGAGAAGATGAACCAGCAAGACTGGACCTTGTATTCACCTGAACAGCTCAGATATTGAAGACATAACACACGAGAGCCCCTGGGAGCCAGTGACCATATGGTGCTAAGCTTTGAGTACATTGTAGAGCTACAGGTGGAGAGGAAAACGGTACCGAAAGAGACAAACCAGATTTTAAAAGAGGAAACTACACAGGCATGAGGAATTTCCTGCAGGAGGTTCAGTGGGAAAGGGAAATGGATGGACAGACAATAAATGAAATGATGGAATACGTAGGGTCAAAGTGCAAGGAGGCAGAGGAACGGTTTATACCCAGAGGAAAAAGATTAAACGGGAAGTCCATAAAGAGCCCCTGGTTTACCCAAAGGTGCAGGGAGGCAAAGACTCAGAGTGTCAGAGAATGGAAAAGGTACAGAAGGCAAAGAACCCAAGTAAACAAAGAGAGTAGCAGAAGAGCTAGAAACGAGTATGCACAGGTACGGAGGAGGCCCAGAAACAGTACGAAAACGACATAGCATCGAAAGTTAAGTCCGACCCGAAGCTCATGTACAGTCACATCAGAAGGAAAACAACAGTTAAAGACCAGGTGATAAGGCTGAGGAGAGAAGATGGGGAACTCACAAGCAATGATCAAGAGGTATGTGAGGAGCTCAACTTGAGGTTTAAGGAAGTATTCACAGTGGAGGAAGGAAGGCAGCTGGGTAGACAGGATGGGGTGCATCACCAACAAGGGATGTATCAAGTGCTAGAGGGCATACACACAACTGAGGAGGAGGTGAAGCAGTTACTCAGTGACCTTGATACCTCAAAGGCGATGGGTCCGGACAATATCTCCCGTGGGTTCTTCGGGAAGGAGCTGAGGTACTGAGTGTGCCACTTACCATAATATTCAACACATCCCTTGAAAATGGGCAGATACCTGAGGTATGGAAGAAGGCCAATGTAGTCCCCATCTTTAAAAAGGAGACAGAAAAGAGGCACTAAACTATAGACCGGTGTCACTTACATGTATAGTGTGCAAAGTCCTGGAGAAAATCATCAGGAAAAGAATGGTGGAGCACCTCGAGCTGAACAGGCCATAAACACAGAACAGCACGTTCGGCGGAGCAAATCCTGTTAACACCTCTAGAGTTCTGTAAATAACAGAGGTAAGCATCGAGAAAGGAGTGGTTGATTCCATTTCCTGACTGCAAGGAAGGCCTCGACACAGTTCACATGAGATTAGTAAAGAAGTTGGAAGAACAAGCATGTATAACAGGAAGGGCACTGGAATGGATCAGGGAATACCTCACAGGGAGGCAACAACGGGTCATGGTGCGTGATGAGGTATCACAGTGGGCGCCTGTGACGAGCGGTTTACCGCAGGGGTCAGTCCTAGGACCAGTGTTATTCTTGGTATATGTAAATGACATGACGGATGGGATAGACTCAGAAGTGTCTCTGTTCGCAGATGATGTGAAATTAATGAGGAGAATCACATCGGAAGAGGACCAAGCAGGACTTCAAACAGACCTGGACAAGCTTGACATCTGGTCTAGCAACTGGCTTCTCGAATTCAATCCCACCAAATGCAAAGTCATGAAGATCGGAGAAGGACAAAGAAGACCGCTGACAGAGTACAGGCTAGGTGGACAAGGGCTACAAACCTCGGCAAAGGAGAAAGACCTTGGGGTGAGTATAACGCCAAGTACGTCTCCGGAGGCACACATCAACCAGATAACTGCGGCACATATGGGCGACTGGCAAACCTAAGATTAGCGTTCCGTTACCTAAACAAGGAATCGTTCAAGACACTGTACAACGTGTACGTCAGGCCCATACTAGAATATGCAGCACCAGTCTGGAACCCACACCTGGTCAAGCACGTAAAGAAACTAGAGAAAGTGCAAAGGTTTGCGACAAGGCTAGTTCCACAACTCAGGGGTCTGTCCTATGAAGAAAGGTTGAGGGAAATAGGACTAACAACACTGGAGGAAAGAAGGGTCAGAGGAGACATGATAACGACATACAAAATACTGCGGGGAATCGACAAGGTAGACAGGGACAGGATGTTCCAGAGAGGGAACACAGAAACAAGGGGACACAACTGGAAGCTGAAGACTCAGATGAGTCAAAGGGATGTTAGGAAGCATTTCTTCAGCCACAGAGTAGTCAGGAAGTGGAATAGTCTAGAGAAAGATATAGTGGAGGCAGGAACCATACATAGTTTTAAGACGAGGTATGATAGAGCTCATGGAGCAGGGAGAGCAGAGACCCAGTAGCGGACAGCGAAGAGGCGGGGCCAGGAGCTGAGACTCGACCCCTGCAACCACAATTAGGTGAGTACACACACACACACACACATGAAACCATTGAAGTGATGTTGTAGATAATGTTCGCATCACTCAGGTTAATCACCGCTGGGCCTTGTTAGTCGCCAGATGGGTGACTGTGTTGATACTTCCCAGTCTTTGCTTAATTAAAGGTATCACCATAAACCACAAACCTTCTGTACCTTACACAGGTACACACACCAACCTCTTCATCTTTAACTGGAATACTTCCGTAATTCCTCTCTCTTATCTCACACCATCAGTATTCCACAATACCTCATGTTACATAAAATTTACTGATTTTTCCCCCAAAAATATCAATATTTACATGGCAGGGTTGGTTGGGGGTGAACCGGACCGTCTAGACTGATTTAATGAACACGAAAAAAAAGGTTTTCGTTGTTGGTGTTTACCTAACCGCTGTGTTTTTATTTTTTTCTATTTTCTGGAAATGATTTGTAAACATGACCCCTTCCGGCCGGGGAGGGGTGGGGTGAGGGGGTGGGGGGGTGGTGGGTGTGGAGATGGGGATGGACTATTTTTACTGCTGTCGTATTGTTTTTCTCTGTTTTTTTTCTTTCGTTTTACTTGGGCGATATTGTAAGCTGAGAGGAAATCGAGTCAGAAATATTAAAAAATATTATATCAAACAATATATATATATATATATATATATATATATATATATATATATATATATATATATATATATATATATATATATATATATATATATATATATATATATATATATATATATATATATATATATATATATATATATATATATATATATATATATATATATATATATATATATATATATATATATATTTGGGAGTGGACGTGTCAGCAGATGGGTCTATGAAGGATGAGGTGAATCATAGAATTGATGAGGGAAAAAGGGTGAGTGGAGCACTTCGGAGTCTGTGGAGACAAAGAACTTTGTCCATGGAAGTTAAGAGGGGAATGTATGAGAGTATAGTTATACCAACACTCTTATATGGGTGTGAAGCATGGGTGATGAATGTTGCAACAAGGAGAAGGCTGGAGGCTGTGGAGATGTCATGTCTGAGGTCACTGTGTGGTGTGAATATAATGCAAAGAATTCGGAGTTTGGAAATTAGGAGGAGGTGCGGGATTACCAAAACTATTATCCAGAGGGCTGGGGAGGGGTTGTTGAGGTGGTTCGGACATGTAGAGAGAATGGAACGAAACAGAATGACCTCGAGAGTGTATAAATCTGTAGTGGAGGGAAGGCGGGGTAGGGGTCGGCCTAGGAAAGGTTGGAGGGAGGGGGTAAAAGAGGTTTTGTGTGCGAGGGGCTTGGATTTCCAGCAAGCATGCGTGTGTGTATTTGATAGGAGTGAATGGAAACAAATGGTTTTTAATACTTGACGTGCTGTTGGAGTGTGAGCAAGGTAACATTTATGAAGGGATTCAGGGAAACCGGCAGGCCGGACTTGAGTCCTGGAGATGGGAAGTACAGTGTCTGCACTCTGAAGGAGGGGTGTTAATGTTGCAGTTTTATAACTGTAGTGTAAAGCACCCCTCTGGCAAGACAGTGATGGAGTGAATGATGACGAAAGTTTTTCTTTTTCGGGCTACCCTGCCTTGGTGGGAATCGGCCGATGTGTTAATAAAAAATAAATAAATATATATATATATATATATATATATATATATATATATATATATTGAAGAACACTACAGCAAGCCAACTGGTCATACTAGGCAAGTCCTTCTCTAACTTATTCATTCCCCACTCACCCAATTATCCTATATTTTCTCAAAGTTACTCAAGAATTTGCTGAAATACCTCAGGTACTAATCAAACCCAGTTCTTCTCACTCATATATTTGTCTATTTTTTTTAAAAGCTACCTAGTGTCTTAGCTTCTATTACCCTACTAGGAAGATTGTTCCACTCATCAACAAGTCTGTTTGGGAACCAGTACTTACCTACGTCCTTTCTAAATCTAAATTGATCTAATTTAAATCAATTATTTCTGGTTCTTACTTGAATCGATATCCTCAGTATTTTATTTACATCGCCTCTGTTTATGCCCACCATCCATCCATATAAGTTTCAATGATATCTCCTCTCAATCTACGTCTCTCAAGAGAGGGAAAGTTCTCAGTCTATCTTCATGTGGGAGATTCCTTGTACAGTGAATGATTTTTGTCATCTTCTCTGAATGTTCTCCAATGCATTTATATCCATTCTATAGTAAGGCGACCAAAACTGACCTGCGTAATTTAAATGAGGCCTTACTAGCGATGTATAGAGCTGTAAAATAACTTATGGACCTCTCCTACTTATACTCTTTGACACAAATCCAAGTAATCTGTTAGCTTTATTGCGCACACTTAGACAATGTTATCTTGGCTTTAGATTTCTGCTTACCATGACTCCCAAGTTTTCTTTTTTTAAATTCTATATGATGACGCTCTACATCACCTAGTTTATAACTACAAGGGTTATTTTCGTTCCCAAGGACTAGGACTTTACAGTTGTCCACACTGAACTGCATCTACCACTTTTCAGACCATGACATTAATTAAGATAACAGTTATGTTCTTGAGAATGGCGTCTTAAACAAAAACAACATCTAAAACTAACTGAAGAACATAAAAATAAAGTTACGTTCCTTGGCCCCCCATGACTGGTAAATAACTTTTTTTAGATTTCCAAATTGTAAACAAATAAAAACGATAACATAATTGTAGCTGGTTGTCGAGATGTTAAATGCATTGCTTAAGGCTAGAAATGTTACATAAATAATATTTCTTACTTTAAATTATGGTTGCTGATGTATGCTGATAATTCTGAACAGAGTGTAGATGGATGCTTTGGCCCTTGTGGGTTGAGGTAGATGGTTGAGGCTCTGGCACTGAAGTCGATGGCTTTACTGAAGAAGTAATTCATCTCTCGTCTCTTTTACCCTGCAGTACATTATACAGTTGACGGTGATGATCATAAGCAATTCTAGACCCCATTTCAGAACAGTGTTTCTAGATTTGTCAGGGTCCTCTTCGGTTGAAAAAGTTTGTTAGTTTAGCAGCAACATGGAACTGCTCACGTAACTGTTGCAATGTTAACTGTTCTTCTTCATCTTCCTCTGATATCTGCCTCCCATGTGTCTGTGCAGTGAGCTCTGGCAACATTTCTCCTGGGCTTCTGTCTTTGTCATCATCTTCTAAGGGCTCATTCATATCACCTTCTTGCATGTCTTCAAAGCCATCTCCTGGTGATCTCCTTGCCAGCTGAACTATTTCCTGCACGTGACGCTCGAGCGAGGGAAAACCTGTGGAAGTATTCGCCACACAAGGCCACAACCTTCCCCAGGCTGCATTTAATGTTGATTGGGGTATTTCATTCCAGGCACTGCTAACATAGCTGATGGCATCTACAATGTTAAATTTATGGGAAAAGTTTGGTACGTCAGGTCGAAGTCAGTGTTCCATCGATGCTACAAGTTCCCCGTCACTTTTGTCCCTTTTCGTGTGTAGTTACACTTGAAGTACCTAATAACTCCACGATCCAGTGGTTATATTAAAGACGAATTTGGAGGTAAAAATACAACTTTTGCATGTAGGTGCACATGTGTATGGAAATTATCAAGAGTGAAGTGAACCTTGAACGAAAGGTTCTTCCTGGGTCAATAAATAGTTCCCCTGTCATCCATGCTGACTAGTTTGACTTAGAAATTACCGGTGAGGTAGTTTTATCTACACATATCAAAGCACGAGGAGTCTTGGAGAGGTATGTACGGACAGGTATGAATGGATCACTGAGACGTGAGGCGGGATAAAATATATATATATATATATATATATATATATATATATATATATATATATATATATATATATATCGAACCCGGACACTCACCATGTGAAGCGAGAGCTTTTGCCACCAGGCCACGGTGTGCCGTCTAATTTTCAAGGGAGTTCGGCTTATTAGGCACGACACACACAGACTGTCGCTTTGGAGAGAGATGTCTGCCTATTCTACTGATAAGGTTAGGGTAAGGTTAGGTTAAGTTAAGTTAGGTTAGGTTAAGTTAGGCTAGGTTAAGTTAGGTTAGGCTAAGTTAGGTTGTTAGGCTGGGTAAGGTTAGGTTAGATTAAGTTAGGTTAGGTTAAGTTTGGTTAGGTTAAGTCAGGTTAGGTTAAGTTAGGTTAGGTTAAGTCAGGTTAGGTTAAGTTAGGTTAGGTTAGATTAAGTTAGGTTAGGTTAGATTAAGTTAGGTTAGGTTAGATTAAGTTAGGTTAGGTTAAGTTAGGCTTGGCTAAGTTAGGTTAGGTTAAGTTAGGTTAGGTTAAGTTAAGTTAGGTTGTTAGGCTGGGTAAGGTTAGGTTAAATTAGGTTAAGTAAGTTAGGTTAGGTTATGTTAGGTTAAGTAATTAGGTTAGGTTAAGTTAGGTTAGGATAAATTAGGTTAGGTTAAGTCAGGTTATAGATGAATGGTTCAGAGAACCGACAAGTTACAAATTAGACACATATGCAACATTTGGGTATCTTTATTGAGGAAACGTTTCGCCACACAGTGGCTTCATCAGTCCAATACAAAGTAGAAAGGTGTAAGGAGAGTAGGAGTTTTGAGGTAATCAGTCCCTCGTCCTGGAGTCGATGTGTTCAGTCCATCAATCTTGTAGAATAAAGATACCCAAGTGTTGCATATGTGTCTAATTTGTAACTTGTCGGTTCTCTGAACCATTCATCTACATCCTGTCTGACACAGCAACATCTTGGGATCTTAATACAAACGAATTCTTCAACACTTGTCCAACCTTCGGACGAAGACCTACTTCGACTAGTGGATGGTACCACTATGATCCCGCCTCCTGCTGCTTCGCCTCACCTGACTACAGTATATAAGCCACCTCTACGGACATATGCTGTACTTTCTACAAGATTGATGGACTGAACACATCGATTCCAGGCCGAGGGACTGATTACCTCAAAACTCCTCCTCTCCTTACACCTTTCTACTTTGTATTGGACTGATGAAGCCACTGTGTGGCGAAACGTTTCCTCAATAAAGATACCCAAATGTTGCATATGTGTCTAATTTGTAAGTCAGGTTAGGTTAAGTTAGGTTAGGTTAAGTTAGGTTAGGTTAAGTTACGTTAGGTTAAGTCAGGTTAGGTTAAGTTAGGTTAGGTTAAGTTAGGCTTGGCTAAGTTAGGTTAGGTTAAGTTAGGTTAGGTTAAGTTAAGTTAGGTTGTTAGGCTGGGTAAGGTTAGGTTAAGTTAGGTTATGTTAGGTTAAGTAAGTTAGGTTAGGTTATGTTAAGTTAAGTAAGTTAGGTTAGGTTAAGTTAGGTTAGGATAAGTTAGGTTAGGTTATGTTAAGTTAGGTTAGGTTAAGTTAGGTTAGGATAAGTTAGGTTAGGTTATGTTAAGTTAGGTTATGTTAAGTTAGGCTGGGTAAGGGCAGAGGTGTGCTAGCCACCATACAATCCTCGCCAAATGCCACTTGGCCGAATGACACTGAAATATACGAGACAGGAATAAGTGTAGCAAAAATAATTACTTTCTTGGCTTGTGAGAAAAGAACTACCCCTGGAGACGTCTTATTTAAGTAGAAGTGCATCCTCCTCCTCTTTCATCTGACCATTCTCTCTCTCTCTCTCTCTCTTTAATTTTTCGTTTTAATGTTTCATTCTCTTCTCTCTCTCTCTCTCTCTCTCTCTCTCTCTCTCTCTCTCTCTCTCTCTCTCTCACTCTCTCTCTTTGTTTTACACAAGGTTTGGCAAGGATCCCTAGCGCTTTTTTTCTCTCTCTCTCTCTCTCTCTCTCTCTCTCTCTCTCTCTCTCTCTCTCTCTCTCTCTCTCTCTCTGCCTCTTCTGTCTGTCTCTGTCTGTCTGTCATGTCTGTATGTCTGTCTGTCTGTCTGTCTGTCTGTCTGTCTGTCTGTCTGTCTGTCTGTCTGTCTGTCTGTCTCTCTCTCTCTCTCTCTCTCTCTTCTCTCTCTCTCTCTCTCTAAGGATCATAATTTAGATGACAGTCACTGGCACAATAGTCATTCAATGGGCACTTAGCAACATAGCACAGACATATATTCAGGGAACAGGTAGCCATTCAGAGAATATACAACCATTCAGAGGGTTACCTAATCAATCAGATAATTGTCATTCAGGATACAAGGACACACACGAGAGCAGGTTCAGTAAAGCGTCGAGAATCACACACCACACAAACAGGCTTAGAGTAATTACATTATTGAAAGCCAGTTACAGTTACAATATTAATTACTCTTTCCGATTTGCAGTTAAAATTACTCGTTCAGAAAAATAAAAATTACATTTACACTTACATGATATTTTTTTATTAAGTTATTTTCATCATTTGCATCTAATTTATACTAATGTTGAAATTTTTGTTAAATTTTCGAAATAATATGTAAGCACTTTATTTCATATTTTGTATTTAAATGTCAGTTCTTAAATAATATACAAGAATATCATTAGTTACATTTTTCAGAGTCAAACAGAACATGTACATAATATTTTTTGAATTTGATGATGGTATACCTGGAGTATACCTGGAGAAAGTTCCAGGGGTCAACGCCCCTGCGGCCCGGTCTGTGACCAGGCCTCATGTTGGATCAGAGCCTGATCAACTAGGCTGTTACTGCTGGCCGAATACCGACAAGTTTATTAGGCACATTGTTCCAGACTATGGAGCAGAGCTCTTCCCCAGGCTGAGGGACTGACCACCTTATATCTCTGTGGCTTTTGCTGCTGCCTCTGTATTCGACTGAAGAAGCCTACTGTGTAGGCGCAACGTTTCGGAACAAAGATGCCTAAATGATGTACATGTGTCTTACTTAATAATATTTGTTACAAAAAATCAATAAACGATCCAGAAAGATTTCACATAGGTAAATAAATTTGGTTAAACATAATATACTTTACAATGTTAGATCTAAGATAAAATGTTTAGTATTTTTACTGCAGTTTGAACGAAGAAACCACATGTAGAAACTGAATATAATTCGAGGATTTGTTGCAATCAATTGTTGCAGAACGTTGCAAAAGAGTTACTTCATAACGTGCAAAATAATGAAAATAATATTGACTTTCATGGTGCACAGACTTATATATCACAGTTCATTAAGATTAAAGTATTGAAGATACTCGTAAATTTCTGGGCTGCACTTCATCAGAAGGTTGCAGGTCCGAGCTGCGCCCTACTGGAGTCTACCTGGAGTCTACCTGGAGTCTACCTGGAGTCTACCTGGAGTCTTCCCGGAGGGTATTCCGGGGATCAGCGCCCCCGCGGTACGGTACACGACCAGGCCTGGGAGAAAGTATTTCCTGTATGCTAAATACTCTCTCTGACGATGCTGAAGTGGCTGTGTAATTCATCATTTCTCTTGTTCTTTTCTTCAGAGGCTGCATCTTTGGAGGAGGATCCTTCTAATAATCTAAGGGATCCATACAGCATATGTGCTAATAATCCAAGGGATCCATACAGCATATGTGCTAATAATCCAAGGGATCCATACAGCATATGTGCTGTATTCTTATCAAGATTGATGGACTGACTACATCGACTCAAGGTTGAGGGACTGATTACCTCAAACTCTTCCTGTTCTTCACCATTCTCCTTTGTATAGACTGATGAAGCCACTGTGTGGCGAAACGTTTTCTCAATAAAGATATCCAAGTGTTGCATATGTGTCTAATTTATCCACTTGTTGGTTCTCTGAACCATTCATCTACATTCTCTTTATGTTACAACGTTTCAAGTGTATGGTGAGGTTTGAAGTAGTCTTCACAGAAGCCTTAATCTACTTTCTGCACTTAGCTACGTTTCTCTCACGACCTGACTCTTCTTGACAGAGACAAAAATAATTCAAAAGGTCGTCTGATAATGAAACTTCCACTGAAATTTCCATTCTTATTAAATTCAATCCACTGTTGCTCCAACCTGACAATAAACGGTGTTTTTAAAGGGAGAAGCAAAACTTTCCCAGACAGTTCAGTTGACTGAACTAACAGAATACTTTAGAAATGTTTGACACTGGAACAACATACCATTACATTACTGGTCTTCCACATTCACCCTTCACATAAGAAATATTCAACAATATTAAGCGATATCACTCAGATAACAGAGGTGAAAAATATAATTTAAAAACGAGAAGATTAAATGATAGTATTGGTGATGGAGTAATAGCATTTCCATTACCCTCTTTTGTTTCTCACTGACCTTCCTTGACCTTTGTTCTCACGACGCTGCATAAAATATGACAAAAGAAAACGTGAGACCCAACGAAATTATACAAGTCCTTAATACCAAAATAATCTTACTCATTAATATCATACAAAAATATAACTTTCGACCCAAACAAGTATATCCAATATTTTTTGTTCATGAAACAATACGACTATTCATCAACAATTCTGGACTCTGCCTGAGGGAGGAGTCCAGTCCTAGAGTCCGGAAAAACATGACTCGCGACAGTACGTGACTCAGACAACGAGAATCACATCAGAATGTACAGTTATGTACTATTTGACGTGAATGTACAGTTATGTACTATTTGACGTGCATGTATAGTTATGTACTATTTGACGTACATGTACAGTTATGTACTATTTGACGTGCATGTACAGTTATGTACTATTTGACGTACATGTACAGTTATGTACTATTTGACGTGCTTGTACAGTTATGTACTATTTGACGTGCATGTACAGTTATGTACTAATTGACGTGCATGTACAGTTATGTACTATTTGACGTGCATGTACAGTTATGTACTATTTGACGTGCATGTACAGTTATGTACTATTTGACGTGCATGTACAGTTATGTACTATTTGACGTGCATGTACAGTTATGTACTATTTGACGTGCATGTACAGCTATGTACGTGCATTTGCTTACATTTTGTCATTAGCCCATCACAGTGCCACAGCCTATCACAGCGCCACAGTCCATCACAGTGCCATAGTCCATCACAGTGCCACAGCTATACGATGTAATTTTAGGAGGTATAAGCTTGACACCAGTAAATTACATTTACCACGACAATTACTTTTTAATATAAAACATTAATTACAATTACCAAAAATGTAATTAATTACATTCATCTTCGACTGCAATTAAAATTACCACAAGCCTCCACATAAACGGCTAATTAAGGCCTGTTGTGCCACTTAACAAACTAATTAGCCAAATATCAAGGAAAATACTCTGTACACAAATAATCATAACTCTGCCTTTACACAAATAATCCGCACATAGGACAAAGAAGCCTACGACTTTGTAAATGATCCAACTTAATATCAAATCAAAAATCAAAATCAAAATTTTTATTTTGGTGTTGTATACAAACTGCAGTTTACAAATATTAAAGTATTGTTAGACGCAATAAAAACCACTAATATGCATGAGCATTTCGGACCGAAACGTCGTCGTCAGCTTCTAATGTAATAACGTAATATTATTACATAAGAATAATGTAATAAAGTCTTACGCCGAAATGCGACTTTCTAAAATATAACATTCATATTTGTTCATATATTTAATATTACATTGCGAGTATCATCGTTAATAGCTTAAATGAGGATAATCAGCTTTATAATATTAAATATTCAATTTCATCTTACCCATTATTATTATATGTATATATTAATATGATTAATTATTTTGGTTGGGAAATGGATCGTTCACCATGGGTGACGACCAATTAATGTATGGGTGACGATCAATTAATGTATGGGTGACGATCAATTAATGTATGGGTGACGACCAATTAATGTATGGGTGACGATCAATTAATGTATGGGTGACGATCAATTAATGTATGGGTGACGATCAATTAATGTATGGGTGACGACCAATTAATGTATGGGTGACGATCAATTAATGTATGGGTGACGACCAATTAATGTATGGGTGACGATCAATTAATGTATGGGTGACGACCAATTAATGTATGGGTGACGACCAATTAATGTATGGGTGACGACCAATTAATGTATGGGTGACGACCAATTAATGTATGGGTGACGACCAATTAATGTATGGGTGACGACCAATTAATGTATGGGTGACGACCAATTAATGTATGGGTGACGACCAATTAATGTATGGGTGACGATCAATTAATGTATGGGTGACGACCAATTAATGTATGGGTGACGACCAATTAATGTATGGGTGACGATCAATTAATGTATGGGTGACGACCAATTAATGTATGGGTGACGACCAATTAATGTATGGGTGACGACCAATTAATGTATGGGTGACGACCAATTAATGTATGGGTGACGACCAATTAATGTATGGGTGACGACCAATTAATGTATGGGTGACGACCAATTAATGAATGGGTGACGACCAATTAATGTATGGGTGACGACCAATTAATGTATGGGTGACGATCAATTAATGTATGGGTGACGACCAATTAATGTATGGGTGACGACCAATTAATGTATGGGTGACGACCAATTAATGTATAGGTGACGACCAATTAATGTATGGGTGACGATCAATTAATGTATGGGTGACGACCAATTAATGTATGGGTGACGACCAATTAATGTATGGGTGACAAATGTATGGGTGACGATCAATTAATGTATGGGTGACGACCAATTAATGTATGGGTGACGACCAATTAATGTATGGTGACGACCAATTAATGTATGGGTGACGACCAATTAATGTATGGGTGACGACCAATTAATGTATGGGTGACGACCAATTAATGTATGGGGCGACCACATTAATGTATGCTGACGATCAATTTACGTCATGGGTGAGACTTTATGGGTGACGACCACTTAATCTGGATCTCTGTCTTCCATGGTTGCTATGTTGAGACTATTCAGTATAGATTACCGCTTTGAAGGTGACGACAACATTGGGGACACTTTAATTATGTGAGAAATTCTCATGGTTGACGACATTAATGTATTTTGGTGAATTAATTAATGTTAAACTTTGAAAGACCAATAAGCTTGCGTTTATCAATTTATGTATAAGGACACCATTTTGAATGTGTCATAAGGTGTATCAATTAATCGTAAGTGTTTACGATCAATTTAATGTAAGGTACGACCAAAATAGGGTAAACCATAATGTATGGGTTATATTAATGTTTTTTGATGACGATTTATTTTTACTAAGGTGAACGACACAGATTAATGTATGGGTGACTACCGATTCATGTATATCAAGTGACGACTCAATTAATGAAGTGCACCAATAAATGTAATAAGCATTGCCAATAAATGTATGTGACATTTCCTTTAATATGATTGACACAATTATTAAAGTACGACAATCAATGTCATGTGACGGGCTCACCATTATGTTGGGTGACTACCATTAATGTTGTGACGGGCTCACTTAATGTATGTGAGGACTCACTTCATGTTATGAGGACTCACCAATTAATGTTGTGACGACTCACATTCATTTGGTGACGGGCCAATTAATGTATGGGTGAGATCAATTATGAGAGTAACAAGATTAAATACAGTTTATTGAAAACAATTAATGTATGGGTGACGATCAATTAATGTATGGGTGACGACCAATTAATGTATGGGTGACGATCAATTAATGTATGGGTGACGATCAATTAATGTATGGGTGACGATCAATTAATGTATGGGTGACGATCAATTAATGTATGGGTGACGACCAATTAATGTATGGGTGACGACCAATTAATGTATGGGTGACGATCAATTAATGTATGCGTGACGACCAATTAATGTATGGGTGACGATCAATTAATGTATGGGTGACGACCAATTAATGTATGGGTGACGACCAATTAATGTATGGGTGACGACCAATTAATGTATGGGTGACGACCAATTAATGTATGGGTGACGATCAATTAATGTATGGGTGACGATCAATTAATGTATGGGTGACGACCAATTAATGTATGGGTGACGATCAATTAATGTATGGGTGACGACCAATTAATGTATGGGTGACGACCAATTAATGTATGGGTGACGACCAATTAATGTATGGGTGACGACCAATTAATGTATGGGTGACGATCAATTAATGTATGGGTGACGACCAATTAATGTATGGGTGACGATCAATTAATGTATGGGTGACGACCAATTTATGTATGGGTGACGACCAATTAATGTATGGGTGACGACCAATTAATGTATGGGTGACGACCAATTAATGTATGGGTGACGATCAATTAATGTATGGGTGACGATCAATTAATGTATGGGTGACGACCAATTAATGTATGGGTGACGACCAATTAATGTATGGGTGACGACCAATTAATGCATGAGTGACGACCAATTAATGTATGGGTGACGACCAATTAATGTATGGGTGACGATCAATTAATGTATGGGTGACGACCAATTAATGTATGGGTGACGACCAATTAATGTATGGGTGACGACCAATTAATGTATGGGTGACGACCAATTAATGTATGGGTGACGACCAATTAATGTATGGGTGACGATCAATTAATGTATGGGTGACGATCAATTAATGTATGGGTGACGACCAATTAATGTATGGGTGACGACCAATTAATGTATGGGTGACGATCAATTAATGTATGGGTGACGACCAATTAATGTATGGGTGACGACCAATTAATGTATGGGTGACGACCAATTAATGTATGTGTGGCGTCACCTATGCACTACTCGCCTGACGCGAGCTGACGTCTTGGGTGAGTCTGGTGGGTTACGCAGTACGTCACTTCTCTGGATCTCGTGGTCTTCCTGGTTTGCTCATTTTGAGAAACTATCTCGAGTATAGCATTATTCTCTGCCTCTTAGAAAGTGCGAACACTTGTGACACTTTCACTTAGTAGAAGTTCTCCTGCGTTTAAGAGACTTTAATTATTCTGGTTGAATTATAAGATGTTAAAACTTTGAACGTCTCTGGGAATAGAGACTCTGCAAGTTTATCAATTCTATGTATAAAGACCCATCCATTTAGAATGGATGTCATTGTAAAGTGTTTATAATTTAAAAGTCTGTTAAGTGTTGGTATCTAATTGATAAGTAAAAGGTACCCTTAAAATACCTTAAAACCATAATGTTATATATGTTATATTAATGATATATTTTATGATTTTTTTTCGATCTCATTTATACTAAAATTGAATCTGCACAAAAGATTAAACAGTATATATAATTTCTTACTACGATTTCCCATGAGTATATTTCATATTGAGGATCCCCTCAATAGGAGCGAAACGTTGCATCAATAAAATGTCAAAATAAAACATTGCCACAGTAAAATGTCGCATTACTTGTACATGTGTCCTTTTAACATATTCTTTTTTACACTATTATTCATCACATCATGCGAGTCAAATGTCCTCATTTCTTGAGGACTCACCTTCATTTCTTGAGGACTCACCTTCATTTCTTGAGGACTCACCTTCATTTCTTGAGGACTCACCTTCATTTCTTGAGGACTCACCTTCATTTCTTGAGGACTCACCTTCATTTCTTGAGGAAATATTGAAGATTTATGAAGTAACATATGATTTAAAATACTCAGTTTCATTGAAAAAAAAGATATAAAATCGCCAAAGCTACATAAAACCATATTCAACCAAAAATATATTGCTACTGTTATATCATGACAACTTTCTTAATATACCTTCTCTAATTAAAAACTTCAGAATTCAAGTTGTATTTAAAAATCCTGATATAATAAAAACTATCTGATTAAGAATTCACCCAAATATCCTGATGGTTGTGTCTATAAGATTCCCTGTACAAAATGCAAAAAAAAAAAAATTATTTTGAGTAAACTGGAAAGTCTTATATTACGAACACAGGTGTGGTCTAATTGCCTGTACACCTGGTTGTAGCACGGTAACCAATGCAGAAACGATGAACTAGCAAAAGGCACCAGAGAGTAAATACTTTCAACAGACAGCAAGCCATAATATATACAATATTTACAGAGTATATGGACAGTAAGACAATTATACAAGACACGGTGAGAACCACGTTCGACTAGACTTGGAAGTAAGTCTGCCAAAGCTGATTCACGACTGTACCACATCGCTTCACAATTTGGCTGACTTCCTTCATTATACCCTTAGCACCTGGTTCACTGGTCGGGAGGTCATGCCTAATTACAGCATTAGAACTGGACAAGAACCTAGTGCTTTGTTTATTCATGTAAGATATTTTAACCACGCTAAAGATTGTCAAAAGGCCGAAAAAGTTGTATCAAGTAAATTCATGATGGAACGAAATATAATAGAATCAAGATTAAAAAAAATAGTGTTGACTGCAGTATAACTTCAAGTTCAGCACTGCATAAATTAGATTAATTTATAATGAATCTAACTTATGAAAATTCTATTCAATTATAATAAACAGAATTTGTGAGGATTATAAACTATGTTGACAAAATTCCCTTTTGCCTGACATGTCACTCTTATAAATTTATCTGACATGTCACTTGACTTAAAGCTTCAATGGAAAAGAAAATCCCACACTCAGTGAGTAGTGTTATATACGAGGTCACATGTGAGGTCACATGTGAGGTCACACACACAAATATATTAAACACCAGTATTTATGTGTTAGCAATAGTATAAAAAATAGCTACAACATATTTTATTATACAGCACACCTGGGTTAATATAGTATTTTAAATAATTTAATATACCAATTGCAAAAATTCCGTAAAACATAATTATATAGAGTAAGTCTTACACATTTATTCACCCACCAGATATATTTCTTATGAGGAGATATAATTGGTGCATTACAGTTACTGACCTGTTATCAAGACACTTCCCTAACAATATATACGGTCACCTTTTACAATGATGTTGATCTTTTTTTATGGGTTTGGATGTAATATCTGAACGGCAATTACTTTGTGTCTGCATATATAAATCTACTTTAAAAACCCGGATGTACAGACAGTACCAGCACTTAATTTTGTCAACCACTTGCCATCGTTGTTACAAGCTGCGTTAATTCTTTCGTGAAAATAGTCTTCCTTGTTTACTACGTCTGAGTTGCAAGATGTCACTTCTGCCCAGTAGAGAGTGTTGGGAAACTTTTTTTTCCATCTGTACAAGATGTCAGTATTCAGTAAACATAGTTGCAACAGCTAGACTTAAGCCAGCTTCTAGACTCCAGCTAGCTGCTAGTCTACAACCAGCTGCTTGACTAGTCAGCTGCTAGTACAATTCTTACTTTACCAAATTCCTAGACTCGTGAAAAAAAGGCGAGATTTTTGGTTCATAATTGTGAGATGTTTGTCCAAAAGAGTCTTCCCCAAAGTGGTCAATAAGGGTCGATGGGACTGTTGAAGGGGTCGATCAACTGCTGGGGATCAAAAGGGGTCAGTACATGGTTGAAGCTGATTGTAGCCATCCACGGTGCCCCGTGGTCTGGTGGCTAAAACGGGTTCGATTCCCGGCGAGGGTAGAAATATTGGGCGTGTTTCTTTACACCGGTTGTCTATATTCCCCATCAGTAAAATGGGTACCTGGATGTTAGTCGACTGGTGTGGGTCGCATCCTGGGACTAAACTGACCAAATTTGCCCGAAATTCTCTGCATAACAAGCGTCTTTCTATATAGTAATATGACAATGATGTCAGCTAGGCCTGTATACCTTGTACATGTACTTCTATAAATAATTTTTTATTGCTATTATTATTACAAAGCCTAGGCACGGTATCCATCAGAAAGCCTGACAACATGTCCACTGTACCTCATATTCTTTTGTGCCTTCAAACCAATTCTTAGTTAATGTCTTGAAGCCGATTCCCTATGCCTTAGTTTATCCTAGTGCCATAGAGAATGTCTTTCGCCTATTAGCCAATACCTCCTGCCTCACATGTAATCCCTTCTGCCCTAGAGCAGCGTTTTCCAACCTGGGGCACATGTACCCCTATGGCGTACATGTACCCCCATGGCGTACATGTACCCCCATGGCGTACATGTACCCCCATGGCGTACACTGCTGTACAAATGTACACTGTTCATTGTACAGCAGTGTACACCATGAGTAATGTAGAACATAAGTAAGATCAAGAGATGGGATGAGCGGGGAAGTGGGGGACAGTGGAAGAGTAGATTGGTGAGAGGAAGGTTTTTGAGAGGTAGAGAGAATACCAGGGCTTTAACCTAGTAAATCAGGTGATAAAGAGAGCAGTCAACTAGGCAAGCTCTCCTCTCTCTTTCATGTTACAAAGTTACATATATTTAGCACTTCAAAATTAATAAACTCGTAAAAATCATACCGAATGCGTTTGGTATGACACAGATCAAATCTCAAAACACCTGAACAGGATATGCTTTGTGCAGGGGTTCAAGTTTCCCCTCGTATTAATGAACTTGTTCCAAAAAACAGACTCAATCATCTCAGTATAAGTATTTAGTTTTTAGCATATTATTTTGACAAGTTTTTTTTTACTTTTACTCATTTGTAGTTAAGACACATGGGCAACTTTATTCTGAAACGTTTCGCCTACATAGTAGGCTTCTTCAGTCGAGTACAGAAAGTAGGCAGGAGCAGTAGAGATGTGAAGACGATGTAATCAGTCCATCAGCCTTGAAGACGTAGTTTTGAGGTGGTCAGTCCCTCAGCCTGGAGAAGAGTTCTGTTCCATAGTCTGAAACAATGTGAAGATCAAGCGACAGTGTTGAGACTTATATACTTCGGAAAGATCAAGATATTATATAAATTCACTGGGTTCAAGTCAGCGATGTTATCAATAGTATAAAATCTTTATATAATCTCTACACTTACATATTTCAAAATAAAATAATATAAAATCAATATAATTTTATAAATTTTTGATACTTAATTTTTAGGGGTACAATGGAATCTGTAAGAATGCCCATGGGGTACAGATAGAAAAAAAGATGGGAACCCCTGTCTTAGAGTCTATCATCCCTTGTCCTTCAGCTGTCTTCCTTGTATTAGAGCTTTGCCTTAGAGCTTCTGCACTTCTTAAAGCGTATTAGCTGTGTTTTAAAATCTATCCTCTATTCTTTAGTGCTTATTGCTTCTCCTTTAGCATCATTGTTTTCAAGCCTCTTCTATTTGTCTTAAAGCCTATGATCTTTGTCTTAGATCCTATTTCCTTTGTATTAGAACCTATTCCCTTTACCTCAGGTAAAGTGTTTCCAGTGGGATCGTGTCGGGTAAATACATTTGAATGTGATTCCCAAACACAACCAGCAAAGTTGGGCCATTCAAGAACTTTCCGAGGGAAACAAGTTGGCACATTGCTTAAACTTAGTAAAGCCAACGGTGAGCCTACAGTTCTTGTTGTAGTTGTAGCAGATGTTAACACCAGAGGCAACTCTTGTATTTATTCTACATGGCCTCAGGATGGAGGATTGAGCAGAATGTAGTCGTTTTAATATATATATATATATATATATATATATATATATATATATATATATATATATATATATATATATATATATATATATATATATATATATTTACTATGTTATGGAAAACTTGAGAAAATAATAGCTAGAACGGAGTATACCACACAAATGAGCGAAAAAGTAATGTGAAAGACTTGGGAGTGTTAATGTCAAAGAATCTCACCTTCAAGGATCAAAACAGTGTCATTATCACATCCAAGAGGAAAATGATAGGATGGCTTATGAGAACTTTCATCTTTCATCTTTCATCTGCCACTTTTCTGACCACGAATTAAGTTTGTCTAAATCTTCCTGAAGTTCTATGACATCTATGTTTGAATCAATTATCCTACCTATCTTCGTGTCGTCGGCGAATTTGCTCATATCACTAGTAATTCCCTCATCAAGGTCATTGATATATATTATAAATAACAATGGGCCTAAGACTGATCCCTGTGGAACACCACTTGTTACAAGTCCCCATTCGGATTTAGCCCCATTTATGCACACTCTGCTTCCTATTGGTGAGCCATGACTCGATCCATGACAACACTTTTCCCCCAATGCCATGAGCTGCCACTTTCTTTAACAGTCTCCGGTGCGGTACTCTATCAAAAGCCTTACTAAAGTCTAAATAAACAATATCGAATTCTTTATCATGATCAACAGCCTCAAAAGCTTTACTGAAGAAGGTTAATAAATTAGATAGGCAGGAACGACCCCTCGTGAATCCATGCTGAGTCTCATTAATCAATTTATGGTTATCTAGATGGCTTCTAATAATAACAGCTATAATTGACTCTAGTAATTTGCCTACAATTGAGGTAAGGCTTATTGGGCGGTAATTTGACGGTAGTGACTTGTCCCCTGCTTTAAAAATAGGAATTACATCAGCCATCTTCCACATATCAGACACTACACCTGTTTGAAGAGATAAATTAAAAATGTTAGATAATGGTTCACAGAGTTCCATTTTGCATTCCTTAAGAACCCTTGCAAAAAGCTCATCAGGACCCGGCGATTTATTTTGTTTCAATCGGTCTAGTTGTTTCATGACCATTTCGCTAGTGACTGTGATATTACATAATTTATCTTCTTCTGGGCCTCTGTAAAAATTAATTACTGGGATATTATTAGTGTCTTCCTGTGTGAAAACCGAGAGAAAATAATTATTAAAAATAGAGCACATATCATTCTCCTTGTCAGTAAGATGCCCAGAGTTATTTTTAAGGGGACCTATCTTATCCCTAACTTTTGTTCTATAAACCTGGAAAAAACTTTTTGGGTTAGTTTTTGAATCCCTAGCAACTTTAATTTCATAGTACCGTTTAGCTTTTCTTATTCCCTTTTTAACGTCCCTCTTAATGTCAGTATACTGATTTATAAGATGAACCTCACCTCTTTTAATGTGCCTATAAATTCCTTTCTTCTGCCCTAAAAGATATTTGAGCCTATTATTCATCCATTTTGGGTCATTTCTACTTGATCTAATTTCTTTATACGGGATAAATGTTCTTTGGGCAGCCTGTATAGTGTTAAGAAAACTGTCATATTGATACCACTCTTCGTCACCCCAGTCCACAGTTGATAAGTGTTCTCTAAGACCATTATAATCTGCTAAGCGAAAATCTGGGACTATTACTGAATTATCCCTACTATCATACATCCATTCAATGCTAAAGGTAATTGACTTGTGGTCGCTTGAGCCGAGTTCCTCTGTAATTTCTAATTTATTAACAAGGGTTTCCTTGCTAGCCAGAACCAAGTCAAGTAGGTTATTTCCCCTTGTAGGTTCTGTCACAAATTGCTTCAAAAAGCAATCCTGAACTACTTCTAAAAAGTCGTTAGATTCTAAATTCCCTGTCAAGAAATTCCAATTAATCTGACTAAAGTTAAAGTCCCCTAGAATTACTACATTATCGTGCCTTGTGGCCTTAACAATTTCTTCCCAAAGTAGTCTCCCTTGTTCCCTATCTAAGTTTGGAAGACGGTAAATCACGCCTAAAATCAATTTTTCACACCCTTCTGAAAATTCTATCCAGACAGACTCTGTATGTGTTATTTCAGATTTTATACCCGTTTTTATGCAACAATTTAAATGATCACGGACATAGAGTGCCACCCCACCCCCCTTCCTGATACTTCTGTCTACTTGGAACAATTTAAAACCCTGAATGTGACATTCGGCAGGCATGTCCCGATTTTTCATATTAAACCATGTCTCAGTTATTGCAAAAACATCAATATTACCCGTACTTGCAACTAATCTCAACTCGTCCATCTTATTCCTAGCACTACGACTATTGGTGTAATAAATATTTAAAGACCCTCCTTTCTCTTTACCCTTCCTGCTCATTTCTGTTTTTCCCTTATACCTATTACTGTCCTTGTCACCTAGTGCCACTGGCTTTCCAATACCCCCCTTATTCTGCCTATTACTAGTTCCCCTAGAATTTATAACATTACTACACTGGGACTTCACTGGTTTCCCCCCATAACCCATACCACTATCTTTTTCTAGTTTAAAGCCCTAACAGCTCCCTCCACTGCAGTTGCCAGTGCCCCCACCCCAGACCTAGATAAGTGAACCCCATCCATGGCATACATGTCATTTCTGCCATAGAAGAGGTCCCAGTTGTCAATGAATGTTACTGCATTTTCCTTACAGTATTTGTCCAGCCAGCAATTGACACCAATTGCCCTGGACAGCCATTCATTTCCAACTCCTCTCCTTGGCAAAATACCACATATGACAGGGTTCCCACCCTTCTTCCTAATTCTGTCTATTGCTGACCTGTAGCTGCTAATCAGCTCCTCACTCCTACGTCTGCCAACATCGTTGCCTCCAGCACTGAGACAGATAATAGGATTGCTCACATTACCTCACATGATGTCGTCCAGACGGCTAACAATATCCTTCATCCCAGCCCCAGGATAACACACCCTCTGCCTCCTATTCCTATCCTTAAGACAAAATTCCCTATCCATAAACTTAATCTGACTATCCCCAACTAAAACAATGTTCTTACCTCGACTGGCGGTGTGCATGACGTTCTCGACGGTCTTTGTAGAAATGGTCTTCGCTGGGATGTCCTCACATTCGTCTTCCTTGGTCCCGTTCGTCGTGACGTTCCCAGTAGTCGACTCACATTCGTCTGGTAGCACAGAAAAGGAGTTCGAAGTTTCCACAGCAGTCTCTTTCTTCTTCGTCGTTACTACCTCTCCATTCGTCTTCTTGATCTTCAACTTCGTCCCATGCTGTCCGGTCACTGCCCATGTTCCCGTCTTGACCTGAGGACTCACAACAGGAGGACTACTACGAATCCTCTTGTTTTCCTCCGTCAATCGCCGTATCTCAAGCTTCGCTACCCTCAATTCCTCCTTAAGCTGCTGGTAAAGTTGCTCAATAGGGAGCATCCTGGCTCAGTCCACAGGGAGTACACTAGACACGTCTTCACTGAGCTATGAACAGGTCACCACTGAAAAGTCTGAAAGTACAGCACAGGGCCGTAGAGGTGGCTTATATACTATAGTCAGGTGAGGTGAAGCAGCAGGAGGCGGGGTCATAGTGGTACCATCCACTAGTCGAAGTAGGTCTTCGTCCGAAGGTTGGACAAGTGTTGAAGAATTCGTTTGTATCAAGATCCCAAGATGTTGCTGTGTCAGACAGGATGTAGAGATGGGATGGATTGTGAAGGACCTGCCTAGTATGGGCCAACAGGCCTGCTGCAGTGTTCCTCCTTTCTTATGTTCTTATAAAAAGTGACTTATTTCCATGTCTTGGCTCCGTGTTGAAACATCTTTAGAGGGAAAGTTTATCTGAGAGGGAGGGAAAGTTTATCTGAGAGGGAGGGAAAGTTTATCTGAGAGGGAGGGAAAGTGGTAATAGGAAGGAGAGAGAAGTATGTAAATAAGAAAGAAAACTTGCAATAGAGAGAGGGAAAACTATATAGAGAGAAGCAAGCTGAATAAAAGCGATAAATAAAAGATTAGAATTGGATATGTTAAGCGGTAAACAAACTCAGCGGTAAACAAACAAGCTCTTAGTCAAACACCCAAACAAACGCTTAGATAAATACTCAGATAAGAGCTCAAGAAAAGAGTTGAACAAGCAATATTTTCTTACACTTCCTTACTCTCCTCTATTCTCCTGCTTTTGCTCTTTCACCAGTTTTATTTTCTTCTTTTGATGTTGCTGTTGTTTTGACTGTTGTTGATGTTGTCCTTGTTATTGATGTTCTTCTTCATCTTCATCTTATATTTCTTATTTTTCCTATTCTTAAATAGTTTTCTTCTCGACTACCGTCGCACGAGAGAGCACAGTGCATCAGGTTACAAGAAAATAGTCAAGTGGATCCGACTATTATAAAGAAGCCTATTTTTTTTGACGTCAAAAGATACCTATAAGTTTTCCATGATGTGCAAACTTTTTTTTTTAATACAGTTGAATTTACAGGCTAAGAGTTGCTGTCCTTCCTCAGTTCATTTCAAAGCCCAGGCCTATCTGAGGTATACTACCATCCCCAGGATGCCACCCACACCAGTTAAGTAACACCCAGGTACCTCCTTATCGCTAGGTGAACAGGGGCAGCAAGCGTAGGGAAATATGCCCAACATTTCCAATCGTGCAGGAGATTGAACCACGGACCCCTCAGCATGTGAGCTGAGGGAGCTACCAACTGAGCCCTCTCGAAAAAATAGAGCAAAATGCAACTATCAAGTTCCTTCTCTTGTTTTCCACACTGAACAGAGTCCATGCCTGTGGATTTATTAATATAAATTAAATTAAAAATTTGTGAGGACCAAATGCATACATATAAAAAAATATAACCATAAAACTATATCATTTATATTCCATCAGCAAATGAAATACAAGCGTCATAGATAGCAAATGAAAAAAAAAAATATTCAGGGAATATACACGGACAGGTATATTTGTCAGTATATTCAATGAGTGTTCACTTTAAACTATGTTTTATTAATTAAAGTAACAGATATACTTGTTTGTTAATGTCTGGGTGAATTATTGCCTTAATGATCCACAATTATTAAACCAAGTGACGTCGTTTAATATCAGTCCTTGAAAAAACATTTGTAGACCCCAAAATTATGCATTCTGTAGAGACTATAATTTTATGCAGATTACCACAATGATAATAAATTATATTACCTCTCATTGTACGTCCCCAAATGAAAGATGAATACACTTACTGATAATTACTTAGCAGTGTAAGTCGCTAAACAAGAGATGAATACATGTACTGATAATTACTCATTCTGTCATTTTGTACTAAGTGTCATTCTGTCCATACGTCACTAGAACCAATGACAGGGTCAGTACTACATGTTAATTCCTCGTATAAATCATGTTCTGCACAAATTAAATTAATAATAAATGTAGAATTACCGATAATTTGTTAGGTTAATAATTTGCTTAGGTTACAAATTGGTTTAAAAAGACACGTAAGCAAACACTAGGGCATATTTATTAGAAAACGTTTCAGTCCTGGGACCTTGGTCACTTCCCAGAGCTGAAACGTTTTCTAATAAATTTGTCTAGCGCAGCGGTTCTTAACCTGGGGGTCGTGACCCCCTGGGGGGTCGTTTGGGGTTTCTCTGGGTGTTACAAAGGGTTCGGGAGAATATAATTTATTTTCATATATTTGAATTAGCCAGTTGGGGTTTTACCAGTTTGGTGATTGGCAACAGTGATCACACGTGCGGTGGTCTCCTACAGTAAAAACATCAACCAAAACAAAGTCTCTCAGTCAGTTCTTAGCTACGGTGGGGGATGTCCGTATGTCGCTCTTCTTCCGTGACTCCCAAGGCGGTTTCCTGTTTGCACTCTGTCTGCCAAGAAGCGTACGTACAATGAAGCCTTTCTCAAGAAGGGTTTCACAAGTATCATTCAGAACTCTGTGGTCAAGCCGCAATGTGTCGTTTGCATCAAAGTTTTGAGTCATGAGAGTATGAAGCCAAGCAAACTGAAGGTCCATTTTGAGTCTTGCCACTGCCATCTGGTGGACAAAATCTTGGACTTTTTCAAGCGAAAAGAAGCTTCTCTGAAGGCCAGACGTATCGATTCCACTGGTCACTTCGCTCGTCAGAATGAAGCAGCGTTGGAAGCTTCATACAGAATTGCTCTAAAAATCATGCTGACCAAGTAGCCTCATACTATTGGCGAAGACCTGATTAAGCCTCGCATTCTGGAAGCAACGAAGGTGGTTCGTGGAGAACACCAGCAAACAAGTTGAGGGTAATTTCCCTTTCGAATGATAGTCAGAAGTGGGATCTCGGACATGAGTGATGATATTCTGGTGCAGGTAGTGGCTGCTGTGAGTAGTCCAGTGTATTCATTGCAACTGGACGAGTCAACGGATGTTGCTTCATTTTGCCAACTTGTTTATGTTCGTTCCATTGGCCACAACCACTTGTGAAGAAGATATTTTCAAAATCCTTGAAGCCTTTCTCCTTAAACACGAGCTAGACTGGGAAGCACTTGTCGGAGTGTGTACACATGGGGTTCCTTCTATGACCGGTTGCAAATGCTGCTTCAAAGCCTTCGTGAAGAACGTCACTCCGCATGTCTCCTTCACTCACTGTGTAATCCATCGACATGCTTTGGCGATGAAGACTCCCCCACCTGGACTTCAAGAAGTGCTCACAGGCGTTGTAAATATTGTGAACCATATCCGAGGGAGCGCAACGACTTCAAGGATTTTTAAAGTACTCTGTGAAGACATGAATGCCGACTTCTCTGTTCTATATCACACAGAGGTACGTTTGCCCTTTCGAGGCAAAATTCTAAATAGCGAGTTATAACTTCGAGAGGAAATAACAATACTGTTGGAACGAGGTCGTACGGCGAAGGAGAATCTTCTTTACGATATTTATCTAACCTATTTTTAAAACTACACAACGTCTTAGCCTCTATGACGGTACTCGTGAAACAAACTCCCGAGTACCGTTATAGAAGCTAAGACGTTGTGTAGTTTTAAAAATAGGATAGATAAATACATGAGTGGGTGTGGGTGGGTGTGAATTTGACCTGACTAGCTTGTGCTACTAGGTCAGATGCCTCGCTTGGGCCAGCAGGCCTGCTGCAGTGTTCCTTCTTTCTTATGTTCTTATGAAAAGATGCAGGATAACTGTTTTGTAACAAAGGTTGCCGACTTGGCAGATTTCTTCTCTGAAGTGAAGCATTGTAAGGAAACCTTACATTGTAAGGAAACCTTACATTGTAAGGAAACCTTACATTGTAAGGAAACCTTACATTGTAAGGAAACCTTACATTGTAAGGAAACCTTACATTGTAAGGAAACCTTACATTGTAAGGAAACCTTACATTGTAAGGAAACCTTACATTGTAAGGAAACCTTACATTGTAAGGAAACCTTACATTGTAAGGAAACCTTACATTGTAAGGAAACCTTACAAAGCTGCGCACAGCTCGTGACAAAGTGGCAGCGTTCAACTGTAAGATTCAATTTTATTAACAGAAAAGAGTTGAGGACGGTGACAACTTTCTTCACTCAGATGACGACTCTCCTGGATTCTGTGCCAGATGCCGTATGCAGTTTCCTTGAAGAGATCTCAGCTCATCTTTTGGCAGTGAATGATGCCATCAAAAGTTACTTTCCAGGACTGGACGACCACTGTACTGATGCCTGGATCTACAGACCCTTTTCAGTCAAGGACAGTGCCATCAGTGCTACTGATGTTGCTGCTAAGGTAGAATTTCCTTCAAATTCGTGAGGATTCTCAGCTGAAAGTCGACTTTACTGATTAAGAGCTCCGACATTTCGGGCAAAAGTACAGGACGACTGTCCTATTCTTTCGATGCTGCACCGACCATGATGATCCAGTCCCAGTCAACCTATCGCTGCGAGGTTAGATTCTCAGCAATGGTAACACTGAAAACGAAGGCACGCAATAGGCTTGTGATCGATGCTGACATGAAGTGTTGCCTGTCGATCACTGCTCCTTGCTTTGATACACTTATGGCTGCAAAACAATTTCAATCCTCCCACTGAGTGAATGAGAAGTAGGTTTTGTATGAGGTTTGATAATTCTGTGGAATTCGCAATGTTCTGGTATTTGTAGAGGCTATGTGGAATTTTTCAAGGTTTTTGTTCTGTGGCATTTTCAATAAACTATGGTCTTCCTATCATTTTGTTTTATCTTACCTTTTCTCAAAGTTCACCATTTCAAAATTCATTATAGGGGTCACAGTAATACCCTGAAGAGTCTCGTGGGCCATAGGACGAAAAAGGTTAAGAACCACTGGTCTAGTGTTTGCTTACGTGTCTTTCTAAAGTAATTTGTCGGTATCTATTACTAAGATTTATACCAAGGATACAGGTGCAACTAGTGTGACATTTTATTGTGGCCTATTGTAGGGGTACTCTATTAAGTTCTCGATCAAAACAAAATATACGTAATTAGAAATAACTTAGATAACGTGTAAGTGATTATGTCTCAAACTAGAAGCATTCCTGAAATATTATGTTCGAAATGCCAAAACTCTTCGCTGACCTTTAAATACGTTACACATAATTAGTATCGACATGATACAATTCATCGGTACTTTCTAGGGCGGAAATTTGACAGCATCCCCAAGACGATCAACAGATGTCCAAGCTTCTTTCACCTCACCTCACCCCAGTAAAACTTAACTAGGCATCAAGTTGTGTTGTGCTCTAAGTTTACAAGGGTGTTACTGATTTCTTCGTAATAATTAATTTTTTTTAAAAAAGGTTATGACTATGACCATAATTTTTAAAGGAGTGGACCGGTAAGCCAGCGGAAGGTCTCAGTCAGATGTAAATGAATGGTTCAGAGAACCGACAAGTTCATAAATTAGACACGTATGCAACATTTGGGTATCTTTATTGAGGGACTGATGAAGCCACTGTGTGGCGAAACGTTTCCTCAATAAAGATACCCAAGTGTTGCATATGTGTCTAATTTATCAACTCAGTCAGATGACCAAAAGCTCCAGCTGCGGGTCATCATATGACTAAGACCCGCGTCTGGAAACACTTGTCCTGTTTCCTGACAAACCTTACCTAACCTAACCTGACAAACCTTACCTAACCTAACCTAATAAATTTTCTTCAAGCAAATCATAAATTGTTAGGAAAAGAAAATGAATAAATTTAAGCAATGTGGATATTTTGGTTCCGTATATAACAATTTTATGTAGATGAATGATTCAGAGAACCGACAAGTACCACATGTGTCTAATTTATCAACAATTTTAAGTTACTAATTCTGTGTTGGTTGTCTTAGCGACGTACTTGTCATCTTAATAAGTAATGTGAAAATATATGATAGGAAAATCACTATTTGGTGGGGAAACGTTTCGCCAGGCAGTGGTTTCTACAGTCCAATACAGAGAAGAACGGTGGAAGATGAGGCGGAATTTAAGGTAATCAGTCCCCCAGCCTGGAGTAAATGTGTCTAGTCCATTATTTCTGAGACTGATGGACTGAACACATTGACTCCAGGCTGAGGGACTGATTACCTCACACTCCTCATCTTCCACCGTTCTTCTCAGTATGGGACTGAAGAAGACACTGGCTGACTTAACGTTTCCGCAATAAACATTCCCAAATATTGCACAAGTGTCTGATTCTCCAACTTCTAAACCATTTACATCATGTAATAATCATGGTAGAATTACCAACATTTACATCATAGTATAGTTATGACTAATAATAATAATAATAATAATAATAATAATAATAATAATAATAATATAATAATAATAATATCTTTATTTACTACAAGTACATGTACAAGGTATACAGACCATAGCTGACATCAATGACATACTACTATATAGAAAGCCCCTTGTTATGCAGAACATTTCCCACAAATTAGGTCAGTTTTATCCCAGGATGCGACCCACACCAGTCCACTAACATCCAGGTACCCATTTTATACTGATGGGTTGAACAGGGACAGGGACAGCAGGTATCTTACGGAAACACGTCCCTAATGTTTTCCAGCCGTACCGGAGGAGATTCGATCTCCGGCCCTCAGAGTGTGAGCTGAGTGCGCTAGCGATCAAGCTACGGGACACCTGTTTCCTGGACACCTGTTTCCTGGACACAAGAAGATTTGGCAAAATATTAAAACTTTGCTAGAAAGGGATTTTTCACTATGAGGTTAATGTAAACAAGGTCTTCAAGGGCGATGGACTGATTACATCGTCTCCACACGTCTTCTGCTTCTACCAACTCTTCTGTACTCGACTGAAGAAGCCTACTGTGTAGTCGAAACGTTTCGGAATAAAGATACCTAACTGTTGCACATGTGTCTTACTTATCAATTGTATACCATTGTCATATTCACTTCTAATCTAGAAAATTGCCATCTTATATGCTTAGGCCTATTCGAATGTCGTAAATGCGGCTGATATCAGGTCGCTGCAAACCATATATATTTTTTTTGAAGGTGTTCGGTTTTTTATTCATTTTTGGAAGTTAGGAATCAGTTGATTTTAATTTGAACAAATATTTACTTTTCTCGTAATTTGAACAAAAATACTTTCAACGCGGCGTGTGTTCATTAATGTTCACTTTCATATATCATGTTCATTAATGTTTACTTTCATATATCATGTTCATTAATGTTCACTTTCATATATCATGTTCATTAATGTTCACTTTCATATATCATGTTCATTAATGTTCACTTTCATATATCATGTTCATTAATGTTCACTTTCATATATCAAGTTCAGTAGTGTTCACTTTCCCACATAATGTTCAGTGTTGTCTTAAATCCCACATCATCTTCAGTGGTGTATCTAATATCTTGTTCTTCACGCACTCCACAACGTTTCGCTCAATATATGAATGGTACAATATACCAACAAGTATAAAAATAGGACGCATTCGTTTCGGTCTGTTTGGATATTTATGAAATTATGAAGAGATGAAGATCTCATTCGGTCGAAACGTTGATCAACGAGACGTTGATCAACGAGACGTTGATCTCTCCAGTGGTCGTGTGAGTTTCTGGGTTCCTGCTGCGGCGCCGCTGATCATTTGTTTTAATGTAAATCAATGGAAGATGGACTGGAGGATCTGGAAGTTTTGTGCGGCTGGCAGCGAAGTGTAGTTTATCACAGTTTGTTGTTTTCTTCTCTTCCTCTATCTTTTCCAGCATTATCATCTCTCTTACCTCTGCTCCTACCCTCGCCCCAAACACCCCCTTCATTCCTACTATCATCTCTTCCCTAACCATGTTATTATCCTACTTTCACTATCACCAGGAGCCAGGAGCTATGACTCGACCCCTGCAACGACAAATAGGTGAGTACCCTGCACTCTCTCTCTCTCTCTCTCTCTCTCTCTCTCTCAAACACACACACACACACACATTCAAGCATAGCTTTCACGAACACCAACAAGGAGACATTCACGACCCTCTACACAACAATATGTCAGGCTCTTCTTGGAGTATGTAGCACCATTATGGAACCCACATCTGATAAAGTATTCATTATCACAGTACGTGATAATGAATTCTACTGTGTTGTAATATGACGTGAGCTGTTGTCTAACATTAAACCCTCCAATACTACTGCTAACTTGCGGGTTAGGTAAGGTTCGTCAGGAAACAGAACAAGTGTTTCCTGACATGGGTCTTAGTCATATGATGACCCACAGCTGGAGCTTTTGGTCATCTGACCGAGGCCTTCCGCTGGCTTACAGTTCCACCCCCCTTAAAAATTATGGTCATAATCATAACCATTTTTTTTAACTTGCAGGTGTTTTGGGCAGAGTTGAAACCTTGCCTACGATATGGTGTTGCATTTGGATTAAATGGCTCACTGGATGGATCAATGTTGCGCGAGGTGCGATCACTTCATGCTCTGTGTTGTGTATGTCATAGGTGCTTAATACCCATCATAGCCGGACCTTACATTGCATCATATAAAATCTAACCATTATATTGAAGCCGGCCCAGGTAATGCTTCAATTTTTAGATCCGAGTCGAATGAAGCCGAGGCTACTGGTGTTACTGCTTGCACCTCTCTAGAATTTGTAGCTTTTCCTCTAATTCCTGCACAAGAATTAAAAAAGCCGAGATTCTCTCATTCCTATGATACTTTAATTCTCAATCAGATATATATTCTTCAAATCCCTAGAGCGTTCAAGGGGAAACTGTGTTAATCTCCTGCAGAAGTGTCGTACCATAAAGAATCATCAAGATTTTACTTTTAACAACAACGTAATCTACAGGAGAGACCTGTAGATCCTCTCGACGACTCTGATGCCGCATCCCGTCCACAGGGAACCAGCAGGTGACGATTTTTCTGAGGTAATGCATCATTAAAGACTCGTCATGAATCTGCATAACACGTTTGCAAAGAAACCACAGAGCGGGTTTTACGACTCGCTTGCCGTGAGTTCGATCCCCACCCCTTCCGTGTTTTTCATCATAAAAGAACCTGCACTTGACAATAAGAGAAAGTGAAGTGACGTAATCACTGTGAAATCATTCGTCAACAATTCAGAACGTCAGTTTACAAGAAGCAAAAGTTTCAGGTCTTCCGCTGACCTGAAAATACAGTTCACATATCCACCACACCTGTGTTTACAAAATTAATAAAGAAAACATTAAAATCAGGACTGTATACAGTACTGGAACCACAGAAACCAAACATTTCAAAACTCGAAAACTCTCTGGCAAATCTCATCCCAAGCAAACTTATTCTTTGGATTAATTAGTGAAGTTAAAGGATGAGCAACAAATGACAAATTAAGACAAAAAGCCCAGCCACGCAGGAAAATGCATTAATGCTCTTCAAGCAGCCTAAGGTACTTCATTATTGGAGATATCTCTGCTTTGACTGTTCTTGGTAATACCCTGACCAGTGACATGGCAAAAGAAAATGAACTTGACCAGATTCGAATTAACTTTTGACAATTTTGAGCTACTTCTAGCCGAATAAAAGTGATATACTCTGTATGGCACACAGCTTCTGAGACTGTGAGAAGTAACTCTTGGGTCACAGCTGGTGGCTGCTGAAGTAGATATGCCACAGAAGTGTTCCTTGTTAAATCTTCCTTTTGTAACCCTCGTAGCTCACTGGTACGGTGCTGGACCTTCTTCCTGCCAGGACCACGGTTTGAATCCCCGTCCATTATTTTGTTTATTCGTAACATAGCATAACTCTACTCTACAATATACAGCACAACAATACACAACACAATTCACAACACAATATCACAGCAAATAATGCAACACTACATATAGAACAGCAAATCACAACACAGTGCAATGCAACACACCCCACAACATCTAATACACAACACAATGCAACACACAACACAACACTAGGAATCCTACAACACACATCATAACACACAAAGCAACACAACACAGCTTAAGAAAAACTACAATAAACATAGTACACAATGCCACACAACACAAAGCAAGAAACTCCACAACACACAACATGACAATACACAATGCAACACGACACGTCGCAACAAACACATCACCACAACACAACGCAACACACCCCACAACACACTTCCACAACAGCCAGCATCACAGCCGTGTCCACAAAGCCTTATGGGATGTAAACAACTGAGCAAATCGAAGTTGTTTTCGTCAATTAGAGTTTTAGAACATTTTAATTGACTTTTTAATGACCAATTAAAATCTTAGATGAGATTTTCTCTGCTAAAAAAAGGGAAATCCAATTTAAGTCACGCTGCGTTTAATGCTACATTACAATGTACTTTATTTTTAGTTTTAAAATTGAAACTTACCTTAAGTATTTTGTTCTATTACAAGAATTAATGATGTTCTAAAGATCAGCTAATTGAAGTTTTAATGGAAATGATATAAAACCTCATTGGTAAACGGTTTATTAATTATTTATGTAAAGTTGTTCTCTAGGGTCATTCAGGGTCTTTTACCTGTCAAGAATATTTTAATTTTTAAAATGAGGAATAAAGTCTCACTGCATATGTAAACCAGTAGAAAATAACCACAGGGAGGGCAGTTAAATTATAGCCTTTCGTGTTGCAGCCAGCACTTTTTCAATAGCTTCGAAACTGCAAGGAGCAGCTCTCCTCATGGACACACCTCCACGGACTACTTATACCCTTTGCAATTTTGCAAGCTCTTGAAAAAGTGTTGGTTGCTACACGAAAGGCCTAAAGCTATCATTGAACTCACCACTGTGGTTGTTTTGCATCACATATCGCTTATCCGCGATTATATAATTCGTACAAACGTTTACATCCCACTGTATGTACGCAGACTGGCAGATAATAATAAAAATAATAAAAATCTTTATTTCTACAAACACATGATAAAACTTATACATACCATAGCTGACATCAATGACATACTATATAGAGTCCCTTGTTAAGTAGAGCATTCGGGCAAATTAGGTTAATTTTGTTCCTAGGATGCGACCCACAACAGCTGGCTAACACCCAGGTACCTACTTACTGCTAGGTGAACATGGACAGCAGATGGTCTAATTTGCCCGAAATGCTCTGCATAACAATCGGGTTTCTATATAGTAGTAAGGGGACTCGAACCTACGAACCTTGGAACAAGGTACGCAGTGCTTTACCACCGTAGCACACTGGTCCAATACCTTGGCGCCCAGCGTTAGCTGGGCACCAAGGTTCGTAGGTTCGAGTCTCGTTCGGCCTGAGATTAATGTTTGTGAACATTTCGCCTGTTCTACGGGTGTGTATCAATGGTCTACAATATCGACAAGATGAAGAATTAGACACATGTGCAACATCTGGGTATCTTTCCTTTGTAGACGTTACGCCATCCAGTGGCTTTATCGATACAATACAAGGGCATAGTGTGAAGACTGTAGAACTATATACTGAAGACAGTTAAAGACGAAGTAATCAGCAGGTGATGAGCACCTTAATATTGAAAGATTGGCAGTGACGTACCTGTACAGGAATGCCAAAAACTTGGTCTGTGGAGTCCCGTATAAATTTAGAAGGTGATGCCCAGGCTTAGCAATTTCCTGCTTTTGATGTTGACGTTACTGAATCTGGAAATGAGATCTCCACAATGAAGCAGATGAGAGTGACTGATAGTACCTAGCAGACTGAGTAGGTTTCTCAGCCAAAACATCGGTAATTCACACACAGTTCGCACCAAGAATATATTTATGACGATGTTTCGGTCCTTCATGGATTACTGTCAACTCAGCGAGAAAAATCAGAGACTAGATGAACAGTCTAGAAGATGGTAAGGAAAGAGGGAAGTGATAGCCATGGTAGTAGTAATAGAATTAGCAGTAGTAACAGTAGTGTTAGTAGCAGTAATAATAACAATAATAATAGCAGGAGCAACAATAGTTGTAGTATATAAGTGAACAATACTTATACAAAAGCGAGGAGCTGTTTGTCACATTTATGGATTTAGAAAAGCCAATAGATAGGGTGGATAGGGATTCAATATGGCAGATGATGCAGATAAATGGAATAAATGATAGGTTACTAAAAGCGGATTTTTTATGCAAATAATAAAGTTAGGTGAGGGTATGTAGGAGAGAGATTACTTTCCAGTAAAAGTAGGTATTAGACAGGGATACCTGATGTCACCATGGTTGTTTAACATATTTATAGATGGGGTTGTAAGAGAAATGAATGTTCGGGTGTTGGGAAGAAGTGTGGGATTAAAGGATAATAATGAATCTGATGCAAAATGGGAGTTGTCACAGTCGCTTCATGATACAATTCTTTTTGTGAGATTCTAAAGAGAATTTGCAAAGGCTGGTGAAGAAATATGGTAGGAAAAAACAAGGCAGTGAAGGAACAAAAATTAATAGATAAATGATTAAGAGAAACAACAAGTTGATAAATTAGATACATTGGAACACTTAGGTATCTTTATTATGGAAATGTTTCGCCAACCAGTGGCTTCATCAGTCCAATACAGAGAAGAATGGTGAAGATCAAAAGAAGTTTGAGGCAATCAGTCCCTCAGCCTGGAGTCGATGTAATCAGTCCATTAGTCTTGATAAGAATACAGCATATGCGCGAAGGGGCTTATATACTGCAGACAGATGAGGTGAAGTAGTCGTAGGCGTTGTCACCTTGGATAAATCCATAGGTGGAGCGGTTAAAATGTTCTATATTAGATAAAACTAATTATTTTCTGAGAAAAGATAGAATAAAGTATTAAGCATCATAAGTCATTAGAAATATTATAAAAAAGGAAGCAAAATATGAGAAAGGGTGATAATTAAGGAGACTCAACAAGGTTCAGGTAGGTTCACCAGGACTGGTCCTGGTCCGGGTCTTCTCCACGAGGTGTACCAGCATTCAACAAGGTTCAGGTAGGTTCACCAGGACTGGTCCTGGTCCGGGTCTTCTCCACGAGGTGTACCAGCACTCAGCGACATCTTGTTCACATATCCTCAATTACATAAAATAGAAAACCAAACTCACCTAAAAAGTTGGGATAAACTAAAGTAAATTGAAAATAAACAAGTTGATAGCAGAATCTTTGTCATCGCGTCCAGGTTTAATTTTTTTTTATCATATGAGCTCTATAATTCGTAAATTCCAAAGTATTACCAGCTTTAACTATAATTTTAAAAATATCTGGAGTTAGTGTTTGACTGTTGGATTCAGAATGATATCTGATAGCTGAGTGCGGTTGTTTTGAAGGAGCTGTAAGAATATTGTATGTTAAACTCCCATGATCACAAATTCAAACTGACCTAAAGTGGTGGTGATTTAACCTGCCAAAGATACTTGTAACCCAGCCGGAGGCTGCTTATTTTGTTGGATGTACCATAGACATGTGGCTCCTCCTGCATGATAGAATGATGATAGATGGACTGACTGGTGTCAAACTCCCTGAGTCTTATGTCAATAAAGTTCAGCTGAAGTTCTTTTCGTATTATTCTCAAACTGCTAACTGACAAGCCAAGATTGTAATCTACTCCCTCTTTGAAGGCATCTACGTAACTTAGCCAATTTACCAGTTCTATGATGCATCTGAAGACCAATGTGAGCTGGAATCCACAGAAGGTGGACTCTGACTCCACTGTCCACAATGCTACCATACCTGTGTCTGGCTTCTGACACAAGCATGCCACAGTTTTTGCTTAATGAGCTAAGAGCATATATATATATATATATATATATATATATATATATATATATATATATATATATATATATATACACGTACTGAGTGAGACACATTTGAGGAAGTGTTAAATACACCGTTTGAAAAGCACGGACACAATGATCACTATAAAACACTGCCCCAACACCTACGGTCAAACACTATTCAACTTGCTACAAGCAGATATCAGATATATTACAGGGAGAAACTGAATCACGATCCCTGCCAAGTGCTAGACCAACCAGGCTGTGACTAGATATATAGGCCAGAGGGCCGCCAGTATCAATAGCCTGGATGAACAAGCAATCACCAGAAAAGCCTGGCCCCTGGCCAGGTTGTGGGGATGGTAAATCTCTCGGAACAAGTCACAGGTGTACATCAAAGGCACACTATTTCTCATGTTAACTGTAAATATATTTATACAAGATATCTTTATTCAGTAAAGATACCCGAATAAAACTGATAAAAAATAAGATACTAAAAGTAATATTTTCTCTTTATAGAGGAGATGTTTGACAGTAATGGATGTTGTTTTGGTAGTGGAGGCAGCAGGCTTCACAGTAGCTTTAAATATAGGTTTGGCTTTCAGAAGGAACTCACTAGCCTAGGCCTACTGAAACACTCCTCTATTATGTTTTTATTATTTACAATATAATATTTATCAAATAAAATAATTAAATTTTGTATTCAGTTAATATTGCTACTGCTACATGTATTTTCCTTAGAGCACAGAATAAAAGGTGAGTAGAACCTTGGCCAGACTACTGGCAAATATAATGTTAGAGGGTCAGTCTTGGCAATAGAGTTGCACACGCAGGATTTTTCCTATACGTGACCAGTCCATATCCTTAGCTCTATTTATCTTCATTCGTGTGTGTGCGTATATATATATATATATATATATATATATATATATATATATATATATATATATATATATATATATATATGTCGTGCCGAATAGGTAAAACTTGCTATTTTTGCTTAAATAGCAACGTTCTTCTTGCCAAATAATGCAAGTGAAAATTTGTGTATGGAATAATTTCTCAAAAATCATTGTGAAACTAACGAAAAAAAATATATTTCATTGTGTTTATTTATTAAATTATTGTAAATTTATCTTAAAAGATTTTTGCGAAATTATTGCATACAAAAATTTTCACTTGCCATATTCGGCAAGAAGAGCGTTGGTATTTAAACCAAAATCGCAAGTTTTACGTATTCGGCACGACAGTATATATATATACAGAGGGAAGTATTTATACATTCTGAGCTTCTGGGGTCCAAATATCTGTGTGTGGGATTGTATCTAAACTTGGTTTATATCTGTTTCTCCCCGTTACTGTCTTATTCTTCATGGGTTTTTTTTGTCTTCATTTTGTCTCTCGTACAACGAAGAAAATTAAAAACATAGAACAGAAATAAATTCTCCAGTTTTCAAGGCACAGTATTTCGCGTTGCAATTTTCTCGGTGTCAAAGTTGCTAACGAGCAGCAGTGAGGTTTGTTTTGTTTTTAAAACTCCTCGTTATGAATCACCTCATCCGCTCGTTAGGTTAGTTTGCCCTAACAAGGCTAATAACATTTCCTACTGAGGACTTGAGATGCTGGTGGCACTTTTTCTTTCGTGTTCTATCCGTTCTCTGTGGATTTGATTTGTGTGAGACTAGTTCTTATAGTGTACTCACCTAGTTGTGGTTGCAGGGGTCGATTCATAGCTCCTGGCCCCACCTCTTCACTGGCCACTACTGGGTCACTCTCCCTGCACCATGTGTGTGTGTGTGCACTCACCTATTTGTACTTACCTATTTGTCGTTATAAGGGTCGAGACTCAGCTCCTGGCCCCGTCTCTTCACAGACCGCTACTAGGTCCTCTCTCTCCCTGCTAAATGAGATTTATCATACCTCGTCTTAAAACGTATGGTTCCTGCCTCCACTACATCACTTGCCAGACTATTCCACTTCCTGTCAACTCTGTGACTGAAGAAATACTTCCTAACATCCCTTTGACTCATCTGAGTTTTAAACTTCCAATTGTGACCCCTTGATTATGTGTCCCATCTGCATGTGTGTGTGTGTGTGTGTGTGTGTGTGTGTGTGTGTGTATGCTTGCCGCATTGTACTTGTGGGAGTTGAGACTCAGCTCTTGGTCTCGCGACGTTCAACTAATATGATGGACATCGTTGAAATCCTGTTCCTTGGGTCTTATCTTATCAACGCTTGAAGATATCTTAAGTTTGCCTCCACCACTATCTCATCCAGGTCATTCCACTTTCCATCCCCTTAATCCAGTCTGTCCTTATCTACCCTATCTGTTTCACTTAAAGTGTCCCATAGCGCACTCAGCTCACACACTGATGTCCGTGGTTTGGTCCCCGGTACGGGTGAAAACTTTAGAACGCATTTCCTTAAGACATCTGGGTGTTAGTCGACTGGTGTGGGTCGCATCCTGGGAACAAAATTATCCTAATTTGCCCGAAATGCTCTGTATAACCAGGGGCTTTCTATATAGTATGTCACTGATGTCAGCTGTGGTCTATATACCTTCTATATGTAGTTGTAAAAATAAAGATTATTATTATTATTATTATTATTATTATTATTATTATTATTATTATTATTATTATTATTATTATTATTATTATAAGAATTTATTTATCGTGAACAAGTCTTCCCTTGTTCATCACTGCCAGGGTAGTCAAGTTTGGTTCCTTCAGTCTCTCATAACAAATCGTTCTCAATTCTAGTACCAGCCTGATTAAAAACCTTTGGACCTTTCCCAGTTTCTTCAGGTGATTCAACAGGTGTGAGTTTTATGCTGGCCTAAAATACGTCATATATAAGATTCTAAAGAATTGATGATTAAGACACATGTGCAGCTGTTTGGTATCTTTATTGTTCAAACATTTCGCCTACACAGTAGGCTTCTTCAGTCAAATACAGCCTGGAGAAGAGTTCAGCTGAACTCTTCTCCAGGCTGAGGGACTGACCACCTAATATATCCAAGGTTGATGGACTGATTACATCATGTTCATTTCATTATTACAACTGCTACTCTGTATGTGACTGAAGAAGCCTACTGTGTGGGCGAAACGTTTCAACAGTAAAGATCTCCAACTGTTGCACATGTGTCTTAATCATCAACTTTTCGGTATTTTATTCCATTTTCAACATTCTAAAAGATTCTGTCTTTTTCCATCATACTTTCAAATTTGGTAATGGCTCTTTCTATATTTGAGCACCTCACTGATTCTTATATCTTCTGCTGTTCTCTGGGTAAGTTGCTTTCTTACTTTTCTTTTGGAGAAATTTGACAAGAAAACTCTGGAGTGTTGAGGCTTCACCTGAGCTTTCACTGTTGATTCTCTCTGAGATATTTGGTGGGATCCCTTTTCCATTCCTCTGCTGCTGCTTTCTTATTCATGACTTCCTTTCTGTTTTTCTTTCTTCCTACATGATGTCTTCTTTAGCATATATTGTGTTGAATCTGCAAGATCCTTTTGGGTTATATTGTCTTCTCATGACAATATTCCTCGTTTATTTCCTCAAAAACAAACTCAGCTGTGTTCTTGTCCTTCCCACCAGCTGTGTTCCTGTCCTTCCCACCAGCTGTGTTCCTGTCCTTCCCACCAGCTGTGTTCCTGTCCTTCCCACCAGCTGTTTTCCTGTCCTTCCCACCAGCTGTGTTCCTGTCCTTCCCACCAGCTGTTTTCCTGTCCTTCCCACCAGCTGTGTTCCTGTCCTTCCCACCAGCTGTGTTCCTGTCCTTCCCACCAGCTGTGTTCCTGTCCTTCACACCAGCTGTTTTCCTGTCCTTCACACCAGCTGTGTTCCTACCCAAAACAATCCACACATTTTGCTGCTTTCACTTGCAGCTTCCATTAATTCCATCAGGTCTCCAATTTACGGGTTTTCTATGTCTTATTGCGTTTCCTTCAGGTTCTCTTTCTTCATTTAACCCCAAAACCAGGAAAGGACTGTTCCTCATGGCCTCTCTTGTCTCATCAGGGTTTCTTTATTCACCCTTCATTCCTCAGGGTCTTTTGCCATATCTTCTTTCTTCTCCTTCCTGATCGAAAGCTGTTTGTTCACACCCTTTACGTTCTCACTTTAGGTCTTTCTCTGTCCCTGGTCAGTCTTCAGCTGACTACTAAACCAATTTACTTTCATATAAGCCTTATTTCCTTTTCGAGTCCCTACACTCTTTTACAAGTTCCCCGTCTTCTTCAAATTCTGCCATTAATTTCCTTTCTATTTCTTCCATCCCCTCTTTAAATTCCATAATTTGTTTCCTCAAACTTCCTCTCTTCCTCATCATTTAACATTTTCTCTGCTTCCTGTAGCATCTTTGCCCAGGTCTCAAATATACATTCTCCTCTCAGGCCATTAGTTTCTCAGGTCATTAGTTTCTCAGGTCATTACATCAATCTTAAGACGCAGATCTAGTGGTCATTCTCCTTTTCTTAAGTATCCGCTTACGTACAGATGTAGTTGATTTTGCTATACTTCCTTCACTATTCGTAATCACCTTTTTGTATGATAGTGAGGCAGTTTACCTTGAGGTCCCCCAGTGATGGGGGAATGTACATAAGTCGATGTGGGATTGGTATGTATGGGTATGAGTTGTATACATGGGTTGTTGCTTTATAAGTGGGTTGAATCCGTATGCATTCGTTGAAGTATTATGTGTAGGTTGTAATGGTTTGTGTGGGTTGAAACGATATGTGGAGAAGAGTTGGTTGAAGTCCGTGTGGGTTGTCACGTGCGCTTCGGATTGGTATTTGTGGGTTGTTGTGATATGTGTTGTGTGGTGTAGTATGGGGGTACTGGAGTGATATGTATTAGCTCAAGTAGTGAGGTTTGTAGTATGTTAGCATTGGAGTGATGTGGGTTAGTTGAAGTGGTAAGTGTGGGTTACATGTATCTTGGTGCGTAAGACACATATTGTAATAATCTTGGTAGAATTACCGACAATATATTAGGTAAAAGGACACATGTGCAACTAATGAGACATTTCATTGTAACAACGTTTCGCTCTGCAGGAACTACTGGAGAGCGAAACGTGCTACAATAAAAATGCCTCATTAGTTGCGCATGTGTCCTTTTACCTAAGACACATATACAACAGTTCGGTATTTTAATATATACCATTTACGTAAATATACATATATGAATAAACAGAAGAATGATGTGGGATTCGAACCTTGCTCCTGAATGGTAGCTGGTCCATACCTGTTTCTTAACACGAGAAGGTCCCACCTAGCATGACCTCGTAGTCCTAATAAGGTTCCACACGTTTAGGAACGTTCATGAGAATGTTTACTATACCAGAGGCGGTGGCAAAATAACCCTGCATAATTTTCCAGCTTTTTTAAACCTTCGTTGCTGATCAAAGAAATGGTTTAGAAAGTAAAGATTTATCGCCACTACGTAACCCAGTGTTTGATCTGCAGACTAAAGTTAACAGCTGGTTTATCTTTGTTGTCAAATCCGCAGTTAACAGTTTACATAATGAATGTTTCTATATTTTCCGTCCTTATCAAAATACTTCACACTGTCACGTGCTTAAATCATACTGGAGATACACGATTATCCAGTGAAAAGGATGCAAAAGTACATTGAGTGGAAGTGTGTTTTGTGGCGTCAGTGACAGTAGCTGTGTGTGTGTACTCACTTGTTTGTGGTTGCAGGGGTCGAGTTACAGCTCCTGGTTCTGCCTCGTATTAAAGCTATGTATAAATTCTGGCTTCACCACATGACCCTTCAGATTGTTCCACTTCCTGACAACTGTCTGTGTGTGTGTGTGTGTGTGGGTGTGTGTGTGTGTGTGTGTGTGTCTGTGTGTGTGTGTGTGTGTGTGTGTGTGTGTGTACTCACCTAGTTGTGGTTGCAGGGGTCGATCCATAGCTTCTGGCCCCCCGCCTCTTCACTGGCCGCTACTGGGTCACTCTCCCCGCTCCATGAGCTTTATCATACCTCTTCTTAAAGCTATGTATGGATCCCGCCTCCACTACATCACTCTCCAGATTGTTCCACACCCTGACAACTCTGTGGCTGAAGAAATGCTTCCTAACATCCCTATGGCTCATCTGAGTTTACAACTTCCAGTTGTAACCTCTTGTTACAGTGTCTTCTCTGAAACGTTCTGTCTCTATGCACCTTGTCAATTCCTCTCAGTATCTTATATGTTGTTATTATGTCCTCCCTATCCCTCCCGCCTTCCAGTGTTGTCAGGTTGAGTTTCCTTAACCTCTCCTCGAAGGACAAACCCCCCAGCTCTGGAACTAGTCTTGTTGCAAACCTTTGCACTTTCTCTAATTTTTTTGACGTGTTTAACCAGGTGTGGGTTCCATACTGGTGCTGCATACTCCAACATGGACCTGACGTACACGGTGTAGTGTCGTAAATGACTTCTTACTTAGATGTCGAAACGCTATTCTCAGGTTTGCCAGGCGTCCGTATGCTCCAACAATTATTTGGTTAATGTGCGCCACAGACGATGTGCTCGTTATGCTGCTTACCCCAAGATCCTTATCCTCCTTTGTACTTCCCCAATCTTCATAACTTTGCACTTGTTAGGGTTAAACTCCAGGAGTCATTTGTCGTACCAGGCTTGCAGCCTGTCCAGATCCCCTTCCAGGTTTACCTTATGCTCTTCCGCTTGTATTTTCTACATTAGTTTCACATTGTCTGCAAAAAAAAGACACCTCTGACTCTATCACTTTCGTCATTTCATTCACATATACAAAAAAACAGCACCAGACCTAGGAGTGACCCTTGTGTAACCCCACTCTACACATGCACCCTCTCTGACGCCTCGACTGGGACCAACACACAATGTTTCCTTCCTGTCAGATATTTCCTGACCCATTGCAGTACTTTCCCTCTCATTCTTGCCTGTTCCCATCTTCCTGGTAACCGATATTGGTTACACCCTTTCCAAGTTTCCATAGACCTATCATATTTATTCTTAAAGCTGTGTATGGTATCTGCTCTACCAACTTGCTGTTCAGATCGTTTCATTTCCTGACTATTCCGAGTCTAAAAAAAAAAATACTAGTGTGTGAAATGCTGGAGGATTTGAATCTCCGCCAGGTGCTTGACCCAATAGGCTCTCAGACGAGATTGGAGAGTATAGCGGCCGGTCATAACGGCTGGTAAAAATATACAAGTGTGTGTGTTTGAAACACTGGAGTCTTGATCTTCGTATTGAATTTGGCTCTTTGACCTCTCAAACGAGACTAGCGAGCATAGTGGCCGCTCATAGTGACAAAGAAAACAAATATTTTTTATTCCTTTCTGGCCGGAGATTTGATCCCAGAAGCTGAGTGACGAGGCGCGACTCTCAGCACTAAGCTACGGTAGTAGATATTCTGTACTTTCACGTGGCTCTTCTGTATCTGCATTGTTTACCTGGATCTGTCAGTAATATGAATTCTAGTGGACACTATGCTACTGACTTTAGTACATATTACTGGCATATATTCTTGGTCCTGCCCTATTTGTGTGTGTGTGTACTCACCTAGTTGTACTCACCTAGTTGTGGTTTCTTGCTCGAGTCACAGCTCCAGGCCCCGCCTCTTCACAGTGTGTGTGTGTGTACTCATCTATGTGGTTGCAAGGGTTGAGACTTATCCAGGTATACACGATCATAACATATGCTCTTGGGGCATGTTTCTTTCTTGTTCTGATCTACAAGTGACCTAAAGGTTAGTTAGATCAGGCATTGTATGGTATGGAAAAATCTAATAATCGTCTGAAAACTTGCCATCTGCCCCATTTCTTCGTCTCTTCATGTGCACCTGAAAAATGACATGATCTCAAGTTTCTCGTCCTCCCATCTCTTGCCCCCTGGTGTTCCTTCAGTCTCCTTGAGTCTGTAGATCATGAGTGACCTGCCTCTTTCTTCCTCCTGTTGCCTTTTCCAGATTTCTTTATCATCATTTGTATTGTTGACAATACACAAATAATCCGTACATAGGAGAGAGGAACTTACGACAAAGTTTCGGTCCGACTTTGACCATTTACAAAGTCACACTGCATTGCCATCTCCTTTATCACCTCCTTTGCATCTCCATCCTCGAGAAGCATCTCTAGTGACTCTTCTTTTCAGCCCTTTCCAGATCTCCCTGCTCTCCATTCTTCATTGTTCTTTCCTTTCTACTTTTCCCTTCATTTATTATATTGTCTATTCAGTTTTTTATTTTTCTTCCAGTGTTCTGATGCCACAGTTTTCTTCCAAAGGGATTTGAGATTAACTTCAAATTCCACCTCCAGATGGAACTTCAGTGCCAACTTTTATGTGTCCAGATAATGCCCTTCACAATCCTCTTCCTTTTTGGATCCTGCCTCTACCATTTCCTTCTCCAGGTCATTCCATTTCCTGACTACTATAAGATCTGTGTTTTCAACTTCGTGTTCCTGTTCTCTATCTCTCAAACAATCTGTTCCTGTCCACCCTATCAGTTTCTCTCAGTACTTTGCACAATGTTATATCACTCCTAGTTGTGGCATGCAAAAAGTATGTTGCATTTATTCGGCATATGTACACACTCCCATATAGGCTGCCTCCCAACCAGAGAACCGGGTGCTAAGGGTTTAACGATTTTTTTAGGGCATTCGTCTTTAAATCAGTACCTTGGTTCATTATGCAATCACAGGCGAGCCAGCCAAATGCTAAGGCGACGTGGTTCACTCACAGTCAGCATTTGCCAGACTTGCCTAGCAGCTGGTTGAGTACAGTGCTCTCTCTCTGGCTTCTGCCTTTGCCATTCTTTGTCACCGTGTGGTACACTTATATTCAACTCCTGTACATAATGTACATAATTGTATATATATCTGGTGAAGGAAATATAAGTTAAATATTACTGCTGAGTTTGTTTTGCTCCAAACCTATTACGACCAGGTCACAGGCCATTCTTACCTGAGTTCGTAATACTAGCCCTTCATTTCTTTAACGTCATCAGGCTGAGTTCCCTTACCATCTCATAGGACATACCACTTAGCTTCACGTCTTACTCGTTCAGAATCTCTCCACTTTCTCCAACTTCTTGACATGCCTGACCAAATGTAGGTTCCATATTGGTGCTTCATATTCCAATATGGGCTTTACTTACATCGTACATAGTGTTGTAAATGAGCCCTTGCTTTGATTTGATCTCTAAAAGTTAGTCTTCGATTTGTTAAAGACGCATTTACAGCAGCAGTTATTTGGTTGGTGTGCGCCTCAGGTGATATGCTCGGTATAATACTCACCCCAAGGACCTTCTCATTAAGCGTGGTTTGCAGCCTTTGTTATCAGAGCCTGTACTCCGTCTCCGTTCTTCCCAACTTGTTGGGGTTAAATTCCAGTAGCCACTTGTCAGACCAGGCCTCCAGCCTGATCTAATTATGGTTGCAGGGGTCGAGTCACAGATCCTGGCCCCGCCTCTCTGCTGGCCGCTACCGGCTTCCCACTCTCCTGGCTGTGAGTCCTATCATACCTATTCTTAAAACTACGTATGCATCCTGCCTCTACCACTTTGTTGTCTAGATCGTTCCACTTCCCTCTCTCTCTTTCTGTCTCTCCCCTCGTTCCCTTCACAGCTAATTGTGATGTCCCTTTTGTTACCTCCCATTCTCCCACCCCTGTTTGCTTTCCTCTTAGCCTTCAATTCCCTGCTTCGCAATTCTCCTCTCCATCCTCTTTCCTCATTCTCTTTATTGCCACATTCGCTTTTACTTTCCACTTGCACTGACCCAAATGTTTGATGTTTTTGTCTCTTTTTGTGTATTTACCCTTGCTTTAGCAGCCTTTATGCTTTGATTTCGTGTGATTATCCTTTCTCTTTCTCTCTCTCTCTCTTTCTCTATTTTTCTTCCTATCTCACACACACTGAAACGCTTGAAATAATGATTTTATCAAGGGCTTCAAGAAATAGAGAGGGATAGAGAGAGAGAGAGAGAGAGAGAGAGAGAGAGAGAGAGAGAGAGAGAGAGAGAGAGAGAGAGAGAGAGAGAGAGAGAGAGAGAGAGAGAGAGAGAGAGAGATTTCTCAGGATACACACCCCAAGGCATATAGAGATACACATGTCATGATACATAGAAAGAGAGATAGAGAGAGAGATTCTCAGGGTATACATAGAGATACACACCTCAGGGTATGAGAAGTAAGACACATGTGCAACAGTTAGGTATCTCTATTCCGAAACGTTTCGCCTACACAGTAGACTTCTTCAGTCGAGTACAGAAGAGTTTAGCAGAAGCTGTAGAGATGTGAAGACGATGTCATCAGTCCATCAGCCTTGAAGACGTAGTTTTGAGGTGGTCAGTCCCTCAGCCTGGAGGAAAGTTTTTCTCCATAGTCTGGAACAATGGGAAGTTTATTATTATTATTATTATTATTATTATTATTATTATTATTATTATTATTATTATTATTATTATTATTATTATTATTATTATTATTATTATTATAATCAAAACTAACAGATCATATTATACAGAGATACTTAGCTCAGGGTATATAAACACAAAGATACATTTCTCCTGGTATACAGAGATACACATCTGTGTGTATTACGATACATTCTCCTCAGGCTATGTAAACTGAGCAATACTCACCTTTCAGACGCCGTTAATTAACATCGATAATACATTGTCTTCTTCATTTTTCCCTTGTAAATTTAAATTTAGAAGCCATGTATGTAAATTAGAGACCGTAAACGCTAATTCGTTTGCATAAATACTATATAAACAATGTGGTTGTGAGTTGCAAATTGATAATAAACTTACGGTTGTTTTGGCCTAGATATTTTATTATGAAACTAATTCAGTGTAGAGAGTGAGATAGAGATAGAGAGAGTGAGAGAGATAGAGAGAGAGAGAGAGTGTGAGAAAGAGAGAGGAGAGAGAGAGAGAGAGAGAGAGAGAGAGAGAGAGAGAGAGAGAGAGAGAGAGAGAGAGAGAGAGAGATGCTCTTAGCTTGTCAATAAAGTTAGGAATCCTTAACTTCTCAATAGCTTATCAATAAAGTTAGGGAAGCTTAACCTAAGCTTGTCAAACCCTTTGTAAAAAAGAGAGAGAGAAAGAGAGAATAGAGAGAGTGAGAGTTAGATCATCTAATTTTATAAGTATTTCCCCAGTAATCTGAAGGGTGTGTGTACTCCATCCCATGTAAAAGTTGTGATACATTTTATTTAGGACAAACTGGCAAATCTCTTGAGACGAGAATTAAAGAGCACAAATATGCAGTATCTAGTGGACAAGAATCCAGCGCTTTGTCCATTCATGTAAGGGATACAAGCATTGTGTAGACTGAACTAATGCCAAAGAATTACTTCCCTGTAATTCTACAGTTCAACGAAATATTTTGGAATAATCTCTTATCAAGCATGATGCACAGCATATTTCAAACTTGTGTTCTGGAATGTATAAACTTGAAAATTTTGAATATTGTTCAGTCTTAGAGATAAAAAAAAGTGTTCTTTGTCAGGTGAACAATTTAACTTTATGATGGACAAATGAATGTGTTGATTAGATTTGCGCGGGACCTGTTTGTGTGAGGTGTTGTCACCTTCTCTGAGTGAGGTGTCACGTCAGGGTTTAACATGTAAAATGTGCTTCTCTTGCCTCTTCTTCGTATTCCTCTGAAGATGTGTGTGTAAACACATGAAAGCCCTCAGGTTTTATTTCATATTTTCGCTGTGGAATTTTTCATGTTTGCAATCACGCGTTTTATTGTGATTTCTTCTCTCTCTCTCTCTCTCTCTCTCTCTCTCTCTCTCTCTCTCTCTCTCTCTCTCTCTCTCTCTCTCTCTCTCTCTAGGTGGAGAACATTTAACCTTACGGGACGCAGATGTGTATAAAGCTGCTATGTCATTCCCACAGGGCTCAGCAGGAGGTTTCACCGGTTTAAGTCCACAACACTTAAAACAAATGCTCAATCCAGGTCTTGGTGAGGTTTCAGAGAGGTTGCTGTCTGAACTCACCAAATTTTCCAATGTGTGCCTGGCTGGCAGTGTCCCAGAGGCCATTAGACCCCTTTTCTTTGGTGCTTCACTGTGTGCCCTCCGGAAAAAGGATGAAGGAATCAGGCCCATTGCAGTGGGCAACACCCTTCGGCGCCTAGTCGCCAAGGCTGCAGTACGAATGGTGAGTCAAGATGCTGCCTCAATGTTGAAACCAACTCAGCTCGGTTTTGGTGTTCAACAAGGCTGTGAAGCAGCTGCCCATGCAGCACGAGTATACATCAACAACATGTCCAATGAAAAAACCTTAATCAAATTGGACTTTGTCAATGCTTTCAACTCATTCAGAAGGGATGCTGCTATTCAAGCAGTTTCTAGGCACTTCCCTTCCCTCTATCCCTTCATAGAATCGTGTTATAGTGTGGCTTCTAAACTATTGTTTGGGAACCATGAAATTGACTCTTGTGAGGGTGTGCAACAGGGAGACCCTCTCGCCCCCTTTCTATTCTGTCTAGTCATCAAGGAAGTCACAGAAGCGTTGTCCAGTGAGCTCAATATCTGGTTCTTGGATGATGGTACCCTAGCTGGCCCTACAGAATCTCTCCTAGATGACATCAGGAAAATTAAAGACACGGTAGAGAGCCTGGGCCTATCTTTAAACCCCACCAAATGTGAAATAGTTTCTACTAATCCACAGATGATCCAGAACATTAGTGCTGTTTTACCAGGGGCACGAGCCATTGATCCTGCCAACAGCACTCTCCTCGGTGCTCCTCTTGGGTCCAATGCCATCGATCTGGTCCTGGAAAAAAAATATCAGTCCTCAGGACGATGGAAGGTAGGACGAAAGACATCGATACACATGATGCCTTCTACCTACTCACCAGGTGCCTGTCAATCCCAAAACTTACATACTTCCCGAGATGCTCCCCAGCCTTCAGCAGCCCGAAACTCAAGGAATATGACTCTCTCCTCAAGACCATGCTAGAGAGTGTATTGAATCTTTCCCTCGAAGATGGACAGTGGTTGCAAGCCTCACTTCCAGTCAGGCTTGGGGGGCTGGGAGTACGCAAATCCTCCCAGATTGCCCTACCAGCTTTCCTATCCTCTTCCATAGCATCAAATGAGCCAATAAAACAAATTCTTCCAGACAACTTCAGTGATTCAGCAGGAATACAGGACCCTAGCTACACCAGTGCCATCACTGAATGGGAGACTCTTGCTGCTCCAACACCAAAACCTAGTGAAGAACTGGCCTACAAACAGTCAAGCTTAGGGCTGTAACATCAAACAGGGAGACTGCCCGTCTCCTAGCTGTGAGTGCACATCGCTCTGGGGACTTCCTCCAAACAGTTCTCATTTCGGCCATGGGAACACGCCTCGACCCTACGACCCTTAGTATTGCAGTGGCTCTGCGCCTTGCTGCCCCAATTCACACGGAATATACGTGTATTTGCGGCGATGTGCAAGCCGACCAATATGGTCTACATGGTCTTAACTGTTCCAAAACCAAGGGTTGGCATGCAAGACACAATGAAGTCAACGACATCATAAAGAGAACCCTTGCTACAGCTGGATGCCCAGCCGAGAGAGAGCCCCGATCACTAGCACCCAACAATACCCACAACCCAGCAAACCGCCCCGACGGGATCACCATCTATCCTTGGAAGAATGGCAAGCTCTTAGCATGGGATTATACCTGTGTGTCGACACTGGCTGACACCTACATCCATCACAGTGTTGGGCGACAGGGAGGAGCTGCTGACCACAGGGAGGAATACAAGATCGGCAAGTACAGGGACATAAGCCAACAGTATCAATTTGTCCCAGTGGGATCAGAGACCTTGGGAGCGTGGGAAAAAAATGCAACACGTTTCCTTAAAGAACTGGGTTCCAGACTCATCGACACCACCAGGGACCCAAGGGCTTACATTTAAATTGTACAAGTATATGCAATGTATATACACAATTTATACTGTAAGAAAGCCATGGAAAATATATGCAGAAGAAAAGGGATGGAAGGTCAGTAGGAGGTACAGAGAAAGATAAGTTATGAGAATCTTAAAGAAAGATACTCATTCCTGAAACATGAATACCCTTATACTCAAATGATGGATAAAAACACAAAGACAGTATAATGCGATCCTTTACTGGCCACGTTTCGCCCAGAGTATGCTTTGTCAAGTCATAGACAGATCTGCTTGTGACTTGATAAATGCCACAATGTGAGCGAAACGTTATCAATAAAGAATAGAATTATACTACCTCTCTATCTATCCACTGTCCAACTAACGCCTATATGGATTATTTTACTATCCTTTTTAAAATTAGGTAGGCTTGGTAAGGTTGGGCTGGTTAGATTTGGTTACTTTGGTTTATCGTTTACTAAAGATATTATAACAAATTATAACAATACCAATAAATGAAATAATCTATATATGGGAGAATATTACAACAGAGAACAGGAAACGGAGACAAAAGAGGATAATTACTACACAGTCACATAACAACACTTAAAGTAAACAATGGCATAACGAAATGAATGAAAAATGGGAAAAACTAATGGAGGTGATAATGAATTATGTAAGGGGCAATAAAAGTGAACGAGAATAAAAGAGAATGTAAGAGGAAAAATCGTAAAAGAAATATCGTAAGATCGTAAGAAAAGATCGTAAAGAAAAGATCGTAAGATAAAAGATCGTAAGAGAAAAGATCGTAAGATAAAAGATCGTAAGAGAAAAGATCGTAAGAGAAAAGATCGTAAGAGAAAAGATCATATGAGAAGAGATCGTAAGAGAAAAGATAGTAAGAGAAGAGATCGTAAGAGAAAAGATCGTAAGAGAAGAGATCGTAAGAGAAAAGATCGTATGGGAAGAGCCCTTCCCACACCGTTCTAAATCATTCTGGTGTGACAGGCGAGGAGAGAAAATAACACATGAAGAAACAAGACACATCGATAGCAATAAGACTGGATAAAATATCGCAACGGATGTTGAAGGAGTTGGCATAGATACTGCACAGACCACTGTCGATGTGCAACACAGGCGAGTGACCAGAATGTTGCAAAACGTAAAACTGATTAACAACTGGAATACTTTTTATTTTTATTAAGACATCGGCCGTTTCCCACCAAGGCAGAGTGGACCGAAAAAGAAAAACTTTCATCATTATTCACACCATCACTGTGTTGCCAGAGGCGTGCTTACACTACAGTTATACAACGGCAACATTAACACCCCTCCTTCAGAGTGCAGTCACTGTACTTCCTTGAATCCCTTCATAAATGTTACCTTGCTCACACTCCAACAGCACGTCAAGTCCTAAAAACCATTTGTCTCCATTCGCTCCTTTCTAACACGCTCATGCACGCTTGCTGGAAGTAAAAGCCCTTCGCACACAAAACTTCCTTTACCCCCTCCCTCCAACCTTTCCTAGGCCGACCCCTACCCCGCCTTCCCTCCACTACAGGTCTATACACTCTCGAAGTCAATTGGAAATCTCTAATAAAAGAAAAAGAGTGACGGGATGTTTTATTACAGGTCGGTATCTACGACATACATAACATACAAAGAAAAAAAACGAAAATAATTACAAATAAAATAATAAGCCATCTAAAGAACACAAACTTTGTTATGAAAGTCAACCTGGATCCAGGGAAGGAAACTTCTGCCTAACTAATCTAAATGATTTCTATGATCAGACGACATAGACTGAACATGAAAGAGAAGTGTAGGTGGATTGCATATTCTTAGATTATCAAAATGCATTTGACACGGTTCTTGGCAGGAGACTAAAATACAAGCTAGTATTAGGCTTGAGTGACCGAGAGAATGATCCAGTGGATGAGAGAAAACCTCACTAACAGACGGCTAAGTCATAGTAAGTGACGTGACAGGGTGGAAATTATCATGTGGAAAGTTCAGTTCATGGATTCTTACTGTTTCTCATAATGAATATAAATATCCAACATATCAATGTTTGTGGATGAAACGAAGCTCATGAAGGATATAAGGACAGACAGAGAACTTCCACATGCTACAGGAAGACGTGAACACGTTACCTGAATACTTCAATAAGTGGCTAATGGAGTTAAACCCCAAATCAGTTATAGGGAGGCAAGTGAGCATCGTACGAAGAAAAATGAACCTTGGAATGGGGTATTACACCCAGAGGTGAACATCACCAGAATACCAACGAATCAGCGGTTGCTTATGCAAAACTTGTAAATATTAATATCATTTAGGAATCTTAACAGAGATATTCATATCATTGTATACTTTAAATAAAAGTCCAGAACTGGGGTACGAGGAGAAAGCATGACATTACTTCAAGCATAAAGGGGAAAAACATAGTTCGGAGATTTGCTACATCACTGGCCCCAGAGCTACAATAGCTGGGATTCGAATATTCGCATTAGAAAATGGGAAAAAGAGAGGAGACATGATCACAACCTTTTAAAATACTCTGAAAGTGGAAAGATTTGACAGGAATTGACTATTTGAGATGAGAGGAAACAGAAAGAGGGGAAGCAACTGGGAAGGAAAAGTTCAAATGAGTAAAGGGGCACGAGAAAGAATTCCTTCAGTGTGAGGGTAGTGAACAAATGGAATGCATTAGCAAGGGATGTAGTGAAGGGCAAATCAATACATGGATTCCAAAATAGACATGACAGAGCCTAAAAGTGCTGGAAGGAAGCCACACCAGTTAATCAAAGTGGAAAAGGGGGGTCCTTGAACTAGTACTCAACCCTAAGAGACCTAACTGGATGAATTCATAATACCATACACATGGAAATTATAGAAATGGCAAATAGAGAGGTTGATGCACCTCAAACACCACTTACAGCACACATACACATGCATAAACACACGTAAAACACACATACATACACACAAGCAAACATAAACCACACATACACAGACAGGACTTATGAATCGACCCCTGCAACCACGTATAGGTGAGAACACACACAAACACACACACACACACACACACACACACATACACACACACACACACAACACACACACATACACATACACACAAACACACACACACACACACACACACACATACACACACACACACACACACACACATACACACACACACACACACACACACACACACACACACACACACACACACACACACACACACACACAAACACACACACACACACACACACACACATACACACACACTGGAAAGAACTAATCCCACCCACAAACATCTTCATATGTTTGCACAAACATCTTCAGATGTGTTTACACAAACATCTTCAGATGTTTGTGTAAACACACAAACTCGGTCAGGTGTTTTTCTTCTGTTAATTCTTTCAACGTGACATTTTTTTTTTCATCCTTTGTACCTTTTCAATCTTCCGTATTGTACTGATAAATCCACTGCTGGGCGAAACGTCTTTATAGCAAAGATACCCAGATGTTGAACGTGTATCTAATTTTCCCTGGTAATTTTTTCTCTATATTGGTGAAAACGTAGTGAATAATCTACACTCCTTGTGTACTCTCCTTGTGTACTCCCTTTGTGTACCTTGTGTATTTTCCCTGTTATACTCAATACTCTCTAATTCGTTTTAAAAATCTTTATTATATTTTAATTTTTTAATCTTCACATACTCAGTCTTAGGAACAGGTATGATAAGAATTTACCAGTCTAGGCGGGAGTGAGCCCGGTTACGGTGTGGTAAAAGGCGGTGACAGGAGCTGAGTCTCGACCCCTGTAAACAGTGATGAGAGGCTGTGACAGGAGCTGAGTCTCGACCCCTGTAAACAGTGATGAGAGGCGGTGACAGGAGCTGAGTCTCGACCCCTGTAAACAGTGATGAGAGGCTGTGACAGGAGCTGAGTCTTGACCCCTGTAAACAGTGATGAGAGGCTGTGACAGGAGCTGAGTCTTGACCCCTGTAAACAGTGATGAGAGGCTGTGACAGGAGCTGAGTCTTGACCCCCGTAAGCAGTGATGAGAGGCTGTGACAGGAGCTGAGTCTTGACCCCCGTAAGCAGTGACTAGTAGTCAAACATGGTGGGAGGATTCCGTAGACTTTACCTGGGTAACCACTGTCTCTTGAGTCTTCAAGTGATATTAACTGCATCTCGTCTGGAACCAAAGCTATGAATCTCCCGGAGCTGATGGAGTCTTATAGAGAATATCAGAGACATTCTGTATTTTCTATTGGTTAAATATTTATCGGATATGTGCCAGATATATACGAAGATTTTAATTAAGAAAATGAAGTTAATGGAATAATTGTTTATATTCTCCCAGCTCAGGCTGACACTACTGAAGTCTCCCAGCTCAGGCTGACACTACTGAAGTCTCCCAGCTCAGGCTGACACTACTGAAGTCTCCCAGCTCAGGCTGACACTACTGAAGTCTCCCAGCTCAGGCTGACACTACTGAAGTCTCCCAGCTCAGGCTGACACTACTGAAGTCTCCCAGCTCAGGCTGACACTACTGAAGTCTCCCAGCTCAGGCTGACACTACTGAAGTCTCCCAGCTCAGGCTGACAGTACTGAAGTCTCCCAGCTCAGGCTGACACTACTGAAGTCTCCCAGCTCAGGCTGACACTGCTGAAGTCTCCCAGCTCAGGCTGACACTACTGAAGTCTCCCAGCTCAGGCTGACACTACTGAAGTCTCCCAGCTCAGGTTCACACTACTGAAGTCTCCCAGCTCAGGCTGACATTACTGAAGTCTCCCAGCTCAGACTGACACTACTGAAGTCTCCCAGCTCAGGCTGACACTACTGAAGTCTCCCAGCTCAGGCTGACACTACTGAAGTCTCCCAGCTCAGACTGACACTACTGAAGTCTCCCAGCTCAGGCTGACACTACTGAAGTCTCCCAGCTCAGGCTGACACTACTGAAGTCTCCCAGCTCAGGCTGACACTACTGAAGTCTCCCAGCTCAGACTGACACTACTGAAGTCTCCCAGCTCAGGCTGACACTACTGAAGTCTCCCAGCTCAGGCTGACACTACAGAAGTCTCCCAGCTCAGACTGACACTACAGAAGTCTCCCAGCTCAGACTGACACTACTGAAGTCTCCCAGCTCAGGCTGACACTACAGAAGTCTCCCAGCTCAGACTGACACTACTGAAGTCTCCCAGCTCAGGCTGACACTACAGAAGTCTCGCAGCTAAGGCTGACACTACAGAAGTCTCCCAGCTCACGCTGACAATACTGATGTCTCCCAGCTCAGGCTGACACTACAGAAGTCTCCCAGCTCAGGCTGACACTACTGATGTCTCCCAGCTCAGGCTGACACTACTGATGTCTCCCAGCTCAGGCTGACACTACAGAAGTCTCCCAGCTCAGACTGACACTACAGAAGTCTCCCAGCTCAGGCTGACACTACAGAAGTCTCCCAGCTCAGGCTGACACTACTGAAGTCTCCCAGCTCAGGCTGACACTACTGAAGTCTCCCAGCTCAGGCTGACACTACTGAAGTCTCCCAGCTCAGGCTGACACTACTGAAGTCTCCCAGCTCAGGCTGACACTACTGAGGTCTCCCAGCTCAGGCTGACACTACAGAAGTCTCCCAGCTCAGACTGACACTACAGAAGTCTCCCAGCTCAGGCTGACACTACTGAAGTCTCCCAGCTCAGGCTGACACTACTGAAGTCTCCCAGCTCAGGCTGACACTACAGAAGTCTCCCAGCTCAGACTGACACTACAGAAGTCTCCCAGCTTAGACTGACACTACTGAAGTCTCCCAGCTCAGGCTGACACTACAGAAGTCTCCCAGCTCAGACTGACACTACTGAAGTCTCCCAGCTCAGGCTGACACTACAGAAGTCTCGCAGCTCAGGCTGACACTACAGAAGTCTCCCAGCTCAGGCTGACAATACTGATGTCTCCCAGCTCAGGCTGACACTACAGAAGTCTCCCAGCTCAGGCTGACACTACAGAAGTCTCCCAGCTCAGACTGACACTACAGAAGTCTCCCAGCTCAGGCTGACACTACTGAAGTCTCCCAGCTCAGACTGACACTACTGAAGTCTCCCAGCTCAGACTGACACTACTGAAGTCTCCAAGCTCAGACTGACACTACTGAAGTCTCCCAGCTCTGGTTAACACTACTGAAGTCTCCCAGCTCAGACTGACACTACTGAAGTCTCCCAGCTCAGACTGACACTACTGAAGTCTCCCAGCTCAGGTTAACACTACTGAAGTCTCCCAGCTCAGACTGACACTACTGAAGTCTCCCAGCTCAGACTGACACTACTGAAGTCTCCCAGCTGAAACTGACACTACTGAAGTCTCCCAGCTCAGACTGACACTACTGAAGTCTCCCAGCTCAAACTGACACTACTGAAGTCTCCCAGCTCAGACTGACACATTTCAACACGTTGTGTGAGCACCATCCTGTATGACGGAAGAGGACAGGGCAACACGTCCATGGATCAAGAACCCATGAGTTTCTTGGTTTAAATAGCGTGGCTATTTTTTTCATTCGTGAAAATATAAACGCTGTAATATTACAAATGTTGATGATCGCTTGTGTATAAAATAAATAATAGTGAAGTAGTAAGAGAAGGTTTTTTATAGTGTACGATGCGACTGAATTTTTAATTAATATTCATTAATGAGGTACTTTGTCAAAGGTTTTTTGAAAATTTATGATTAACAATAATGTTTGATCTAAGAGAGAGAGAGAGAGAGAGAGAGAGAGAGAGAGAGAGAGAGAGAGAGAGAGAGAGAGAGAGAGAGAGAGAGAGAGAGAGAGAGAGAGAGAGAGAGAGAGAGAGAGAGAGAGAGATAGAGAGAGAGAGAGAGAGAGAGAGAGAGAGAGAGAGAGAGAGAGAGAGAGAGAGAGAGAGAGAGAGAGAGAGAGAGAGACCTGCCATACAGGGGTGGAGTCATTACTAGAGGAAGCCTTGGCTACCAAAAGTGAGGGAAGCTTCAATTAATACTCTACCACACACGTAGGAAATATTGCAGTGGCTGTGATTGCTGTGGTGGTGGTGGTGGTGCTAGTGGTGGTGATGGTAGTGGTGGTAGTAGGGGCGGTGGTGGTGGTGGTGGTGCTGGTGGTGGTGGTGGTGGTGGAAGTGGTAGTGTTGGTGGTGGTGGTGGTAGTCGTGATTATGATGGTGGTGGTGGTAGTGGTGGTGGTAGTGGTGGTGTTGGTAGTGTTGGTGGTTGTGGTGGTGGTGGTGGTAGTCGTGGCTCTGATGGTGGTGTTGGTGTTGGTAGTGGTGGTGGTTGTGGTGGTAGTCGTGGTTCTGATGGTGGTGGTGGTGGTGGTGATGGTTATGGTGGTGGTGGTACTGGTGGCGGTGTGCTGTGTTTATGATTGGTAATGATGTGGTGGTAGATGGTATTATGGTGGATGAGATGTAGTGGTGGATGATGATGGTATTGATGTGTAATGATGATGGTGATGATTGTGTAATGATGATGGGTGTTGATATGATGTGATGATTGTGATAATGATGATGTGATGATTTTATGATGATGATTGATGGTGATGATAGATGATGTGATGATTGTGATAATGATGATGGTGATGATTGTGATAATGATGATGGTGATGATTGTGATAATGATGATGGTGATGATGATGATGGTGATGATTGTGATAATGATGATGGTGATGATTGTGATAATGATGATGGTGATGATTGTGATAATGATGATGTGATGATTGTGATAATGATGATGTGTGATTGATAATGATGATGGTGATGATTGTATGATAGGTGATTGTGATAATGATGATGGTAATGATGGGTGAGTGATAATGATGATGGTGATTGATAGATGGATGGGTGATGATAATGATGATGGTGATAAATCATCATGGTAAGATTATTCGTATGATAATTTTGAGAAGAAGGTATATAATATTTCACTCTCCTGGTCATTCGTCCTACATAATCTTCTCTCTCCTCCTCTCTCCTATCCTCTCTCCTCTCTCTCTCTCTCTCTCTCTCCTCTCTCTCTCTCTCTCTCTCTCTCTCCTCTCCTCCCCGTCTCCTTGCTTGTAACTTGTCAATTTGACAACTCATGGCGGACGGAGAGTTTGAAAGGGATGTGAACTGCGCTGATGATATTACGGCTTCCACACTCACATAAAACTGCTTCGAAGGCATCAAGTCTGAGAGCTGGTAAAGAGAGTTTGTTAGGAGGCGCGTGTTAAAGGGAGTGTGTTAAGGGGAGGGTGTTAAGGGAAAGGTGTTCAGGGAAGTTACGGGTATGTGTTAAGAGCCTGGCCCATGGCCGGGCTCAGAGAGTAGATACTCTCGAAACTCTTCAAAGGTATATCAAAGGTATAGGAGACTGTAGTGTGTATTAAGGGGTAGTGAGTGGGTTGAGAGGTGTGATAAGGTGAATGTGTTAATAGGAGTGAGTTAAGGGGAGTTTTTTTATGGGAAGTTTGTACAGGAGTACGTGTTTAGAGGAGTGTTAACTTCAGTGAGTTAAGTGAAAAATATTACCAGGAAAAAAGTGTCCGACAATAAAGTGTCTCCGTAAGGGACCATTAAGTAGTTTCCTGACTTTTTCTAATATTATTTTCCTCCAACGTCTCATTTTTATTCCGTTCATAAGACACAAAGGCCACATTATTATTATTATAATCAAGGGGGAAGCACTAAACCCGTAGGGTTATACTGCGCCTGTGGGGGGATGGAAGGTATTCAGGCTTAATTCAGGGAACTGGAGCACAGATCCTGTTCCCTAGATCAAGAAAGAAGAAGCAGGAAGAAACCGAAAATTCGCCTGGATAAGAATAGCAATGAATGTGAGGCGGTTGGAGTTACTGAAGGGAAACAGGTTACCAGCAGTGAGGAGCAGACTGGCAGCCGTTACAAGTGGGCAGAAGTGTATAGTAAAGGAAGAAACATCAAATAAGGAAGGTTAAAAGCGCAGATCTGAAGGTAGGAAATGGTTACTCTGTGCTCCAGGACGATTGTACTTCAATGGTCAGTAAGGTTAAAGGTACCACTAAACTCCTCTGCTAATAAAGATAAGAATATTCTTGTGGTTGGTGACTCACAGTTAAAATATATTGAACGTGCTTTCCGTAACAGAGACAGGAAGGTGAGACAGAGAGTGTGTTTCCCAGGAGCTGGTGTTGGTGACATCGTCAACAGGTTAGATAATATCATGTCAGGTAATCTGAATAAGTGCACTATCTGCTTCAGTGCTGGTGGAAACTATATTTAGAAGGGCAGGAGACAGGAGCTGCTAGATAAGTACAGGTCAGCCATAGTTATATCTAATTAGGTCTAAGAGTGGGGTCCGATCATATATGTCATTTCGCCTAGAAGATGAGTGGCAAAGGAATGGATGTCTAGGGCAACTGGTGTAAATTGCTGGGTAGACAGATACTACAAAAAACTCTCAATCCCATTTATTGACAACTAGGGTAATTTTTATGGCAAACATGATATGTATGCAAGGGATGGAGTATATCTCTCTGGGGCAGGAGTGGTAGCATTAGCCAACTCTGTCGAGGGGGCAGTTGCTGACTTATCTAGAACTTTAAACTGATAGAAGATAGATGTACCAGGATACCACAGGGATATGTTTGAAAGACACTGTTAATCATAAAGTCATCAATAAATGCAATGGAACTGGTCAACAAAGAGAGACAGTAGAGGCCAACGAGTGACTAGCTCCCTTAAGGTTCACTATACTAATTGTAGGGGAGTATGAAACAAGATAGATGAGCTAAGATTAACCGCATATGCAGGAAGCATAGATATTATTACTATAACAGAGACCTGGTTCACCCTGAAAGATAGGGAAATACCTTCTGAATGCTACATACAAGGCTACAAGTTGTTCCACACTGATAGAGTTAATAGGAAGATTGGTGGAATGGAGAAGTACGTCAGAGGTAATTTAAACTGATGCATTAGACAAAATATAAAAGTGGAAGCGGCGAATACTGAACAAATTCGGCTACAATTTCTCTAGGAACACGAAACTCTTGACTGCATCTTATCATTCCAGTTGTCATTCTTCTTTCCACCAGCACCGACCCTCCCATACCCACTGCTTCACACTCTAGCAATGCATTCATAAATTTACCTCATACCTCCTTCGCTTTGTCTTGTATTCCATCTACTCTTTACTCTTCCTGTAGCTAATACTAAATAATGAGCTGAGAAATTTGTTACTCTACTAAAAAACATACTTAAGTCTACCGATCAACTTTTAATCTACTAATACGTCGTCTAACAAACTGCTATCATATTTCGTGTTATTTACTATCTTTATTTCAAAATAAGTATTACCTGTTTTCAAACCCCTTTTCTACACACATCTCTATAAATTTTTCTTCACTTAGTGCAAGGACATTCAATTTCTTTTCATTTATAATATTAACAATAATTTTTTTCTCTCATCATCTATACTACACCACGTACTTTGACACATCCTAATTTCAAAACCGTCTTCTTTGACTTTTCATTAATAGAATACAAAAGAAGGGGTTACTAGCCCTTTGCTCCCGGCATTTTCGTCACCATTTACCAAGCGTATGACTTATGGGGAAAGAATTCAAGTACACAGAAACAAAAACAAAATTTGCAGCCTCCCTTCCTACCTTTATCGTTTCCCCTTCCACCTAACCTTCACTCTCAGTCCTCTTCTTCCGTGCCGTGCAGCGCAGTGTGTGCCACTCCAAATATTTGTGATGGTGTGTTCTCATTAGTGTCTTTGAGGCTCTGACTCGTCTCTGTAAGAGAGTCTCTGAAGGAAAAAATGTTCAGCAAATAACACTACTGAGTGAACTTTGTAATTAAAGCTGAATTATGAACTTTGTTGCTTGCCTGCTTTATTGCCTGCCTGCTTTATTGCCTGCCTGCTTTCTTGCCTGCCTGCCTGCCTGCCTGCCTGCCTGCCTGCCTCCCTGCCTGCCTGCCTGCCTGCCTGCCTGCCTGCCTGCCTGCCTGCCTGCCTACCTACCTGCATGTATTTCTTTCTCAACCTGAATGCCTTCCGGTAAAGGTGTAGTAAAGTTGCAGTACTAGAGACGTAGCAAAGGAGTAGTAAAGACATAGTAAGAACGTAGTAAAGACATAATAAGAACGTAGTAAAGAGTGGAGGAAACAGGTGTGTAACTTTCCCGGAGTATTTACAGCGTAGGAAAGAAAAAAAACAGTGATAAATATAAGAGAGGTGCGAATAATGGTGGTGTTGGTGGTGGTGATGGTGGTGATGGCGATGGTGGTGGTGGTGCTGCTGGAGGTGCTGCTGGTGCAGGAGATGGTGGTGGTGTAGGTGATGATGGTGGTGCTGCTGTTGGAGGTGCTGCTGATGCAGGAGATGGTGGTAGTGTAGGTGATGGTGGTGGTGCTGCTGCTGGAGGTGCTGCTGGTTCAGGAGATGGTGGTGGTGGTGCAGGTGATGGTGGTAGTGGTGGTGCTGCTGCTGGAGGTGCTTGTGGAGGAGGAGGTTTTACGAAGGTATAAAACGAACGACTTTATTAACGGACAGAGGGCTAAGCCCGTAAGGATCGTGCAGCGTATCGGAGGGAATCAACGGAGATGAGGTTCGATCCCAGGAAAGAGAGTTAAGCTTGAGGTGTCGCCAGTACACCACCGGTCATGAGGAGACTTATTCATCAAATAATGACTGAATCAAACTGTTTATTTATATATTCTCTGAGAGATGTTAACTTCTCTCTCTACAAATATTCTTGTATATTTCTCTTCTTCCTTCTCTTTATTCTATCTCTTTTCTTCTTTCTCTCTTCTTCTTTCTCTCTTCTTCTTTCTCTCTTCTTCTTTTTCTTTTTCTTCTTCTTTTTCTTCTTCTTCTTCTTCTTCTTCTTCTTCTTCTTCTTCTTCTTCTTCTTCTTCTTCTTCTTCTTCTTCTTCTTCTTCTTCTTCTTCTTCTTCTTCTTCTTCTTCTTCTTCTTCTTCTTCTTCTCATTATTATTATTATTATTATTATTATTATTATTATTATTATTATTATTATTATTATTATTATTATTATTATTATTATTATTATTATTATTATTATTATTATTATTATTATTATTATTATTATTATTATTATTATTATTATTATTATTATTATTATTATTATTATTATTATTATTATTATCATTATTATTTACCAAATAAGAATATTGGTGTCACCCGTCACCGGTGTCACCCGTCACCAGTGTCACCCGTCACCGGTGTCACCCGTCACCAGTGTCACCCGTCACCGGTGTCCCCCGTCACCAGCATCATCTGCTACCGGTGTCACCCGCCACCAGTGTCACCCGTCACCTGTGTCACCCATCACCTGTGTCACCCATCACCTGTGTCACCCATCACCTGTGTCACCCATCACCTGTGTCACCCATCACCTGTGTCACCCATCACCTGTGTCACCCATCACCTGTGTCACCCATCACCTGTGTCACCCATCACCTGTGTCACCCATCACCTGTGTCACTCATCACCTGTGTCACCCATCACCTGTGTCACCCATCACCTGTGTCACCCATCACCTGTGTCACCCATCACCTGTGTCACCCATCACCTGTGTCACCCATCACCTGTGTCACCCATCACCTGTGTCACCCATCACCTGTGTCACCCATCACCTGTGTCACCCATCACCTGTGTCACCCATCACCTGTGTCACCCATCACCTGTGTCACTCGCTAGCACACTCAGCCGTCACTAGTGTCACCCAACAATACCACTTATAACAATTACAATAAGTACAATAAGACAATCAATTTTAAAATTTGTTGTCACCGGAATCACAGATATATATAACATAGCAGTAGTAGTAGTAGCAGTAGTAGTAGAAGTAGTAGTAGTAATTATAGTAGGTGGGGGAAGAGCAAGAGGCAGAAGAGGAGGAAAAGGAGGAGAAGGAGGAGGAAGAGGAGGAGGAGAAGGAGGAGGAAGAGGAGGAGGAGAAGGAGGAGGAAGAGGAGGAGGAAGAGGAGGAGGAGAAGGAGGAGAAGGAGGAGAAGGAATACATTCTTGTGTGTTGATAAAGTCCTTTCCTCTGTCAGTTTAACTATCATTTCTACTCTCAGTTTCACTGTCTCACTGTCAGTCTGTCAGTTTCACTCTCAGTTTCACTGTCAGTCTCACCGTCAGTCTGTCAACTTCACTGTCGCTGTCAGTCTCACTGTCAGTCTCACTGTCAGTCTCACTGTCAGTCTCACTGTCAGTCTCACTGTCAGTCTCACTGTCAGTCTCACTGTCAGTCTCACTGTCAGTCTCACTGTCAGTCTCACTGTCAGTCTCACTGTCAGTCTCACTGTCAGTCTCACTGTCAGTCTCACTGTCAGTCTCACTGTCAGTCTCACTGTGCTTCCGCTGTTTCAGAAAGGTCTATCCCCTCGCTAATATTCATGTCATTATATACTTTTTATTCATAATGTTTGTATTGTGTAAGTTAACCATGTGTCATTATATATTTTTTAATTAACATAAAAAATGGCGGCTGGTGTCTTGCCCTTAAGGAGCAGTACTCACCAGAGCAATATTGAAGAGTAATATTGAAGGGAACAGTACTAGAGCCAGTGGTACTGTCCCTTTAATTGCACTCTCTCCCTCTAATATTCCTTTTCCTTCTAATCTCTTTCATTCCTTTAATCTCCCTTTAGCTCACTGATCTTCTCTCTCTCTTCTCGCCTCTCATTCCCCTTTATCCCTCACACACTCAGCGTTCTCCCTGGCTCTCTATTTTTCTTCCTCCCTCTCTTTCTCCCTTTCTCTGTCTGTCTGTCTCTGTCTGTCTCTCTCTGTCTTTGTCTCTGTCTGTCTGACTCTGTCTGTCTCTGTCTCTCTGTCTCTGTCTCTGTCTGTCTGTCTGTCTGTCTGTCTGTCTGTCTGTCTGTCTGCTCTCTCTCTCTCTCTCTCTCTCTCTCTCTCTCTCTCTCTCTCTCTCTCTCTCTCTGTTTCTCTCTCTGCTTATCTTGAACTGAACAGGGTTCAGAAAAAGATTGCTAAGCTCATCATATGAACCACTAAGGAAAAAGTTCAAAGTTCTTACCCACTACCCGCTCAGGAAAGGTCCACACAAAGGTCTCCTTCTAACCTTCAAGACACTGAACAAACTTGATGTATTAAGACACAAAACACTATCTGAAGTGAAAAGTAAGTCAGTAACCCAAAATTTTGGCCTGAAACTTCGATGCAAGAGGAGCAACACAAATGCTGGTAAAGTTGTTTTCGGCAATGAGAGTTAAGGCTTATTAGAACAGACTGCCAGCTGAACCTCTATGTTCCAAAAATTACAGTGAGCTAATGGACACACTTAGCGGAACCCGCTTTTGTTGGGACAATGATTCGCTCTATTAAGGTCTTTATCAAGTCATAAGTTGATCAACACAGATCAACATCTTCTCTAAATAAAACTTTGATTCAGAGATTTTTTTTATAATTTTTTTTATATATATTTTCAGTACGGTACATAGTGTTAATAACCAGCTGGACAAGATAACATTAGTAGCAGGCATAGTAGTAGTAGTGGTGTACTCACCTAATTGTGGTTGTAGGGGGTCTAATCACAGTTCCTGGCCCGGCCTCTTCGCTGTATCGTATCTCTTCTTAAAGCTGTATATGTATGTCTCTGTATGTGTGTCTGTATGTGTGTGTCGTACTAAATAAGCCGAAAATGTAGAATAGGCCAAACTCCCTTAAAAATTAAACTTCTCCAAAAAAATTTTTTACAGATTGATAGTTATTTTTTTCATTAAAAATGATATAAAGATTTTTATTTTTGGACCAAAACTAACATAGAAACCTTACCTAACCTCCATTAACCTAAATAATCTTTTTTAGCTAAATTCTGCTATGTATGTCACAGCTAATTTAAATTTATGTACTGTTATGCAAAAATCAATGATATATATATATTTCGTAATGCCCAGAATGATTTTCGCTGATTTATGGCAAAAACAAATTTTCATTCAGCTTATTCGGCAATGTGTGACCTTGCCAAATAGGCCAAACTCGACGATTCGGCTTACTAGGCTCGACACTCTCACACACACACACACACGCACACACACACACAGCGAAGAGGCGGGGCCAGGAGCTGAGTCTCGACCCCTGCAACCACAATTAGGTGAGTACACACACACACACACACTCATATATATATATATATATATATATATATATATATATATATATATATATATATATATATAATGCCGATTAGGTAAAACTTGCTATTTTGGCTTAAATAGCAACGCTTTCTTGCCATATAGACAAGTGAAAATTTGTGTATGCAATAATTTCGCCAAAATCATTCTGAACATAAACGAAAAATATATTTCATTGTGTTTGTTTATTATTAAATTAATGTTAACGTATCTAAAATATTTTTAGTTGGTTAGGCTAATTAAATTGCGCTTGTTGTAATAGGTTAGTAGGTTTCAAGTTTTCTTGGTACAAAATTATAAATCTTACATTAACATAAATGAAAAAATATCTTTAAACGTATAAGAGAAAATTTTAGAAAGGACTTAATTTTAAATGAGTTCTTGCTAATTGACCAGTTTTACTTAATCGGCACGACATATATATATATATATATATATATATATATATATATATATATATATATATATATATATATGTCGTGCCGATTAGGTAAAACTGGTCAATTAGCAAGAACTCATCTAAAATTAAGTCCTTTCTAAAATTTTCACTTATACGTTTAAAGATATATTTTTTCATTTATGTTAATGTAAGAATTTATAATTTTGTACCAAGAGAAACTTTGAAACCTACCTAACCTTATTACAACAAGCGCAATTTAATTTAGCCTAACCCAACTAAATATATTTTAGATACGTTAACATTAATTTAATAACAAACAAACACAATGAAATATATTTTTTTCGTTATGTTCAGAATGATTTTGGCGAAATTATTGCATACACAAATTTTCACTTGTCTTATATGGCAAGGTGAGCGTTGCTATTTAAGCCAAAATCGCAAGTTTTACCTAATCGGCACGACATATATATATATATATATATATATATATATATATATATATATATATATATATTAACAGAACTGCAGCTTATTGTGGCAACGTTTCGCTCTCCAGGAACTTTATCCAACACCTTTCACTAAATCATCCTTTATTAGTCCGTCTTATATTCATATTTGGAATAAATTGTTCATTTTATATTCATTGACATTACATAATTCTTTGCACAGTTTATTTATATCTGTTCTTTGTAGTATGTTGTCCCAGTTAATTTGTTTTAAATTTCCTATTTATGAATTTCTTCTTCATCTCCTAAGTCATATTCCACTGCATATTTATTTCTAACGGAACATGATTACTTTTTCGTAGTGGGTTTAAGTAAGTCATGTTACAAATTTCGTTATATGTTGAGTAAACACAGAATATAATGTTGACGGTGCGTTGCTGCCTTTCATTCTGAGGAAATTTATTGACCAGTTATTTGCAGTTCCAGCCTCATAGGCTACTAGTTTATTTCATTATAGTTAAAGTCCTTCAGGTACAATAAGTGTTTCCTTACCAATCTCAGTTTTCATCAATTGTTCCCTAAGGATATTGTATTTTCCGTTATTTATCCTTTGGTGCTCTTTTCCAAATATTATAAATGATGGCTTATATTTACTTCTGAGAGTTTCTCATCTGTTTTTTCTTATCTCTAAAACTTTCAACATTTTCAGTATTTTGGATTTCAGTTTCCATAACTTGAAGAGTCTTTCACTCTGTCCTCCTTTGAAGAATCTTATCTAGTTTGTATATGCTTATAACTCTCCAGTTCATTGATGTTTATGTCTATTTTCTTAGAAGTTCTTCCTTACTCTTAATCTATGTAAATGTTATCAGTTGCCTTCATGTCTTTCTCATGTTTTCCAAGACATATATGCTACAATATTTTCTTGAAATCTAAAATCTACAATGCTTTTGTCATCTCCTTTATGTGTTGTTCTTCCTCTTTGATTCTTTCTATTCGTGATTTAATTTCCTTTTCAACACAGACACAAACAATAACTGTTTATCTCTATCAACATCGTCCCTAAGAGTTATTTACAAGGTCCTTTTTAATTTCTTGACTAACAATGCCTCTAGCAGTGAATTCTTTAGCTAATCCTTCCTGTTGTTCAATATCTGTCTTTTCTATAGTAATTTTTTTTCGAAACTATTTTCAGACTTGGATTTATATTCTTTCAGACCATTTCTCTTCTTCTCTAAACTCTTGCTAAGACATTTAGAAATATTTTATGGTAGCTGCACCTGTTCTAATTCTGTCTTCTTATGTTTAGTTATTCCTGCATAACTATCGTCTTAGTTTTGTACTCTAATACACCTATAATTTCCTTCTCAATATTTTAATTATTTATAGAGACTTCCTGATCTATCACCTCTCACTTCTTCATTACCTCAGTTTGCTCACTTAATGTCTTCTACATTTGCTGTAACGAGACTTTTAAATCTTCCGTTTCATTCATTTAAGTTACATTTTCTTTACTTAATTTCTCTATTAATCCTTCTTGTCTTAAGTGATTATATTCAATTATAGTCATTCTATCTATCCATCCACTGGTTTCCTTGTTTGTAAATATATAAGCATAACACAAATAACCCGCACATAAGATAGAGGAGCTTACGACGACGTTTCGGTCCAACTTGGACCATTTACAAAGCCACACTAACACAAAAGAGTGAGGGAGTCAGTATATATAGGCGAGGGGGAAAGGGACGGGACCAAGAGAGGAAGAAAAAGAAGTAGTGGTAGTGGAAGTAGTAGCAGTGGTAGTAGAAAGTAGGGAGAGTAGTTTTAGTGGCACAAGACATAGAAAAGGGTGTGAAGGGTGAAGGGAGGCCTTTTTGTTCTTTATAAGCCATAGCAACACTGTACTGTTGTGCTACTCTAATTTTCCTTGATATATTAATACTTTATTCCGACCCTAGAAAATATTCAGTATTAATAATTTTCTCGTATTTTTTGTGGGGACACCACTGACATAAAATAATCTGCTGGATATATTCCAAAACAGTCAAAGTCTCTTTTTCTCTGGACTGATGTATGGTCTTCTTTGCGTCGTGTGTTACTGTGAAAAAAAGGTCTGTTTCTTTAGTTTTGATTCTAAGACACCAGACAGTCGATCAGAGATCTTCTGGTATCGGCTGTGGCGCCGGGTTTAAATATGTATGCATAATGCTTCAGGTTTGAACCTATGAAGTCCGACAAGGGAGATGTGAGTGTATAGACCCGGGTGTGTTGCCGTGTTTTGTATGCGTGTACTCACCTATTTGTGGTTGCAGGGGTTTGATTCACGGCTTCTGACCCCGCCTCTTCACTGATCGCTACTAGGTCCACTCTCTCCCTGCTCCAAGAGCCTTATCGCATCTCTTCTTAAAGCTATATATGGATCCTGCCTCCACTACTTCACTCTCCAGATTGTTCCACTTCCTGACAACTCTGTGACTGAAGAAATACTTCCTAACATTCCAGTGACTCATCTGAGTTTTCAATTTCCATTTGTGACCTCTTGTGTGTGTGTGTGTGTGTGTGTGTATGTGTGTGTGTGTGTGTGACTGTCTATACACAGCCGAACACCCACATTCTCCACTTGGATTCAATTCTGCTTATATCAAACCCTCCAAAAACATCTGCCGAGGAGAATTCAAAACAAGATAAGGCGGCCGAGTCCAGAAACTTGAATTCCAATCCCATGTTTAACCCGATCGAGGCGTCCTGCGAATCCTTTCATTTTCCTCGTGAAATCAAAATTTTAATCATTGATTTTTCCAAAGCAATAACTTGCACGATGCTTACTATTGTTGGGAGAGCCGAGAGCCATTGTTATCTTCCTCTTCCCTTCCTCCTCACTTCGATATACACCGGTGAGAGATATTAATCTTTTTTTGTTTGTTTATGTCTTCCTGTGTTAAGGTATCGTTGCTGTCCGCAGTTTAGACAGATTTAGCCGACACTTATACTTCCTCAGCCGTTCTAGTTATTCCCCGACAGAAAATGTCATCAACTTTTCGGTATTATTTACCTTCGAGCTAAGGATCATTGTCTGGTATATTGTAGCATTACGATTTGTCTTCATATTCTTCAATGCTCTTCTAAGTTTTCCATGGGGTGATTGAAGAACGCCTCTCCTGATCGGCTTCAAACTTTCACCGTTTTTGCAATGATCTGCACAACTATGGGCTTTCTGCATGCACAACTAATGTCACTCATCTCTGTATAAACACTATCATGCTGAAATAAATTATTATTATATTATTATTATTATTATTATTATTATTATTATTATTATTATTATTATTATTATTATTATTATTATTATTATTATTATTTTATTATTATTATTATTATTACGAAGCGGTAGGTTTCAACTGTTGCTGGTCTGTGTATGTGCTAGTTTGCAAATTTTAAACAAGGAAATAGCGTAGAAGTTTCCATGTAATGTCTCGAGAACGATTTCCCGGATAAGCTTCAAACTTTCAACGCTTCTGTGTCCTACTTAGAAGAAGGATCAGACTGTTATTACAGTTTATGGGACTAAAATAAAAAAAATAGTGTTTTTCGGGCGTTATCGTGAAAATTATATGTTCTGTACGACTTCAAAATTTATCGGATGATAAATTTTGAAGCCTACAAGACACTAATAATTTAGGATGATAATAATTTTGGAATATTGATATTTTTATGATGGCTGGCAAATGCATCTTCTGATCAGTTTCAAACTTTCAGTACTGGTATAGTTTGCTCAAAGGAAAGTTGGCTGTGTTGTTGGGATGTGTAAGCCCAAATTTACCTATTTTTTAATCTAAGTAACACAGTGTGTTACTTAGATAATAATTGAGATTAATTTTGGGCTATACAGTGGCCAAATTGCCAATTTTATTGAACATGGAAAATTGAGATATGAGTTCCAATGCAATTACCTGTGAACGTCTTATCTTCTCGGCTTCAAACCTTCGGCACTGTAGGTTTTGGTCATCAGATCGAGGCCTTCCACTGGCTCATCGGTCCACCCCTTAAAACATAATGTTAAAATTCATTTATAATGGTGTTGGGTTACAGTTGTGGGATTATCTACGTAGCTCACAACTACCAGTGACTCGAACCAAATGACGAACTGTAGAAAAAAATTATACAACGTAGAAAGAGCTTTTATTGAGACAATGTTACGCTGTGTAGAGCTTGATTAAACCGTATTAAAGTTATAAACACAGCAAAAGCGTTGCCCCAACAAACACTTTATGTGCATAGATGAATGGTTCAGAGAACCGACAAGTTATAAATTAGACACATATGCAACATTTGGGTATCTTTATTGAGGAAACGTTTCGCCACACAGTGGCTTCATCAGTCCAATACAAAATAGAAAGGTGTAAGGAGAGGAGGAGTTTTGAGGTAATCGACTCCAGGCCGAGGGACTGATTACCTCAAAACTCCAACTCTCCTTACACCTTTCTACTTTGTATTGGACTGATGAAGCCACTGTGTGGCGAAACGTTTCCTCAATAAAGATACCCAAATGTTGCATATGTGTCTAATTTATAACTTTATGTGCAACAAGTGTCTTGTGTTAGCATGTGTGTGTTGGTCAGGACTGTGAGAGTGTGATCCAGCACACACGTTATTTACGTAGCATGTGTTTTGCAGAGGTCACAAGACAGGTGTGCAGAGGTCACAAGACAGGTGTGCAGAGGTCACAAGACAGGTGTGCAGAGGTCACAAGACAGGTGTGCAGAGGTCACAAGACAGGTGTGCAGAGGTCACAAGACAGGTGTGCAGAGGTCACAAGACAGGTGTGCAGAGGTCACAAGACAGGTGTGCTGCCTATACATGGTAACAGGTATCCACGAATAACGATACATAATGCAACAAAACTTATATTTTACATGACATTTCGCTCAAGAGTGATCTCTTCCAAGTCGTTTTGTAGCGAAACGTCAAATTTAAAATTTTCATGGAATTGCTAAAACCTGAATCGTTAGATTTAGAGCAGTTATTGGACAATGCCTTTTCCGATAGACTTCAAACTTTAAATGTTGCTGGGTTTTATTTAAATGAAAGCTTGGTGAAAAGCTCTGCTCCTCAAGGCACAGTACTCTTGTTTTACCAATTTATCATTTTTCTATATATTTTTTAATCACATTGGACGTGTTTAGTGAGTCATTATCAGACAAAGGGTCGACAATCTGAATAAGTCTTTTATGGCCGAGACTCACAATTTTGTAAATATTTCTCGAATATCTGACATAACACAAACACCACAGGACTTTGAGAAAACAACTAACGACATGCTCATGCACTCTGCTCCAGGACCAGACTCCTGGAACTCCGTGTTCATCAAGAACTGCAAGAATCCCCTTTCGCGTGCCTTAAATAATTTACTGAGAGGTAGCCTAGACACAGGGGTCAACCCACAGTCACTAAAACAACAGATATAGTCCCACTCCACAAAGGTGACAGTAAAGCAATAACAAAGAATTATAGACCGATACCACTAACGTAATACATCATAAATATCGTTGAGAGAGTTCTACGAAGCAAGATCGCTAACCACTTGGATATCCAATAATAATAATAATAATAATAATATTATCTTTATTTCTACAAGTACATGTACAAGGTATACAGGCCGAGCTGACATCAATGACACTACTATATAGAAAGCCGCTTGTTATGCAGAGCATTTCGGGCAACTTAAGTCCATTTTGTTCCCAGGATGCGACCCACACCAGTAGACTAACACCCAGGTACCCATTTTTTACTTATGGGCGAACATGGACAACGTGTGTAAGGAAACACGACCAATGTTTCCACCCTTGCACATTGCACAACCCAGGGAAGCATGGGTTTAGAGCATGTCGCTCCTGCCTCTCACAACTACTGGTCTTGGATGCACTGGAGGACAAACAGAATGCAGATGTAGAATATTGCAAAAAGAAAATTGAGAAATACAGTGGTACCTCTACTTACGAGCAACTCACAACTCGAACAATTATGTAAGTGTATTTTTTTAGGTGCTTTTGTAAGTGTATTTTTGTAGGTGCTTTTGTAAGTATATTTTTGGGGGTCTGAAATGGATTAATCTAATTTTCATAATTTCTTATGGGAAAAAATTCCTTCGGTATCGGCACATGAATAGCCGTCTGGGACGAATTAAGTTCGTAACTCGAGGTATCACTGTATTGAAAACTCGTGTTTATATAGCATTATTTTCCCTAGTTTATATAGCATTATTTTCCCTAGTTTATATAGCATTATTTTCCCTAGTTTATATAGCATTATTTTCCCTAGTTTATATAGCATTATTTTCCCTAGTTTAGTGAACCCTTAAACACTACACGTCTTAATGTTTGAGCTGGCACAGTCTTAGGTTCAGTTCTTATTTTAAACTACATCATAGTTTCGTTTTACTCTAGAACCTCTGAAGATTCGTAGAACAATTGTTCTACGAACCTTTAGATGCGTGCGGCCGGCAGTATCAGCCTGGGCAGAGGGGGCGTTGACCCCAGGAACAATCTCCTGGTCCAGGTACAGGAGGAGACACCCTCCTGGTCCAGGTATAGGAGGAGACTCTCTGCTCAATTTTATCTAGATTATTCATGAAATTAGTTTTAACAAGGTTAGTTTAGGCCTCTGTTTCGGCTTCAGAATTTCAACAGTCGTGAATCCTACTTAGAAGAAAGTTGCTGTTGTTCCATTGTACCAATTTTAAAATTGAAATCGTATAGTATTATTTTACAATGTTGCATTATTTTACCTGTATGGTGGCGAGGGGCTCTTGATTCAAACAACTGTACTTATCCTTCCCTTCTTTGGATCAAATATGAAGGCCTCCCATTCCACAGGCGCTATATGACCCCTACTGGTTTAGTGCTTTCCCCTGATGAAACTAAATAGTTAATGGCTGATTCGTTTAATGAAATAAGTGAAATCCTTTCTTGGGAATTGGCTCTGCAAGTGCGAATTTTGTTGAATTTCTGTACAATAACCGGAGAATGCCTCATCTGGTCGGATTCAAACTATAAATCTGATGCACTTTCATCACAGTAAGCTTCGCCTTGATTTAAGGTGGTGTCAGATATAATGTTCCAAGTTTATTAACCATTTTTTTCTGTGAAATAAATGGTGAATGTCCTCTCTCTCTCTCTCTCTCTCTCTCTCTTCTTTATATATATATATATATATATATATATATATATATATATATATATATATATATATATATATATATATATATATATATATCCTAAATAAAATTTAATTATTTGTATACATACTTAAACTATAAGCGCTGGTCAGTCCTAAAGAAAATTTTGGATTTATTTTGCTCTGTGTAGCTCCAAATTTGATTTTTTTACCTAAAGAAACTGGGAAAAAATAAAATACTGATTTTCATGTAATAATTTCCTAGAGCCTCATCTGATAGACTTTGTAATTCAGCGCTGATAATTTGATAATGCAGATTCCGAGCGGCTTCAAACTTAATGCGTTCTTGTATTTTAGTTAATTGGTCTCTCTGTATTGGAAACTTATGCCGCACTCTGCACTATTCCTGTCTTGTGCATTGACGTACAAGGGGCTGGGGTAATGTCCCTGTTCACGTAGCAGAAAGTAGATACCTGGGTGTTAGTCGACTGGTGTGAGTCGCATCCTGAGGACAAAATTAACCTAATTTCCCGAAATGCTCTGCATAACCAAGGGCTTCCTATGTGGTATGTCAATGATGTCAGCTATGGTCTGTATAAGTTGCATCGTGTACTTGTAAAAATAAAAATTATTATTATTATTATTATTATTATTATTATTATTATTATTATTATTATTATTATTATTATTATTATTATTATTATGGGGATACCTATCTGGGATCACGTAGTGACTGATATACATCTACTTTTGTAAAGACAGAAAACCTAAAATTAATAAATTACTAATAACAGAAATTGTAGGAATAAGAAAATGAATAATTCCTGGAAGAGAGAGCGAGAGAGAGAGAGAGAGAGAGAGAGAGAGAGAGAGAGAGAGAGAGAGAGAGAGAGAGAGAGAGAGAGAGAGAGAGAGAGAGAGAGAGAGAGAGAGAGAGAGAGAGAGAGAGAGAGAGAGAGAGAGAGAGAGAGAGAGAGAGAGAGAGAGAGAGAAGAATTTTACCTGTGGAAAGTGCTGTCTCCTCGGATGAGTGGTCAGAGGAACTATGGAATATTTCAGAGGAATTCGGAACAGCGCTGAGCAGTGGCGGGGAAACTGCAACGAAAATCTCCAAGTGGAAAAAAGAAAAGAGAGAATGTGATCCTTGGATAAAATGCAAATAAAAGTGTGAAATAGATCTTGAGAAGAGGTTAGAAAGTACATGGGAACTGACAATAGTAAAGAGTAGTGTGTGAGGGTAGCAGGTAACAGGTACCATCGTCCAGGATGCCTACTAAGAGGAATTAGTTTTTTACAAAAATCAATTTACTAGGCTAAGAGCTATTATCATACCTCAGCTCACTGTAAAACCTAGCCCTATCACCCTCCAGGATGCCACTCACAACAGTCGACTAACACCCAGGTACCAACTTGCTGCTAGGTGAACAAGGACAACAGGTGTAAGGAAATATGTTTAATGTTTTCACCCGTACCGGAGATCGAACATCAGACATTCAATGAGTGAGCTGAGTGCGCTCCCAACCGAGCCACGGGACACCTAATGTTTTAGAACCTTTCTGCTAATTCTGTCTTGATAGCAAATAAGGATTAGACTTCTGTTAGTACTTAATATAATAATAATGATAATAATAATAATAATAATAATAATAATAATAATAATAATATCTTTATTTCTACAAGTACATGTACAAGGTATACAGACCATAGCTGACATCAATGACATACTACTATATAGAAAGCCGCTTGTTATGCTGAGCATTTCCCGCAAATTAGGTCAATTTTGTCCCAGGATGCTACCCACACCAGTCTACTAACTCCCAGGTACCCATTATATACTGATGGTTGAACATAGACAACCGGTGTAAGGAAACACGTCCAATGTTTCAACCCTCGCCGGGAATCGAACCCGGACACTCACCGTATGAAGTGAGAGCTTTCGCCACCAGGCCACAGGCCACTATCTCCACCACTACTACTTCTTTCTTAATATTAATGTATCTAATGTGCCTCATTGTTAACTAATCATTCTGATGTATTACTTAAACTATGGTGTGAAACTTTGAGATGCTTGCAATGCTGGTTTATAAGTGACAGTATTAGCCCTTATGTCTTCAGCTGGAAGTCTGCTTCACTGATTTATGACGCTGACAAATAATTAAACTTTTGCCAACGTTTATGTTGCATCGCTTGCTGCAACGTTTCATTCCCGTGTTTTGTGGTACTGTCTTTATTTGCACTTCAGAGTTTTTTTTCTTTATTTTTGAGTGTACTGTATATATGGTACCAGCATTGTTGTCGTTCTGTGTACCTTCTTCAGAGAGAGAGAGAGAGAGAGAGAGGGAGGGAGGGAGGGAGGGAGGGAGGGAGAGAGAAGTGTGCATAGACCATTGTTATGGAATGTCTACTTCAATGACCTTCTTCAACTCATCCCAGAATCCCATGCATATGCAGATGACTGCACTCTGACATTTACTTCTCTAAAAGAGGAAATGTTCTCAGTTACATCATTTACCAGCTTACAGATATATCAGCCTGGGGAAAACAATGGCTTGTTACATTTGCTTCTGAGAAAACACAAATGATGATAGTCTCTAGGCACCATGATGGTAATGCTGAAGCAGTGGTAAGAATGAATGGGAGAATGTTGGTACCAGGGGACGAAGTTGATTCCACTGGGGTGAAATTTTATTCCAAACTGACAATGAAAAACCACGTAGTAAATCTTGCAAACAAGGCGGCCATGAAACTAACAGCTCTTATACGTATCTGGCATCTGCTTGATAGTAGAGGCTGCAAGACTACTATGTAATGGTATCACATTTGGTTCCACTCTGCGGACAGAGAGAAGACAGCTTCTGCACAACAAGACGGGCAGCAAACAGTAACTGCACTCTGACTGTACCCTTCTCAAGAACATTACTTCATCTGACATCATTCATTCCAAGAATGACTCAAGTCTGGTACATGTTCTTACAGCATAATGACATTGATGAAATAAAGTCAGTGAACCAATAATATCGCTGCCCATAGATGATTCCACTTACTCCCGATCCCTATTTATATATCTCATAACAATAAAAACGATTTCTAATGAGCTGATGTATATAACAGCTCTTAGCTAGAAAATAAAGTAGGAAGTGTTAACCTAACCTTGAGAGAGAGAGAGTATTAATTAAAGAAATTCTGAGACTGAGAATAACGAGATTCAAGAGTAATAGCGTTGTTTTACTCAAGTATCTGTCTGTAGAGGGATTGGATCCCATTAATACGACACTCTTCAGTGGATGCGCTTACATCTTTAATAATATTAATATTAATAATTATTATTGTTAATTATTAGTCACACAAGTGACTAATAATTGCCTAGTTTAACCCCTGTATAGTAAAACCCCTCTTCCAATTTGCAGTTAAACCTGTCTTCCCGTCTCTAGTTAAACCTGTCTTCCTGTCTCTAGTTAAGCCTCTCTGCCTGTCTCTAGTTAAACCTGTCTTCCTGTCTCTAGTTAAACCTGTCTTCCTGTCTCTAGTTAAACCTGTCTTCCTGTCTCTAGTTAAGCCTCTCTGCCTGTCTCTAGTTAAACCTGTCTTCCTGTCTCTAGTTAAACCTGTCTTCCTGTCTCTAGTTAAACCTGTCTTCCTGTCTCTAGTTAAACCTGTCTTCCCGTCTCTAGTTAAACATAAGATTCCTAGACGGTGTGACTGACGTAATCAATCGTGTTATCTTTCTTTGTTTACCAGAAATCGATAACTGCACTCTTGCTGATTGGTCACAGGCACCATGCCAAGAGATGGGTGCCATGGTGCCACTGACGAACTTTTGATCCTGGGAGTTAGACTTGTCCTCCCACTTCCTCGACTCAAACTTGATTATTCCTTTAAGAAAACAAGTCACAATATCGTGACTGAAACAACACACAAATAGCCACCATATAGAAGAAACTTAACACAACGTTTCGGTCCAACTTGAATCATTGGTTAGTCACAATATGTGGCTAGTTAATGGTCTAAGTCGGACCGAAACGTCGTCAAAAGCTTCTTTTTTTTCTTTTATGCGGGTTATTTGTGTATTTGCGTAGGGTGTCCCGTAGCTCTGTTGGTAGCCCACTCGGCTTACACGCTGAGGTCCGGGGGTCGATCCCCGGAACGGATGGAAACATTAAGACGTGTTTCCTTTAGACAACTGCTATCCAATGTTCACCCATCAGTAAAATAGGCACCAGGGTGTTAGTCGACTGGTGTGGGTCGCATCCTGGGGACAAAACTTACCTAACTTGCGGCTTTCTATATAGTAGTATGTCATTGATGTCAGCTAAACCTGTATACGTACCTTGTACATGTACTTGTAGAAATTAAGATTATTATTATTGGTTATCCCTTACTTCCTACTCTGATGAAAAAGTAATTATTTAAAAAGCGACAATAATAAGTAAAATATTTTAGTGCTTTTCAGAAAAAGATAAAATTTATTACTTTTGGGCTGGTAATTGGCCATGTTTTTCTGTTTACAAAATTGTTGTTCACTCGTTGTTGCTGAAGCTGTGTTGCCCTTTAACAGTGTTTACTTTTTTCTCGGTGAATTCTGAGTGTAAATAACTTCAAACTAATTTATTATGTGTGTGTGTGTGTGTGTGTGTGTGTGTGTGTGTGTGTGTGTGTGTGTGTGTGTGTGTACTCACCTATTTGTACTCACCTATTTGTGGTTGCAGGGCTCGATTCATAGCTCCTGTGTGTGTGTGTGTGTGTATGTGAATGTGTTAGAGTGAATGTGTGTGTGTACTCACCTATATGTACTCACTTATTTGTGGTTGCAGGGGTCGAGACATAGCTCCTGGCCCCGCCTCTTCACTGACCACTACTAGATTCTCTGTTTCCCTGCTCCATGAGCTTTATCATACCTCGTCTTAAAACTATGTATGGTTCTTGTCTCCACTACATCACTTCCAATACTATTCCACTTCCTGACAACTCTATGACTAAAGAAATACTTCCTAACATCTCTTTGACTCATCTGAGTCTTCAACTTCCAATTATGACCCCTTGTTTCTGTGTCCCATCTCTGGAACATCCTGTCTCTGTCCACCTTGTCAATTCCTCTCAGTATTTTATATGTCGTTATCATGTCTTCCCAAACCCTTCTGTCCTCCAGTGTCGTCAGGCGGATTTTCCTTAACCTTTCTTCGATGGACATTTCCCTTAGCTCTGGAACTAGTCTTGTTGCAATCCTTTGCAGTTTCTCTAATTTCTTGACCAGGTGAGGGTTCCAAACTTGTGCTGCATACTCCAGTATGGGCCAGACGTACAAGGTGTACAAAGTCTTGAACGATTCCTTACTGAGGTATTGGAACGCTATTCCCGTTGAGCTGGGCAACGGACTGTGGCGAGGCTTCTCTTTATGATGTCTAGCATACTTCCCTTCTGATGTGTGACACACGAGACCATGATGTCCGAATTGATCAGCCGTCGCCCTACCGCAAATACACCTATGTTCGGTGAGTATGGGAGCGGCTAGGCGAAGAGCAACACCAATCCGAATGGCCTGTGGGTCGAGTTGGGTGCCCAGGGAGGAGCTGGGAACAACTAAAAGGAAATCTCCGGAATGTGGTGCCTTCACCGCTAGGAGACGTTGTTGAGCATTGTGTTGGCAATGTTTTACATGATCAGTTTGTCCCAGTGGACTGTTTATGCTCTTTTCGAGGAGCTGGTGTGTTGGAGAAATTTGTAAGGGTGTCCCACCGTACGGATGCTTCAATGAACCTGGGGTCATGAGCTCCTACCGCACCTCGCAAGCGTTCGGGGACAATATTCTTGACTAGTCCACTGGAAGCCAAACATGAGGACAGAAATGCAGGTAAAGCTACCAACGTTGCCTTGCGCACCCCTATACCTCCCATTTGCACTGGGAGGGTTGCCTGATCCAGTGCCATTTTAACGATATATCTCATGAGTGAGTCATATTCGCTGAGTGTTGGGTTGTTGAAAGAGGGTGCGCACCTCAAGAAGTGTCTTGGCAAAGTAAGACACCTTATGAAGAGATACAGGGCATCATGGGAATCAAGATCACTTATTCCCTCCTCCATTCTCGTCTCGTCATTCAGTTTGTCCTTGAGGACTGTGTCGATGGCCTGATTACCCAGTGGTGCTCCTAAGAGGATGCTCTTGGGTCTGATACCCCCATCTCTTTTCTTCAAAGCGCATAATGAGGCTCCAAAAAAGAAAGGTTTAATTTCTTCTGGGATCCGCCCAGCCAGACAGTTATTGACGAAGGTTGTTAACTCAGAGAGAAGAATTGTTGCAACTGTGCCGAGGACTGGATTTTACCATGTCTTTGATGTGTTGTGGTCGAATACAAGTATAACCTCCTGCAGATCCTGCTGGAAATGACACTATCGCGTTATAGACTTCTGATTCTGGCAAAATTAGCTGTCCAGTGATGGAATCTTTCTCAGGTTCGTTGTTGATGACTATGGTGTCCCTTGTCGGATGTTTGTCTCTTAGTACCTGGACTGTGGTCTCATCTTTGGGAGCTACAGTGTCGTCACTTGTAATTATTCTGATTGTTCCCACTGTGTTGCCTTCTTCGATTTTTTGGTAACCTGTGCGCAAATTTTCTCGTTTTCAGTGGAATTTTTCTTTGGTCTACCTCTGTGATTCCTGCGATGGTGGGGCAGAGGGCACTGCGCCTTGAAGGAAATGCAAGACAGACATTGCCAAACAGGAGTACGTTGCGCCATGCCTTAATGGTGCCTTTGGCTTCTAAGTTGACGGAACCTCCATTCACCTGCTTAAGAAGGTCTGTGAATTTCCTCGCAGCATATGGACGAGCCGCTTTATTAATGTGAGACAGGGTACTGCTGGCAGTGGATTTGAATGCCATCAGAAGGTCTTCGCAAGTGAGGAGGATGCCATTGGAATTTTCATCTCTCCTTGAAGGCTGGAGGCTTATGTGATCCAGCGCACCCATTGTGTGCACGTATAAGGCCATTCCTGTTGCGTGCCCGATAATCTCCACACCCCTGACATGTGCCTCTTCTTTCATTGTTGGATTCACTGTTTCCCTGGCTTTGTGGCTGCATCATCTACCATCATCTGTGGGAAGCCCAGACTGAAGAGAAAATGGCACATACTACACGTGGTTCATGGTGGGGGTGGAGGAGAGGGGTCTCCCGTCCTCATGGTGGGCAGGGGTGCATTTATATCTTCTATATTACTTTATAATTTTATAATTGTTTACAAATAGCAAAACTTTGTCCCAATAAAAAATTTTCTTCTGCTTCTCTGTAGGTTACTTTGATCTTTCTATATGCGGAATTGTTCCTGATCCTCGTTTTATTCATTATTTTGTCTCTATTCGCCCTAAGTATCTTGTACCTTGTACGTCACCACTTAGTTCTACCTAGGTTGCTAAATTTAGTTTCTCTAGTGTTTACTCGAGGTTCATTAACCTCGGCTCTGGATCTAATTTTGTTGTGACCTTTTGGACATTCTCGAGTTGCAATATATATTTAATCAGGTACGAGTTCTATGTTTGTGCTGCATACTTTGTGACTGCTTACTCATATGTTGTATATAATGTATTAAAATGCCCACTAATATCGTCGCCAGAGCTAACATCAATACCAACACCACCACTAATATCGCCAACACCATGACTAACATCACTACCAACACTACCACAACTAACATCCCCAACACCATGACTAACATCACCAATACAACTACCACCAGGACTAACATAACCACCTCAACGACTAACCTCACCGTCAACTCCACCACGACAACAACATCCACCTCCAGCACATACCATCATAAATATTTACTCGTGCAGGGAAACAGGACCAGGCTGATGTATAATTCAGAACAACTTGGCCTTATGCAAATTCCTTGGCACCTTAATCGCGATCCTATCCATCCCTGCGCTCCGGAATTACAGTGTTTGTGGTTAACAGATTGACGTCAAGTCGCGTTTGTTTGTGGTGTTGCGATGGCTTTACCAGTCGATGATGGGGTCGTGTTGTATGTTTGTGTTGCTGGCTTGCCCAAGCTATGATGGGACCAAGCTATGTGGCTGTGTTCATAGTCTCTATGGGCAATGATAGGGACGACTTATGTTTGTGTCATTAGTTTCGGCGGGTGATGATAGTTGTGTGCTTGTATCGTTAGTTTTATGGGGCCGAGTTAATTTCATGGCGTCGAGTTTGCTTGTCAGTAGTTTCGTCTGGCGATGATGGGCAGAGTTGTGTTACTGGTTTTGCTGGGTGATGACAGCGCCGAATTTTGTGCTTGTGTGTGGTAGATCCTGGTCACGTCCACTGGATGCCTCACTTCTGTAAAAGAAAGACTTGAAGGTCACTGATTTTAAACTGACCTTTAAGTCTGAGGTCAGGTTGTTGTATGAGTGAGAAGGGGCGACTTTGATAATATCTGAGGTATTGAAGCTAATTCTTAGGAAGCTTTGGGAAAAAGTGGGATGAGTGGGTGGGTGGGAATGGCTGGTTTAAAGAAGCATTTGCCTGGTTTGGGTCAGTAGGCCTATTGCAGTGCTCCTGAATTCTTATGTTCGAATGGAAAGTGACTGAGGTTGATAAATTAAAGACTTGTGCAACACTAGCATCATTATTGTGCAACACTAGCATCATTATTTTGCAACACTACCATCATTATTATACAACACTAGCATCATTATTGTACAACACTAGCATCATTATTGTACAACACTAGCATCATTATTGTACAACACTATCATCATTATTGTGCAACACTAGCATCATTATTGTGCAACACTATCATCATTATTGTGCAACAATAGCATCATTATTGTGCAACACTAGCATCATTATTGTGCAACACTATCATCATTATTGTGCAACACTAGCATCATTATTGTACAACACTATCATCATTATTGTGCAACACTAGAATCATTATTGTGCAACACTATCATCATTATTGTACAACACTATCATCATTATTGTGCAACACTAGCATCATTATTGTACAACACTATCATCATTATTGTGCAACACTAGCATCATTATTGTGCAACACTATCATCATTATTGTGCAACAATAGCATCATTATTGTG